>ML675715.1:10937487-10965584 GCA_007922155.1 Mesoclemmys tuberculata | reverse complement strand
CGGCCTTGGCCCGGCGGCGGCCCCTCACCCCGCCCGAGGCCGAGGCGGCGGCGGCCGAGAAGACGCTCTGGAAGGAGAGGCGGCGGCGGCGGCCGGGCTTGGGGCACTTGGGGGCGGCCGCGTGGATGGAGGAGGAGCGGGGGGACTCGGCGTCCTTCTCGGAGCCCATGGCGGCGGCGCCCTGCGGAGACAAACGGATCGCCTCAGAGGTGAGCGCCGCGCGCGGAGCCTGTCAGCCCGGCGCGCCCACCGCGCAAGCGCGGGCCCGCCCCCGGGCTCGTCACCTGGTGACGCTCGCCTGCCGCCGAGGCGGCCATGTTGGATGTGGGCACATGGGCAGTGGAGTGGGCAGGGCTGATGGGGGGGAGGGGTGCGGGTGTACCAGGCCCTGAGCTCAGGGGTGGGGCCTAGACGTCTGTGACTGGGGTGAAATGGGAGGGGGCGGGCCTCACATTTCAAGGGGGGGGGCAGTCCAAGCTGTGCCCCCTCCCAAAGCGTGTCCCCTTCCTTTGCTGACAAACTCGGCCAGCCCAGCGTGGGTGCAGCTGTGACGTCACAGGGCCACGGCATGTCGGCACGTCGCCGACACACACTGGCCCGTGACACCTCAGTGCTACCCCCCCCCCGTTCGCAGCGCGGTTCCATGTCCGTCACCGCCAAGTGCCAGAATCTGCCATCGACACGTAACGGTGCCATGTCACGTTCACGTCTCAGCACGACACGATGCGCAACAAAACCTCCCCGCCGCACCAGACCTGTGTGTCAGTGCCATGCGATGCCTGATGATGTCCCTGCACCATATTGGATCATCTTAATTCTTGACATCTTGGTGCCACATGTCAAAACAATAACAAGCCAATATACCCTGCTGCCACCACATATACAAAAATTGCAGATCAATTCTCCAGGATGTCTAGGCACCTTGAAGGCTCTTGAAAACCTCGAGCGCTCTTGAAAATGATAACAGGACCAACACATAATCTGACAAAATGCCATTTACAAGCAGGATGATCCCCAAAATGACAAAGACCTCCTTAGCAGGAACTTAAGGGCCACACCACATGTCCATAAAATTAAGTATATCACAGTCATCCTTGTTTTTAACACTTGCTGGGATCAAGGTGAGAATGCATGCTGACCCCTGCAGTTCTGAAGGATGTCGCCCTTTATTAGAGATAAGGTGACAGTGAGAGATGCACTGGAAAGCTTCTTGGATCACTGTTTGGCTACCTCTTTTCTACATGCTGTCATACTTAGAAAGAATAATGAAGGGTTTTATTCACCCTGTAACTTTTCTCTGAGGCAAAATGTAGCCTGTAGTCTCTTTCACTCAAGTACAAAAGCAGCTGATAGCTCAAAGAGGACCTAGCATTGCAACCCATATTCTCACCACATTAATGTAGAAGGTGCAGTGCTAACATTTACTTTTGAGTAGAGGGGTGTGTTTCATACTCCTGGAGCATTGCCAACTTTGTCTCCTGTTAAAAGGGCAGGTGGACCAGCAGGAAAGACATTGCCCCTTGTTATACTGAGGAACTAGAGCAGAAAAATCTGACACATCTATGAAGTACATGTTAAAGCACCATAAAAAGGTTTGTGTTCCCAGTTGATTTTTAAACTGTAACTGGACAGACCATAATTATCCATTTGATGGGAAGAGTTAAGCTTTGTCAGTATCTTCTAGACACAATCACACTGTAAGATAACTTCGAATAGCAAAGCACATTTGCATATTTAGACATTTCTTTCTCCTCCACTGCATAAGCCTCATTCACTCACCCCTGGACAAGCAGCAAGGCTTTGTAGGCTAAGCCTAAGGCTGGAAGCCAAGAGCACTTGAATTCTAATCCTGGCTTTACCTTGAATACCTCCCTCTGCACTTCTTTTCCTTAATAGCTTGATATCTTGCCTGCAGGACCTTAATCATCTGTCCTCCCTCTTGCCTGCTGCACACAGGTGACATTGCTTTGCAGCCACCTGGCCAATACTTCTTAGAATTAGCTTCACTCTGGCATCTATGCCCTACTGATCATCAGTCCATCCACATGACTTTGACCAATTCACACCATTTGTATCAGACTTAGAAGTGGCTTCAGAGTGTTAAACTACTTCCTGGGAACAAAAACCCTTTGATTAAAATGGCAATCTAGCATTAAAGTCAAACACATCTCTTCTACAAGAGGGAAGCTGGTGGTGAAAGGTATCTGGTAAAATAACTAAGAAAGGGTGAGAGTCATGCATGCTGCTTATTAAAAGTCTTCTGCATAATAACAATAACAGCATTTAATATTGAATAAAACAGCATTTCCATAGCACCTTTAATCTGAGGATGTCAAAGCACCTGACATTCTTACATCCCTATGAGAGTTAGAGAATATTACCCGCATTTTATAGATGCAGAGATTGAGGTACAGAGAAAGGAAGTTTCTTGCCCAAGGTCACTTAGTGAGTCAGGAGCAGAACGTGAAAAATAATAGTGGGAGGGAATCCATACAAACAAAAGGGATAGAAATCTTCTCACTTTGGGGCATAAACCAAACTGTGGCTGGAAGAGGCCAGGAAGACACTTCCCGTAAATGTAGGTCATTGTAAAATTGCTCCTTTCAAGTTTTTGTGCACCTTCCTTTGTAGCTCCTGATACAACTGCTGTATAGTTAAAGCAGTACAGTCCCTAGTGTAAATGCAATTATATTGGTATAAAGGTGCCTTATACCAGGATAGCTATTCCCATTTGGGAAGGGGGATAAGTTATACTGGTATAAGGCACTTTAAAAATAGTACAACTGTGTCCACATTAAATGTTTTACCGATTTAAACTATTTCAGTGGGGAAAAAAAATCACACACCAGATTGAAATAGTTAAATCAGTACAAGCACTGTTTAGACCTGGGCTCCGTTCCTGATAGGATATAGAGCTCCCATTTTCTGCTACAACTTAGCCATGCTCCCTTCTTCAGTATGAGTTATATACTGTACCTCAAACACAGACAAGTTTCATTCCTGTTACTGAAAACTAACATGAGACAAGCCTAATATCCCTGCTAATACAGGCACAAATGGACAAACAGAAAGTAAAACCATTTGGAGTGAGTTGGCAGAAATGTCTCTTTATCCCCCTATACCAAGAGTCATGGCACAAACAGGGAGGGAGGCCCTGGTGGATTTGAGCAGATTCTCAAGGGGATCCTTTCATGTAAATTTAGTTGGATGGCCATCTTCCTTTCCCCCTCCATCTCTAAAATCCATCAGAACTTGCCTACCTTTACAGTCTTGAAGTAATTTAGCTATTTCCCAATTCTGACCAATACTTGTGGCTTCTGATATCTCTGAAACTGCCGTGGTCCAGACATTCCATTTATTTGAAAACAAAATCCAACCAGCAGAGGTGTTTCTTTATGGAGAGATTCCACAGCATCTGCCAGGAGTTCGTAGGCTCCCACTCAGCATGTTCCTAGACTAAGGAGCAGTTCAGACCCAACGGTTTGTTTTTATTCAAACTGAAGAAAGCCCTTGTTGGGAAGGAGAGTAAACAAGGAAGTTTGCTATCAAGGGAGGGAGGAGAGCCAATGGGAAATTCCCACTGAATTGCAGATCAGCTTATCTAGACCTAGAAATTACAAAGAAATCTCATGGCTTTGGGGTGCTCTCCTGTTTGCCTTAGAGCGATATGAAAAAAAATTAGGGAGATTTTAAAAGCCTTAATGAAACACACTAAGCCCCATATGAGAGGGTCAAATTCTGCTCTTGCTTACACTGGCATAAATCTGGAGTGACTACTGACTTCAGATCTTCCAGCTCTTCTCTGTTTCAATGAAAGCAGGATTTGACAAAGTTACTTTTAAAGCTGTCTTAAAATGAGACATCTCCCATGAAACCTTTCAGCAACAAACCAACAACGCCCTGCCTTGCTGGCAGGTTATTGAAATCTGTGCCAAGGTATCATCCTCAGTTGATCTTCACTGCTTGTGTGTCTTTCTCTTTGTCTGTACAGCACCAAGCACAATTCACAAGCATTCAGTAAGACAAGTGGGATAGGATAGGACATGATAGGACTGACGCTTCCCTTCTTACACTCACAGTGTTGCTTTCCTGAGTTATGAGGAATACACACACACAAAACAGAGTGATCTATCAGAGTCACAGGCTACAGGGAGAAAAGGCCTCTGGCTATGTACTGAAAACCCCCCTTTGTCAGATGGAGAGTAAACGGAGAGCCAGCCTACCAGGAAATGTGTGGCTTGCCTGATTAGTCTGCACTGGGGGTTGCAAAACTCCCCTCTCATGGTGGGACTGTTTGTGCTGACGGAGCAGGGAGTGCCAAGGGCAAACTCACCAGCCCACAATATTCTGCGACAGGGCCACCACAAACAGCCCCAGACAGTCAAAACTGTGTTTGTGTCATTTAAAATAGAAACTCCTGCGCCTGCCACGTACCCTCTCCCCCACCTTTCCTGATTACCCAGATATCTGAGATGTGGTAAGTGACTTCTTGCTGCTCTTCCTCTCTGGCCTGTATGAGTCTTTTGGAATAAAAAGAGCTACAGGATGGGCAAAGAGTCATTATAGCTGAAACCTACAGTTCATTTCAACGTTGAAGCCTAAAGCCTCTCCCATGAGCAGCATTTCTTTTATTTAGGATAGTGTGTGTCTTTCCCACACACACAGGGCTGGGACAATTACCAGCAGGTCACAGCCTATGTCCCAGTGTGGAAGAAGTTTAGGGAATAATACTTGCTTATTCATGAAGGGGCCACAGAGAAAGTTAAAGCAGGGGGGAGGGAGTGTGATGAGAGCAGGGACCTGGTAGACAGGAGTAACGACTCTTACTTCTTAGTCGTATAGCCCCAATAGTGTGCTAGGCATTTTACAGCCAGGTCTGAAGACAAGGGCCAAGATCTTCAGCCCCTGTATGTTGGGTAAGACAGCCAGAGCAATCTAAAATGATTCCCCAGTGCAGGGAATGCTTCAGAGGATCCCTTTGCAAGCCGTGGCGTTAGGGGGCATGCCAGGGGCAGAGAAATGGGACGGCACGCAGCGTTGCAGAGATTCCAGGCAGTGTAACAGCCCTTAAGGCAGCCCCAGGAGGATGCTGTGATTTAGACAAGCCCCCAGGGCTGTCTAAATTATGCTAAGAGCTGCTTTAGCTCACAAAGTAGCCCAGCATCAGGTGGGACAAAAGGTAGCTTAAAACCTCTAGGAGCATAGCACAGAATCTCACTCAAGGTCCCTGCCCTACAGAACTTACAGTCTAGCTAAGAACACATCCTGGCTCTGCTACTTTGAACAAGTCACTTCCCCTCTTTGTAGAACGGGAACAATAGTACTGACTTACCCCTAGGTATTTGAGGAAACTTCATTGTTTGTAAAGGGCTTGGAGATCCTTGGATGAAAGGTGCTTTGTAGGTACAAAGTACCAGTAGTATTTATAAGTCTTGACACATGATGGGGGGTCACCACCCTGTAAGGCCCCGGGGAAGAAACACTGCTTTTTAATGACAAGCATATTTATCATTTCACAGAGCAGGTTGTCCTCATGAGGCCATTTTCTTTTCCTGGACAAAGATGGGGCGAGAGCTCGATGCACCATTTTTATATAAACATTCTGGTCTAATCTATTTGTTTCATGGCCCATTTCCCTTTCCTGGTCCAATGAGATATTTCCATGTAAGCAAATGAATCTGCTTTATCCTCCTTCTATCTGTTGAATTTCACCAAGATTTACATTCTTTTAAATGAGGAACAAAAGGCAGGATACAGGAGCCCTGGGAGCAGCAATTCAAGGCTCCTCAAAATAGCATTACTTTGCCTTACCTTGCAATTACACACCCTCTCCAATATAACATGCACACACGGCACAGCGATCTCTTCACTCCCCACAATGACTTTCTAAAGTGGATGCTGTCATGTAATCTCCTGGGAGACAGACACGCCACATGGAGCATTGGGAAAGCACCGTGCAGCATTTACAGATCAGGCCTGCAGACAGAACACCAAACATTCTCCACTTTTTTGCTGATCCCAGAATTAGTGGGCCTGCCAAGTGGCCCTCTCGGCCTACCTGAAATGAACAGACCTTTCCTCAGGGTTAGACGGATGAGAGAAGAGTTGAACTGGGTCTCCCCTGAAGTATTGCAAGCTGTTTGGAGCAAAGGAGAATCAGCTCCGGAGCCACCTCCGCAGAATGAGAGTGCATTGTGAGTGCTGTCAGCAGCTGATCCAAGAAGTGGGAGGTAGAAGGATTCTGAGTGGGAAGAATGCGGATAAAAGGCAGGAGTCTTAATTTGCACATTTCCTCCTGGGATACTACCCCGAGGTTTGAGCTAGCCAGGCAAGCCTGCCTGGATTGCTATAATTGGGGTGTCTAGATGATCAGTGTAGACACCCTGAAATAGTGGATACTGGAATGTAGATTCAGAAAGCATTTCCTTCTGTAATAAAAGCTGTTCTGTTAGCCCACAACTATGAGGGTTAGAAATAGTAATAGCCCTCTCTCTTGACTCTCCATTACCTCGTGACTGATCATTCCCAGTTATAAGGGACTATATCCCGAATGGTTTAACCCAATAGCAATCTACCCTTGGAAACATGCTAGTCCAATATATATAATACAAAGGGACCAGCAGGAGAACTCTCTGACCTGAACCATTAAACAGACCAAGTTATGGATTTGGTGGTAGCATAAACATGCAAATTTCTCACTTGAGAAAATCCCAAACGCTTGTTGCAGCTGGTTTGGGCTAGAAGTAGGTGGTGATGATAAACATCTTAGCCTTTCACTTCAAGGTGAGAGACCAAGCCACGGAGGAGTAAGCAATTAGAGCTTGGCTCAGAGGAGGGAGGAAGGAGCTGAGACATTTTTCAGGTGTTGTCGTGAGTGCTCCAAAGCTGACATCAGAAGTGCTGCAGGGCAAACTGTCCGGGGCCAATGCCTGAAAATACCAGGACCTGATCAAGGAAGCCAGTGGCCTCCTAGCTGATTTAATGCTGAGTTTCACAATGTGCTGAATGCAACAGTGGAATGAAAGGGGTAAAAGCATGTAACCGGCAATCACAAATGAGACCCAGAGACTCTCACTAATATCGCCAGGAGTTGTGGGCCCTCAGCACCTCACAAGATCAGGCTCCACGTGACTAGGGGAGGCCAACACAGAATCAACAGACCTAAAATTTTCAAGGTTATCCCATCTAACTGAGTGCAGGAGAGCAGGCTTGCTATGCCCACAATGAGCAGGTGGTGACAGGCTCCAGCACAAACACAAGGATTGCCTTCCCCGATGAGAGCACACTAAGGCAATGGCCTGATTTCCAGGAAAGGAGAGCAGTGTGTCAGAGAGAATAAGTTAAAAAGACCCGAAGGCTTCTGCCTCAGCTCTCTGTCTCGCTCACATGCTTGAGAGTTCAAAAAGCTAAATGAAAGGTTATCACAGAACCAAGTGCCATGCAGGAAGCTGTGGGTTCTGCAGGCAGATTATAAATATGCACGGAGCAGAGCACACTAGGCTTCTTTTGGGGGTGCAGAAACAGCTGAGTTGCTCTCTGACCAACTGGGGACAGGTTAGCTCCAACCAAGACCCAAAGAGAGTCCCGGTCAGCCCCTCAGTGTTCAGAGCTCCCTGACTACAGATCAGGGCATCTTTTACAGCCTTTCAGATTAATTAATGCTACAAAACAGGCAGGGCCAGGAGTAGCCATGCACATCTGCCCTAATCCAACACTTCCCTTTCCATTCACTCTTTTCTGGAGATGTGGTAGCAAGAGGGTTAATCCTGCAGGCCTCTAAACTAAGATGTATTTAGCAGGCACCATCTGTCCTTTTTCATTTGCTGATGCACGACCTATTTTGTTGTTTAGTGGAGCAGGCGCTGCAGCTCTGGGTGTCTGTGTTGCAGCACTGTGGCTGGTTCTGCACAATCCATACCCTTGCAGTGACCTGTCAAAGATCCAGCAGAACAGGGCAGGCTGATGGAAGGAGGCCTCGTGGGATTAACTAACAGGAACCCAGCCTGGCCCTTTCTCTAGAGCCACCTGGCTGCAGAAAGAGCTTTGAATCTCCTGTGCATCAAACTCATTTCCACAAAGCAGCAGCTAACATCTGGGAAGAGGGCATTATAAATAGAGGCTTGCAAGAAACAGGAAGGGGGGAGGAAAGAACAAGACACCCAACCCAAAGTGCCTCTCCCCACACACATCCTCATTACAAACAGCCATAGGAAAGCGACTTCGAGGGTCTGCCTGAAGGTGAGACTTTCCCACGATGGGAACGATAAAGACACATCCTCTGCTGTCTGCAGTTTGCACACAAACATCGCTGCCTCACGCTAGAGAAAGCAAAAGTGAAGCTGACTAGAAACAGAAGCAAAAAAGGCTAGTCTCTTTTCATCCTCCCAAACCAAATGTAATGCAAAAGGTTTTTAATGTAGAAGAGTCCTTCTCACTCTTGATCACCTGTAGTGAAGCAGGATTGTTACACAGACAAGGGATTTGAACCTGGCAGTGTCTCTTCAAAGCCATCTGAGGTGAGGAAATCAGAGTTAAGGCTAAAACCCCATCCCAGCCCTCTGACTGGCTTCCCAGGAATAGCACCCCCGAGAAACACAGCCCTGCAAGGTTTCCTGTGGTCTCGCGGGAGAGGGAATGATGGGTCTCTCTTTCTCCCTAGTTCACACACCTGTTCTGCTCTGTCTCGGAGACAAATGGTTTTCAAATCTCAGCAACACCCTGAAGAAATAGAGCATTCACAGGAGTTTCATAACAAACAGAGCATTCTTGTATCCATTGGAATGGAGAAAGCTGGGAAGCACTGATACAATTGATCAATAAGAGAATATTTACCGTACTGATTAATCTAATCCTCTATTTTGCCTTAGACAATAATCTATACCCAATGATTCAAAGAAAACTGATCTCCCCACCCTTCAAAATAAACCCAGATCATTGCACAATGCTATCCATGGTGGGAGCATGAGTGAAAGGCATTGGAGAATTCCTTCCTGATCTCTAAGGGATCAGCTCATGTCTTGAAGCATGACATGAATTAAATTACCCTTACTTTCGCATATAACTAAAAATAGTATTAAAGGTCATAAAACCATCAGGACCTTTCTCAAATCCACCCATGGTATTTGACTCAGTAAGTTGCTGAAGCATATTCCAAAGGTTACTGCCTCCCTATGTGAAATGGCACTTCCTCCTGAATTTACCCACTAATAATTTAATTAAACTATGCTTGCTGAAATTTTCCCTGTGATCTGACACAAAGGGTGGGGAAAGATTTTTTTTTCCCCAAGTGTGTGGTCAGAAAAGGACCATGGTGCAAATGTTGCACTGGCACTTCAGTACCCCATTGCGGGCTCTGGTACCAAGAATACTCCAGCAACAGGTCAAAACAAGAGTTACTGCTGAAAGGTCAGCCTAGTAATCTAAAAATTGAGCTGGGATTTTTCAGCTTCCTGCATTACTAACACCATTACTATTCTCATTCCAAAAGTAGAATAGAGAGCAGACAGGGGGTATCCAGTATTACATTTGGATTGACACTTTTTTACTGGGCAGGCAAATCTCTCTTAATTGGTTCATCCCCCACCGAAACCCCTCCCTGCCACTACCAAAGCCATCAGCAAACCAGCAAAAATACCACCAGATGAGATTTATCTTTACTTTTCTTACACCCAACACTGGATTTCAAGGGCCACCTCACCTAAAACTAACTTTTCCAGCTGTTTTGGGGATAGGGAGTTGTTTATTTTGGATCAAGTTGTCATTAAATTGGATTTCTCAGTCAAGAAAACTCCACAAAAATTTAACTACGCCACTGTTTGGTCTTTCCATAGGAATATGATTTTGATCCAGTCTGGCAAGTCCTAAAGTCCATTATCCCATCTCTGATGGTGGCCAGCACCAGATGCCTCAGAAGAAGGTGTAAGAACTCCACAGCAGCAGATGTGAGTAATCTGTCCCCACATTAGGTCACAAGATGATCTCTAACTATTAGAGATTGCCTTGAGCCTTGAAGCACAAGGCAAATCCCTTGTAAAATTGTTATAATAATTATGATAACTCTGGATAGTCTTTATCTATATAAATCTCCAATCCTTTTTTGAATCAGGCTAAATTATTGGCCTCAATGACTTCCTATGGCAATGAGTTCCACAGTATAATTACTTTTCTTCCTCCTGCCTTCTTCCCTAAGCTCTCCCTAATGTTTCATGTTGTGTAGTGCATGTACTTACTCCTCTGTCCAGCTGGCATTAGCTACAAGTAATATAGCTTCAAGTAATGAGCTTCCCAACATATGGTGCCCACAGCAACTCCTTCTATTAGGGTGGATGTGTCCTCACACACTTTGGGCAGAGAGGGCTGTACCTGACAGCAAAGGCCCTCAATATGGGCAGAAGCAGGGTCTGATTACAGCTTTCTGGCTTGGAGCACAAACTGCCACAGGGCTGGCCAGCAGAGTCACTTCCAGTATTTATAAGTTTATTTCTCTTTGCTTTGGGAAGCAAGTCAGCTCAAGAATGTAACTGATTCAGAGCCAAGGAATAAACATCCTCTTTGCAAACCAGATCTGCAGGCCCCTCTCATTAGCCATGTGACTAATGAAACAAGAAAGAAATGAAACTCAGCAAGGGTAGGAAATGTCCCTGAAGACAGGGACAGTGCTTGGAGCTATGACAGCAAGGAGAGAGGAAGGAGAGGCTGACGTGGCCAGTTCTGGGCAGCTTGTGCTGAGAATCTGCTGGGAGAATGTTCCGATTTTCTTAACCAGCAACATCTGTGACAAGGGGAAAGAACAGTTCCTGGAACTGAAGAGCAGCTCCTCAAATCTGATAGGCAGAGGGATTAGGAGGGTGGGACGGGGTTTCCACCACACACTTCTTGGACCCTAAGTAAGGAAAATATATTTAATTTTCCAGAGGTGTGAGCCAGGTGGAAAATGCATGGAGCTTTTCCCTTTGAAACTCATTTTGATCAGGGTCCTCCTGTTTAACATGTGCACCCCACCCCACCGTCATGAAGGAACCACATGTGGGTTCCCCACTACATGGAGTTCATTAGAAACCTTTGTTAATTGTCCCTACGGGTAGCCAGCTGCCCTATCCTATGCTGAGAGAGACAAAGTGGGTGAGGTAATATCTTCTGTTGGTGAAAGAGACAGGCTATCAAGCTGCACAGAGCTCTTCTTCAGACCTCACCCGCCTTCTCTCTTATCTTGGGACCAATCAGCTGCAACAACATGGCAAACTATCCTCTTTTGTCAGCCCGCAGCAAAACTTAGTAGAGTGGGGGGGCGAAGCAGAGTATTTAGCACCAGCATTAGCTCCTGGGCTGGCAGGGAAAGATGAATAGGCTGAGTTCTGTTGCACCAGCAGCTGTGATTGTTTGCCTCAGAGAAGGGAGACAGGACTTCAAAGGAAGCACAGCTTCCTTTCTCAGCCAAGTGGGAGCTGTGAGAGATCAGATGCAGCAGTGAAAAAGGGTCTGAGCCTTGAGCACGCTTCTTAGTGGAGGGAACATTTAAGGGCAAAAATAGGATCCTCTTCCTGAAGGTGCATATCTGGGCTGTCTCTTTGGGGTGGGATATTCAGAGAGGGGCTCAAATTCGTCAGACGGCTGAAAGCCCCCAAAAAAGCTGATGTAGGGAAAGTCACTCCTATCATCTTGCAGCATCTGCCACTTCCGCACATGGCTATTTTACAAGTGGGGAACTGAGACACAGACAGATTCAGTGACTTGTCCAAGATCACACAGTGTGTCAGTGGCAGAGCCAGGAACTCATAGATCCCACACGAGCATGTTAGCCACAAGACCTAACTTCCCTTAAGAGACCATTGTACAACCTCAGAAATCCTTTCGGCACCCGGATAGACATCCAGCGTCTTCCCTTTACTTTCATGCCAAGGCTCCTGGCCATACCCATTTGTGGCACTCTAAGGGCTTGTCTACACTTAAAACGGTACAGTTGCTTCAGTGTAAACACTACCTACACCGATAGGAGGGGCCTCCCATTGGCACAGTTAATCCACCTACCCCAGAGGCAGTAGCTAGGTCAACAGAAGAATTCTTCCTGCGGCCTACTTACTGGGAGTTAGGTCGTCTTAACTACATTACTCAGGGCCACAGATTTTTCACACCTCGCTCTGCGTTAAACTGACCTAATTTTCCAGTGTAGACCAAGCCTAAATACCCTCTTTCCTGCCTTGCTGTTTACTTCATACACTTCACATATGCACTCCCCATAGACGCTGGTTAATTCAACTAGGCAAATTGAGCTCTGATTGGACTGAATTGCCTGCATCCACAGAAGTCAATGGGAGAGTTACCATTGCATTTGGTGGGAGCAGACCATGAATCTTCCCACATAAATTAGTCCCTCCCCCACACGAATCATTTTTGTTGCGGCTCTCTGAACTTGTGGCTGTTTGGTAGAATCTTTCTGGCAGTCACGTGCCCAGAGCTGAATGGAACAGTCAGGTGTGGTTAGATCAGATCAATTGAGATGTGGTCTCTCTCTCTGTTCCGTGCACAGAGTGCTACACTGGTTGCCTTTAAAATAGCAAGAGTTGCTTGGTGCCAAGCAGTGGTTTCTGAGATAGGGCAGCTATCCCCTGTTGTAAGTACTGTGGCAGCATCTCGGATGATGCTTAGAGGTAACTGCTAGCAGATGAGTGAGAGTTCTGTGGCACCTTAAAGACTAACAAATTTATTTCAGCATAAGCTTTTGTGGACAGAAACCCAATTCACTGGATGCACCAGCATCAGCTAGCAGATGCTGTCTTTTAAAAAAACATGACACTGCACTTTAAATGGCCTGTCGCACATAGAGCTTCCCTACTTGCTAGGCTCCAGTCATGCACTTTAGGAAAGAAATCTAATAGCATCCCTTGTAACTGTTGCAATGGGTGGCTCTGGGTTGACTTGAGAATCACACAAGGATTCACACAGCCCTTACTCCTGCTCCAATGCTTCCAGCAGCCTTCACTCCCTCAGGACCGGCTCCAGAGTCACACTGGGATTTACATAACTCTGATTCCTGAGGAAACAGTGGTGCCTCCAGATCCATCTAGGAAGGGGACTCTTCACACGTGATCATAACCAGAAACAGGACATGGCAGCAGCTGGGAACCCTGGACACAGAACAGAATCCTATCCCCCAGCCAAGAACAGAGAGTGCGTCTTTAACATCTAACAGGACAAAATTCTTAAGTGCTGCCAAACCTCACTGTTTGTTCCTACATCTGGAGTGCAAGAGGCAGTCAGGAGAGCCTGTCTGAAGGAGAGAGGTGCTCTGGGAGGGGAAGCAGGTTTACCATGGTCCTCTGTAACTCTCTCTGTTGCAGAACTGAGCAAGACACCAAAGTGCCTAGAAATAATAATGCTGCAAAGAAAAGGAGATTTTTAATTTCAGTCGCCTGTCAAAAAAAAAAACAGTCCCCCTGGCTTCCTGCCACCCAAGCTTTGCACATTCCTGCCAAGGCTTGGGCTTAAGATGTTTAGTGCTTGGAGCTAGCAGAAGGCTTGTGCTATGGAGTCATTGCCATTTATTGCTCAGAATGAAAGTTTATTTGTAACCAGGGAATGGTTCTGCTGTCCTCGTCTTCCAGCCTCGACCTCTGCTGTAGACTTGAAGAAAAGCCCTATTCTTGAGGGGAGCATTTGTTTGCTGTTGGCATGAGCTAAGTCAAACTCCGGTGCAGTCAATGGATTTCGACCCACTCATGCTCACAGTGACTTTGGCCCTATGAATCAATGCAAACCTCATGCATGCCTCCCCTTTCCTCATTATATTTCTTAGTGCAGGAAGTGAAATGGAACAAGGTGCAAAGTAAAGGCATAGTCTTAACAAGTTCAGGAGTCAGCAAATCATGTTTCTGAAGAGTCAAGGGATATGGCTGCAAAGCCAGGAGGAAGGGAGCTAGGATAAAAGGGTTGGGCAAAGTGGCATTTGCTATCCTTTTACAACCTTCTAACCCCAGATGAAATAAGTCAACAGTAGGAGGAAGAAAGAAAGGAAACAGGGCTTTCTATAGCGAGACCAAGAGTGCCCAGGGCTCCATATGAGGCTGAGAGGGGATGGAGCCAAATTTATAACAAAAACAGTGGAAGATTTTTTTAACCAGCTTTCTTGTTACAACGCAGAGAGCCAATAGCTGACTGCTCACATGCCCATTGGCATCTGGAGGCATAGCTCTTTCTTGCTCTCAGCAAAGAAGGAATTCCACGTTCTGTCTCGTAAGGGAGTCTCTGCTGATTCCGGCAGCGCTCCCTCCCTCTTTGCTGGCTTTCCTTTCAGACGCCTCCCTCTGGCAGAGCTCTCACCTGATCTTAGTTGCTAGGTAAAGAGGGAAAACAAATAAGTGTGACACAGGCCTCTGATAGTACCTGCTTGTGTCACTGACAAGTGAACTGACAGAAAGGAACAGGAAGAAATTCATGAATAAAGAATCACGGCGCTCATGACGTGTCAGAGCCTGCGGCATGGCCCGCAGTGTAAGAGCCTGACAAGACCTCTTTGGGAACAAAGAGCCGAGCTAGATGCAGTAGGCAGCTGCCTCTCTGAATGCTAACGAGACCCCCCTTTTAACAGAGAGGGTATCCCCTTTGCTCATGCTTATCCAAGGGGCTGGTGGATTTGCAGCTGACTGCTTTCCAGAAGGGGCTCTGGAACAGGCTGTAGAAGGGTGGCTCTGTGCATGACCACACCCTTTGATAAGTGTATTACTTTGCCAAGGCATCTGTTCTCTATGTCTCAGGCAGCCAGGGCTTCTCGCTTCCCCCAAGGCAAAGATCCACCACAAACGCTGGGCCTAACTATTCATGCCACAGCAGACAGTTTGGGGTCACCCGCATTAGGGTGCATCTAGGCTAGGAAATGTAATGTGGCTGACGAACATGTGACCACATGCCAGTGCCCCAAACATGTTAGAACATGGCTCGGTCTTGTCTGCCTGCAAAGAGTCAGAAATAAGGGAGTGTTAGCCTCCCTTCTGCTTGTTTAAGGCTTCATCTTCACAGGCTTTTCCAACTGTGTTTGGAAATCAAGTTGACGCGTGACTCAAATATAGTTCTAGCCAAATGTGTCTGTAATTACCATCTGGCCAGCAACCATACAGGGGCCCAAACCGCAGGAGAACAGGATTCAACAACCACGTGAGAGGCTAGGTTTCTACTTAGAGGAGCATGATATTTCTGGCATTCCTTGGACCTGTCTGCACTGGGCAGCCCAACAATAGCAGATCCCCGTTTGGCTACCTATTGCCATGTCTCACCCATACTGAAGCTCAGTTTCAAAAGCCAGCACAGACAGAGCACCTTCCTCCCTTGTCAGCAAAATGAAACCCAGCTGATGATCCAAACCACCTGGGTGATAGCAACCCTCCTGCTATAAGCCTGCTCCTAAAAGCCCAGAAAGGCCTCTAAAGCTGGGGGGCTTGGACCCAACCCTATCAGATGACGTTATAGGCAGCAATGTTAGCTGTTTATGTAGATACCACAAAATAATTTGCAGAATAACTAGCCCTGAGACGTCTGCTGATAGCTCTGTATAAAACCAGCATCCCTTGTGGAAATGGTTTAAGTGAGGGATAACATTACAGCCAAGCAAAAAGCTTAGTTACCCTCCTTGTTAAGAATCTATCCACCCACTCTCTTAGGTGTTTCTAAGATTTGTCTCTCCATGGTACTTGTTATACAACAGCTTCTGGAACCTTTGTGACTTTCAGTCCTGCAGCATTTCAATGGAATATTGGGCTCCCACATACATGGGAAAGATTTTAAAAAAATTTTAATGATACAAGCCCTTGCCCATAATTTTACTGGCAGGCCCCCCCTTCCTGTGTTTTAATGGTGTATCTGCTTTCCCACTGAGATTTATGTTTTCCAGCATTTCCAATCTCTACTTTTTATTTTCTAAGTTATGGGGCAGATGTTAGTCACTATTCACTCGGCTGACAGCCAGCTTCAGTCACCGTTCCCACCCCAGCTACCCTGGTCCCAATCTCATACATGCCATAGGTGTTGACATAGTGAAAGTCTGGCAGAACCAGCCAGCGCTAGCTCCATTTTATCATAACTAACTTGCTTCCTCTGCTGATGACACTCCCTTGGCTTCTGTCTAGCCTACCTGAAGGCACAAAAACTGTCCTGTCCCATGGGAATATAACTGTCAAACCAACAGTTTTTTTCCCAAGAGTTAGTGTGAAATGGTAAACCTAGCCTGTACGTTACAAACAGAGATGAAATTCACCCCTCTACAGGAGCCAACATTAGGCCTTAATACTACTTAAATCAAATGGGACTTGGTGGTGAATTTCACGCTTAATTTTTTTCTACCACTTGAACAGATCTAATTATGCATCTGTTCTGTAGCAAAGCAATGTGACATCAAATATTATTTTGAAACCGGTCACTATCCTGCCTTCCAGGCCTACAGGATTAGCATCTGAACAAAACTAGAAAACTCCCAGTAATAGCAGGATGACAGGCTGCTGTCTCTAAGGCAGTGGTTCCCCACCACTGCGCCCCGCCCTCAGCCATAGTAGCACCACAGATCTTTGGTGACCAATAATCTAGGATCTCTGATATGAATTTTTGGACTGGGCTGCTGGGCCCTGTTGCACCAGCCTTGTTTACCACCTCTTATTTAACTGGGTGTGTGTCATGGAGATTGGGTCATTTCAAATCTCAGATTCATGTGTTTAATGGCGCACACTGTAAACTCACAAGAGAGCTCAGCTTCCCACCTCCAGGTACATCAGCAATGCTCAACTCCTCCCGTTCTATGGCAGGTTTCACCCTATCATGAAGCTCATGGTGCCCTAAGCCCCTCCTAGTCCACCCCTTCCCTCTGCTTTCTTTTCAGTGGCATGCACTCTCACAACCTACTGGCGCTCAGATACCCACTGCCCCCACCCCACCACACTGGTGCTATCACACCCGTCCCCCCAAACCCCTCACACACTCCCAGCAGTGCAGGCTCTGACTTAGCAGAGCTCGGGTCTGCTCCCAATAACAGCAATGTCGAGCTTCAGAGTAGTCCCCATGCCACAGCAGGTACCAAAGCACACGCACCATAGCTTACAGCATCAGCTACGGCGGCTGGCAGCCCGCACGCCAGCTGAAATCCGTACAGGGGCCCAGAATGGGGGGGGACCCCCAGGCAGGGGGATGGAGAGAGGACTCGGTCCACTCGGATACCATGGTGAAGAGCCAACTTATAAAAACCTGGATAGGGAGAGGGACTGAACCCTCTATATTTACACATTGGGATTGCCCTCCCTGAACCTTTAAAAGGGGATGGGGAAACCCCATGAGCTTTGGGGTGGGGGGGTCTCTTTCTTACCTACTATGGATTTCCCCTCTTGTCCTAGGCTCCGCTTCACTCAGCAGCTGCAGCAGCCTCCCTTGTTCTGTCCCCACTTTCCATGATGTCACCCAACAGCCCTGCCCGGCCAGCCAATGGCAGCCTCCCCATCACGGGGATGTTCCGGGTTTGCAGTGGTTGCTGTTTCACTTGGAAACAGTTGCCATAGCAATAGAAGGGGAACTCCATCCCTTGGACCTCTCGCCTCCTCCCCCCTCCACCCACACCCACTCACTTGGTATTGCCCACTGCAGCTCTTCTGAAGCAATGCCTAGAAGCAATGACGAGGGGAAGGGCTAGGGGTGAGCAGGGCAGAAAGGCAGGGGGGTAAATGCTGCTGCTAGAGTCGTGAGGAGAAAAATAAGGGGATGGCTTTATGTTCTATTGCAATACAAGGAGCAGGGTGGGATCTGTAGGGGCTCTGCTCTCCCTCAATAGGCACAGTATGGGTCCCCCACCCCAATGATCTACCATGTGCATAAAGGGCAGACAGTGTCTATACATGTCCAGCCCCCACCATCCAATGGTACCGAGATGCTTTGATCCTCACTCCCTGTGCTCGGTGCAGGGCAAGAATTATTTCTGCATTCCCAAGCCAGATGCCCTTTGCAAGGAATACAGTGGATACAAGAGGACTCAGTTACCCTCCCCTCTCCCCTCCCCCCGTTCCAACCTGGATGCTGCAGGCCAGAAAACACCGCATCATCACGCTGGAAATACAATGCAGGGCAAGAGGTTTGCTGCATGCCTTGTCTTTCACAGATGCTTTAAGGCAAGAGGGGAGGATGACATTAGCTTCAGTGCCACCGTTTAGGCCCACAGCACACTTCAGAAGGAAAGGCAGCTTGATGCTTTGTGTACCACAAGCCATAGTGCTGCTCCTTCTTAGCGAGAGAGAGACTGCTGCAGTGGGGGTGGGGGGGGGGAAAATCACATTTAATGGAAAGGAGGAAAACAATGTCCTACAGCATGCTGATCCTAGTGCTATACAGAAGGCATATTCTCTTCCACTGCTGCTGAATAAATTTACTGTATGAAAAAGGAACATCTTTTAAAAGAGAACAGGATGAACAGCTTGCAGGGGTTAAGTCATGAAACAGGAACAATTTACTACACCTGCAAAGCATCTCCTGCCCAGAGAGCACTCAAGGTCAATGGGCTGGGGAAAGGGATTACAGAATGGATCCATTTGTACCAAATGAAGGTGCAGCTCTTATCAACCCTTCTGCTCTCCAGAGTCTGCATCCTGAGACAGCTTTTCTCAAAGAAAACCGAGCCAGCTATTTAGAGGTACAACAAGGTATTCTGATTGCTTTGTGTTTTCAAAAAGAGTTCCAGAGCTGGGTTACAAATGATCTCGGTTACTAAACTCTAGAAACCCTGTCAAAGCAAACAGGGCAGCTTTAGCAAAGGTAGGTAAAGGGTAAGAAAAGAGGTAATCAGTAAGGACTAGAAAGAACCTAATTTAGCAAAGGAATACAAGAATGCTGCCACAAAACCCAGACTTGTGAGGTTGCCTTCAAAAGATGGACACACTCAAAGCCCTAAGAGAAACACTAGGATTGCACAAGATGAGGTTGAAGACAGATACTGATAGGTTTAGTGAGCAGAATCTATTGTTTCCAGAATTAATAGACTGTGGGTGCACAGTGTCTTGTATTTGTTTGTACAATACCTAACAGCAGAGGACCCCAAATTTGGATTGGGGTGGTAGGGTACTACATATAACAAGGGAAGGCCACACACAGTTTACCTGCACATCAAGAAAAGCATTCTTTCAAGAATCACATCAGATCCACAAGGTCTGAGCTCTGAACAGGCAGGGATAAAGAGATGATAAATGTAATACATCAAAATCTGCCTGAGGGCAGATTTTATTCTATGCTGTAGAAGATGCAGGTTGCTGGAAGGGGAGGGTTCAGGGTAATAAGCATGAAGGTGACGGTCACAGGCTACAGCACAGAAGAAACAGCTACATTCAAAAGAAAAAAACTACTCAGTCTCTGGGGGAGGGGAAAGAATAGAGAACCACATTAAAGGTGCATAACACTGATGGAAATAGAGAGCTTCTAAAACTCTTCAGCTATGAAACACATAGATGAACTCCAGCCACGACAAGGGCAAAGCTCAAAGGAATTTACCTGTGGTTTTTTCATACACAGAGTAGGAGAGAGAGAGAGAGAGAGAGAGAGAACAGAGGCAGCGCTTGGAATGATCGCTTCCATACTAAGGAGTTTTAAATGTATTTACATAAGAGAAAATGACAAGGTATGTTTGTTAACTGCATAGAGCGGAGTTCTCCAGCTGGCTTCCGCTCATCCTCTACCCCTCACTTATTGGTCGAATAACCTCCAGTACGCATCACCTCCCCCAGCCCGTGTTGTGTGCAGGCCCAAGAGAAGAATGCAGCTACAGGTACAAAATTTAAAGTATGTTTTATTGGTTCAGAGACCTTTCAAGGCAGCATTTGGTTTGTAAAAAGAGGCAAAAATAAAAAAAATCCAATTCACAGTCGCTCCCACAGTGAAGTAGGAGAGGGGAAAGATCCTATGGACTTTTTCAGCATTTTAGAAAGTCCCACTTTATCAAGATCAGAAAGACAGAAGGCTTTGTTAGTCAGCTATTTTCTCTATTACAGAACTAAGGAGTCATTGGTGTATTCATTTTGGTCCCACAGTAGGGGAATTAAGTTTAGGAAGCAGAAAAACAAATCCTGCAACATCCTTAGGGTAAAAAGAAACCACATAGAGCTACCAAACAAAATCAGAACTGAATGTCCCATTTGGAAGTTTGAAATTGCATCAAGTCCAACGCTTACAGCAGGGTAAAGGCGCAGCGGTCGGATCTTTGGCACAGAAATCCATTTTCACATAGTACAATATGTTCTTCCTTCCCAAATTCTTGTCCCTCTCCTATTTTTATTTAAGAAAAAGATCAGACTCCTCTTGAACATGATTCTGATGAGAAACAAACCACTCTGCCTTCTGCTTCTTCCCCACCCTTCCTCTGATCAGCCGTGACCCCTTCTCTCCCCACCCTCCCTCACTCCCAAGGGGAAGGGATGGAATGAGGTGATGGAGCATGCAGCCTTTTGGTGGTGTCTCCTCTGGCTCATGGAGTCATTGAGCTGGAATAAATGGGAAACAAAAAGAAAAAGACAAACACATTTAAGAAATAAAAACCAAATGGAAGGATTGCGAACAGCAGAACGAGGCTGACGCATCAGGCAGATGCAGATCAAACATGGAGGTGGGATGCCCTGTTCCTCAAATCCGGGAGATTATGGGAATCTTCCATTGAATTATTGCTACATGGCTCCCCTTCTCTGCATCTCAGGAGATTCAAGCAGGAGCGGAGATAAAAGCTGCTCACACTCAAGGGAGTTTCTCATCTTAGGCAAACAATTACATAGTTGTGGCTCCAACGTACACTCATTTCCATTGCTGTCTATACCCAGTCTTCTTACATTCCTGAACTAGCTGGCTTCTACTATCACCAGAGCAGCTGTACCCAAAACCCCACTAGCCGTGCAACCACAGAGTCTCTGTTGTGGTGAAGCAAGAGGAAATACCACTGTAAGACAGTGGAAGTTGGGGAAGACCCAAATAGAGCAACGGATTCTAAACTTCTATTTTCCTCCAAGCCCCTTTCCGCAAAGTCACATGCTTTCAGAGAGCAGCAGTGACATCGCTTTCCGTTTCTGGGGCTATTTATGGATTTTTTGAAAAGGGGAGGAACGGCTGTACTTCACAGAAAGGGAGGCACAGGAGCCGAGCGTGATGTTCAGATTAACATTAAATCATGAACAAAAGGGGAGATGAATGCCCCCTGGCTGAAGCCCCAAACGAGTGGGCCAGTCCAGCAGGCAGCTCAGCACGCAGATGTCACATCCCCTGTACGAGAGGCGGACAAACTATAAGATCACACAGCCTATTACACCAAGTCAGCAAAATACACTGAAGGTTAAAGGACACACTCAGCTG
Organism: Mesoclemmys tuberculata; assembly: GCA_007922155.1. NCBI lineage: Eukaryota > Metazoa > Chordata > Testudines > Chelidae > Mesoclemmys > Mesoclemmys tuberculata. The sequence continues at coordinate 10,944,242 of ML675715.1, read as the reverse complement.
CATCTGGGCCAGAAAGCATTGGCAGCAGAAGCCTCCACATTCTGTTGAGATTTCCACACAGGACAGAGTTCATTACTTCCATACCAGCCTCTCTTCTACTGTGGCGTCACAAGATGGCAGCATGAACTCTGTTATGTTAAAATCAACATCCAGCAGCACAGGTTGGAGCATGAGCTTGCTTGAGAAACTCAAATGCATTTCCATGATATTGTGAGGCAGGTCAGAAGAGCTCAAGGACACTTGAAGTGTTGGTTACGGCTTTATCACACAGTCCTTGAAGAATGACTCATTTGGAAACAACGCTCTGTTCAGACCTTGTGAAAAACTACATGTCGCCCTTGATCAGGAAATGAGGAGACAGCAGAATCCATGGAATTTACTTCTCATCCCGCCTCTTTCTATAAGGGAGCTTCCTATGGCCTAAACGCACCTTCCCCCTTTAGAGTCAAACCCACTGGGATCCAGATTCATCTCTTAGAAAACACGGCTAGTTACAGTATTGCTCAACAAGTGTGAACTAAATAGGACATGTATCACAGGGCTTCTTTTCTCAAATGGTACTAAGCAGCAGATTCTCTACTCATATCTTGCATTCATTCCTCCTCCCACATGGACGACACACACACTTCCTGCAGGCAGACACAGCCTTTTATTTTCTGCAGCCATACGGTGAGGCATGGAAGACGCCCCAGCCTGCTGTATTGCAATCTTCCCTCTCCCCGTCCATAGATCAGCCACGACCTTCAGCACGCCTATTACTGCCGTGCTGGGCCCCTGCCAGGCAGACTGAACAGCAGAAAGTGCAGCTGTTTTCCAGTTAACTGGGACTTGAAGGAGAAACCAGAACTCACTTATGACCGGACGGACGTAAACATCTTACTAGCAGCAAATGGACGGTGCATTAGCTCACTGCACCCCCTACTGGCTATATTCTCTCACTCACAGAGACATCCCAAGACGTTCACATATGCCAAAAAATAGACCAGCAAGTGCTTGTTTAATTGACCCTTTGCTCAGCCCTCTCTCAGGCAGTCATGGCCCCTCCTCCCGCTCTCTGACTGGCTGTTCACCCTCCCTGGCCACAGAGAAGGGAGAGCTCTGCTCTAGCGGAGCCCTAAACAAACATAACCAGGTCTTTACATGTTGCTTTGGAGAAGGCTGCCAAGATGCTGGCAAACACCACATCAGGGGACTGGGAGGCATCCACGGCCACATGGATCCCTCGTTTGGTGTAGTAGTCTACCAGCGGGGTGGTCTGGGTGTGGTAGGACTGCAGACGAGATTTCAAAGCCACTTCGTTATCATCAGAGCGGCGGATCAAGGGCTCCCCGGTGACCTGAGAAAGGAAGATGATGGTGAACAGGCTGAATCTCCAGCTTGTTACGGCCCAGCAGAGCCCGCCCCTCCACCAGCACAGCTGCCTCAAACTCCTCTAGTCAAAGGGAGGCGACATTACGTGAAGATGGGGCAGTACCAGCTTGGTTACTGGTCTGACCTTGGAGAAAGGAACAAGTGGTAGGAATCTGAAAAGGGGCCTCAAGGCTGTTCACTAAAGAGAAGTTGGGCACCTCTGAAGAAGGCAGCCCCTGGGCCTCAATCCAGATCACCTGCTGGAGGAAGGCACGGCGAGCCTTCAGTACCAACTCTGGGAGACCTGGTACCAGCACTCCCCAAGAATGAAATTAAACACAATCCCCCGTGCAATGCCAAGAGTAGACAGAGTGCGGCAAGTTCCAAGGCAGGCATCTGCAGCCGACTCCGGATCTGTTCTGCAGAGCACTTACGCCAGTCACCCTCCCCTTTCCAAAGGCCTCTGCTCCAAGCAGCACATCCCCTTTAATGCAATCAGCTCAGAGCTGTGGAGTCAGTAGGCTGCTCCGCCCTCTCACAACTGCTCACGTCTCCTAAGGAAGGAAGTAGTGTGCATATGAGAAAGAAGAATGACAGATCCCCATGAATGCTGCAGAACATTCGCTGAATTGAAGATAATTTAAATAAGATCTCAGGGGAAACGTATCAGGAGCTCACATACGTCGTCCTTCATGTGCTCTTTAGGGGGATTGAACTCCTCATGGTAAGAGCGGCCACTAGCTGGGTGGATCAGCCTAAAATCAAAAACAAGGGTCAGGAAAGTACTCATGAGAGGAGGACACCCGCACACTAGTCAGCATGAGAAACAGCCACAGCAGCGAAGATGTTTTTCACTCAATTGAATTAGCTGTAGCAAATTTTTCGATCAAGCAGCTCATCAGGGAGCTGAAGAAAAGGAGCTGTGCTGGGGGAGTGGAGAATGAGTATTTTGTACAGGAGTGAGGGAGCAGTCTTCTGGAAACCCAGATTTTAGAGGGCTAGGTGGCATAGTGGAGAACTTTTGCTGGACCTACATGGTCATGTCTGACCTAGGGCAAGGATGTTTGGGGGCACGTCATCTTCCAGGATAAAACAACAAAGCAGTGACAACACCGGAGAAGATACAGCATAAAGCATTAACCATTACGGGCTAAAAGTTGTCCTTGATGCGTGGTCACATCAACCACTATTTGTGACACAACAGACAGACAGACTCTGCTGTTCAAGAAAGGCCCCAGACAGGAATAGCAGGGTGTGCTACAGGTCAGCACTGAGGTGTGGCAGCAGAATTGTGCGTGTGTGTGTGGAGCAAAGACTGAAATAGCCAAAGATGAAGCAGGCCAGGACTGAGGTGCTGGATCCAGCCAGTGCTAAAACTATCACAGGATTCATTACATTCTCCCAAAGCATTAGGAAAACTCTAAGAAAAACGGACTTGGCCTATTTGTGGAAGAAGGAGAATTATTACCGTCCAGTGATCCTCCGGATAAGTAAAGAGTCGGCAATGCTGAATTCAACCACAGAATCTAGCTTCTCCCTTCTCTTCTCCATGAGTTCATCCAGCTGTAACAGAAAACATTCCCCTGAAGTACACAGATACACTGTAACAGAGAGAGTTCAGACATAATCAAGTCTCCTCTAGAGACTTGGCTGGGAGTGGGACTGGAGCTGTAACGAGAGCCACTGAGCGAGAGGATCTGAAGTCACATACCATCTCTGCCTGCTTCACTGTGCGGGGGAAGCCATCCAGTAGGAAGCCATTTTTGCAGGCAGGAGTCTCCAGGTTTTTGTCAATCAGCTCCACCACCATTTCATCATTCACCTTAGAAGAAAGATATAGACAGCTCGTTAAAAACAGTAAATAGGCCAGACTAGGCCAGCACTGTCTTATCTTATGCATGATGGTGTCCTCATAAGGTGTCCTCATTTACACCCCTGCAACTCAACTGACGTCACCGAATATTTTATTCACACTTGCTAGTAGCCACAATATACACACTGGGAGCTCAGGGACCAGGAGTACCTAGTCTGCACCTGCTCCTATGTGCAACTAAACCAACACAACATAGCAATGTGAACCTTGGGTATGTGTAATATAACTGAATGCAAAGTATTGTTAATACAATGCAAAAGCTGCGGTTCAAACATGCACTAGTCAGGAAACAAACGTTCTCTTTTGCTATGTGTGAATATTAACATGTAGCCAGCAAGACACATTTAACAGGCTGGATGAGCACATGCTGCAATGTTCTTAACTTGTGCATTTGCTGACCTTGGGACAGATTCACAGACCCTACAGACAGGAGTCAACCACTAACGAATATTAAGGATTATTTTGTTTACTTGATTATTAAAAAGGTGATGTGAAATGCACAATTTCACAGTTTCCCTTGCAGAGACAGACCAGCTCCATTCCTGCAATGTTACAGGCAAGTTTAACTTTAGATACATGAATAACCCCATTGACTTGAACTCATATGCTTGAAATTAAGCACATGTATAGATGCATGCAGCATCTGGGCCTTGCTTATCTTCCCCATACGACAATCTGCACATAAAATTGGGATGAAGTTGACTTTGGAAGACACCTGTATAGACTAGTGCCCAAATGTTACTCATTTAAATTCAAATCAACTCCATTGTCTTCAGTAAAATTCCTCCTGATTTCTGCTGCTGTAGCGTAGCAGAATCTGTCCTAGGATTGTGGGTAGGTTAGGGTGCATCTCCACAGCAGCTAGACACCCATGGCCGACCTGTGCCAGCCAACTTGGGCTCGCAGGGCTTGATCTGCAGAGCTGTTTCATTGCCGTATAGACTTCTGGCCTTGGGCTCTAGGACCCCAGGAGGTGAGAGAACTCGAGCTCCAGCGAGCCAGGAAGTCTACACAGCAATGAAACAGCTCCGCAGTCCAAGCCACAGGTTTTTCTTTGCTATGTAGACAGACCGTTAGAGGCGAGAGCCACAAGATGGATGATTCACTAGAGACTAGGTTGTTTGGTTGAAATTTAAGGTTGTTTCCATGATTCTGTGGCTGATGCGACCCCTCATTCAGGGGAAAATCATATTTACTTTTTAAAAAGTAAACACACATTCCAATGATGGGCTTTGGGAATTGCTGTGCTTCCATCACACTCAGTTCTCTTAAAGCCAGAATGTGCAAATACTATGTATTGCCAACGCGGTTTAGCGTTCCCAGTAACACCCACGTTACAGATAACTGCCAGGCTTTCTAGACTGTGCTCCTATCTTTCCTAACCAGTTGTGATATTGCAAGCTCGATGATGCAATGCAAGCTCCACGGGAAAGCAGAAGATAAACTGTCTCACTGTTCTACCGCAAAGCCTTCTGGAGGAGCTTCCTTGAGAGTACTAAAGCCTGCTATTGGCAAATCTGTCATTCAGTTAACACACAGGAAAAGAAGAGGAAAGAAAGGGGAAGGGCTTGAGATCTGAACCTGTGTATATAGTTGCACATAAACGGAGGCAAAATGGTGCAATGGAGACAGTCTAGGAGTAAGTAGACCTCTGATCCAACTGTGTTATTGTAAGCAAGTTACTTCACCTTCTGCCTCAGTTTCCCCATTAAGAGGATTAACCCACCTCAGCAAAATGCTTCGAAGTCTGTGGATGAAATATGCTACAGAGACTAAGTAAAGCCATCATTTGGGACCCCAAATCAAAATACTTTCACAAGTTGTTGTTTAATGCCCTCTGTAGCTGCTGAGGGTAATTGGTCTTAAGCCCTTATTTTCACCTAACCAATTATAGGTGAACAGCAATTATCTGAAGGACTCAGGAGACATACAAAGCCTTTGGATAACTGGAATCTTCACTCTGCAGGGCTGAGGAGCACCCTGTGAGCAGGAAGCCTGCAAGCACTATAGCGATAACACCTGTTCCTGCAACCTCCGAGACATAACCACCCTTTGGGGGTAACTGGGAGCTTTCATTAGCCAGAAGTTGATTAATCAGGATTTGCTCTGTGTTCTGTGGAACTAGATAAACCAAAAGGAAAGACTGGAAGCTAAGAAAATGGGAATTTTAAGGAGGCAAACTCCAATCTATGTAGGAATGAGAGAAGCATCTTTATAAGACATCTTTCCTGTGACATTAGTGGAACTTGTTCACTTTCTGGCTGGGATTGTCATTGGTTCCAGCATTTGTAAAGGAAGGACAGCTTTCTGATCACCTGAGGCTTCTATTTTTTTAAAATGCTTTTTTCAAGTCTTCTCAGCACATGCAGGCTATCAACATTTTCATTACCAATGTCCATCTCACTATACCCACCAGCTTCCCAGCATCCATAGTCTCCTTCAACCTTTTACCCAGCTCTGACCCTGAAGCCACCATGGCCCTCAGCATGTCACCCGTTGCAAGGTGGCAAACGCAGTAGGTTTCAGCAAGTTTAGGCGCCTATGAGGGGAGAAAACAGAATAAGAAGTGGACTTGGTGTAACTCCTATGAACTGATCTCATTGATTCTCCACAGGTGGAAGTTTTTCTCATGGGAATTAGTTTCACCCCATGGTGACCGAGGCGATGTTAGAATGTTAAGAGTTAAAACCCAAACAGGGTTTGATTAGACAGAAAGGGTTGGTAGAAAGGAGCTGGTTTTGCAACGAGAACCCGACAGGTTATTTTAACCTGGTCAGGGATCACACCTCAGGAAAGGCAAGGGATTTGCTGTAGCCAAGGGTCAGATTAACTAGAGATCAGTTGATGCAAGGAGGCAGGGAAATCCTATTTATTCACATGGACAAAATAACTCCTCAGATAACAAAAGAGCTCAGGAGAGTTCTGAGGTTTCTTAGAACAACATACTGCTTGTTTGGAATAAGCAGTTGCCACATTGTTGGTTGAGACACATCTTCCCGCTGTACAGGCAGCAGGAAGTGTGGTGAGAAAACACAGCAGGTCAGCTCAACAACAAGACAACTGCTTGGTCCTTTTTCCTGTTAATTTTGCCCCCGACAGCCACACTTGGCCCCTCCACAGCAAGGCTACAAGCCATGTGGAGCCCTTAATGCACCACATCAGACAGAACCTGCCCGATCCTCAAGTGACAGAGCTGAGGCCAGTTGGGACTATCCAGAGAAGCACCTTCTGCAGAGGGGAACAGATGGGGAAGGGGGTCTATTGGAAGAGGCCGAGGAGAGAGAAGTGGAGGAGGGGGTACCAAGGCCAGGAGAAGTGGCGGTGGATGGCCACATGGGAGAGAGTGGAGCTGTCAGGTCGGGGGGCTGAGGCTGGCGAGCAAAGAGGATGTTCTGAAAGCGGATTTTGGAGCCAAGAACTCCCGGGCTCTACTTCCAGCTCCGGCCCCGCCGGCGCATTTCCACTCCCTGCCCCGACACACCGCGCGGAGGGCTCGGCTTTGACACACACCGCGCAGGCAGAGGGGGCCAGC
>ML675715.1:10918581-10937477 GCA_007922155.1 Mesoclemmys tuberculata | reverse complement strand
CGGGGACCCCCCGGCCCGGCCCGATCCGGCCCGGCGCTCACCTGCGTGCCCTTGCCCGCCCCGGGCGGCCCTAGTAGCACGGCCCGGAGGCTCCTGCGGAAGCCCCGGCCCGCGGCCTCCCCGCCCTGCCCGTTCGGTGCCATCGCTGCGCCCGCCACGCGCCGGCCCGGCCCCGCTCCCCCCTGACCTCCGCCAGCCCGCCCCCCCGGCCTCCCCATTGGGCCGCTGCGGATTCGCCCCGCCCGCCAGCGTCCGACTGACACACGGGGCAGCCAATCGGCGCGGCACAAGGGGGGGCGGGGTGAAGGAGGATTGCGGGGCGGGGCAAGGGGCGGGGCTTATCAGGCACCAAGGGCGGGGGGGCTGAGAGAGGAGTTCCATGGCCCCCCCCTACCCGGGGGAGGGCCAGCCCTGGTTGTAGGGCACCCTGGCCTGGGGGGGCCAGCCCTGGTTGTGGGGCACCCTGGCCTGGGGGGGCCCAGACACTGGTTATGGGGCACCCTGGCCTGGGGGGCCTAGCCCTGGTTATGGGGCACCCTGGCCTGGGGGCCCAGCTGCTGGTTATGGGGCACCCTGGCCTGGGGGGGTCAGCCCTGGTTGTGGGGCATCCTGGCCTGGGGGCCCAGCCACTGGTTTCATGGCGTCCCATTGCGCTCTGCTTACTCCACGCCCCTCTGTGCAGTAGCCCAGTCCCCGGAACCGTTCTTCATCCCGGAAGGCTCTTGTCCCCCCAAGGGAGAGTCTCTCTTTAATGACCCGGAGGCAGCTGAAGACTGCGTGGTGGTCACTGCGGTACCTCGCGCACCGTGTTCACGCCCTGCTTCCTGGTGCCAGCCGGGGGATCACTCCCCTTGACCTGTTGCCGAAACACATGTGCCAGTGGCTTCTGCCTCCTCTAGCTGTTAACAGTATAGGGTGTACAGTACACACTTGGGCGGTTCCAATTTCATCCACCAGGGGGCCGTGCTCACTCTCGCTCTCGCTCACACTCACACTAGCTTATAGCATTATCTCTTGCCTAATAATTTTATTAGGTGGCCCCTGCTACTTATGCTCTGAGAAGGGGTAAATAACACTTCCTTATTCACTTTCTCCACACCATTCATGATTTTATAGACCTCGATCATCTCCCCCCCAGTCGTCTCTTTTCTCAACTGAACATCCCCAGTCTTTTTAATCTCTCCTCCTATGGAAGCTGTTCCATCCCCTAATCATTTTTGTTGCCCTTCTCTGTACTTTCCCCAATTCCAATATATCTCTTCTGAGATGGGGCAACCAGAATAGCATGAAAACTTGCACTGGAGTTTACAGAAATGAAAAGACCAAGACCCTGCCCCATAGAGCTTGCAATTTCAGTGAGGCCAGCTCAGGAACAATTGCTGAGAGTAGGCTCGGCCAAGAGGTGGAATGAACAAGACGTGTGACATGTGTTATGGATAAAACCCGGAGGAACAGATTTTTACCTTTGAAAGGTTAGTGATGGGCAAGCAGCAGGCGGTGCTAACAGAGGTCAGCGGCAGGTAGCTAGCTGCACTGAACAGGGGTGGAGAAGGGATGTGGAAGTGGTAAGGAGAGAACTTGGCAAATAGAGGAGAGAGATGGATCCCTAGCACTTCCTGCTGGTTGTCACACTAACATAGCAGCCCACACAGGGACCATTTCCATCAATGCAGACTACACAGATTACAAAATGCCAATCAAAGCAGGAGCAGAGGAATCGGGGGTGAAGGATAGGGGGAGCCTGTCTAGGGCAGATGGACTGGCAGGCACAGAGGGGGCAAGGGGAGATGATGGGTTGGGGACCCTATCTCTGGGGGTTCAGAGAGGACAGCTGGGGGTGCCCAATAGTAGCAGTGGAAACGGGTTTGGGAATGGGTGGGGAGGGGACCGTGCTGCTCTGTGCGTGTTCCTAGTCCTGCTTGAGAACCATCTGGAAATTGCTCTCTCTCCTGCAGAGATCTCAGATCTCCAGCAGCCAAAATCACCTGCCCCCACACCGTCAAACCTCCAACAGGGAGGGAAGTGTGTTATCCTGGAACGCCCGGGGAGGAAGACGAGCTCATTCATGGTGTCTCCAGGGATTTCTGAGAAACCACTCCAGAGAGGAGAGGCTCCTCAGACTGGAAGTAACCTGGGCCCACATTCTCCCCGGGCGCCAAGCCACTGCAATCAGCGGCGTTACAGCAAAGTGGCAGGCAGCCCATGGAGTCTCCTTCACCTGGGATGATTCAAGACATCACGTGGCTATTCAAAGAAATAACTGGGTTGGCGACTGCCCCGTGTTTAAGCTGCATGAGGCCTTTGGCCTGCCCCCATCCCCAAAACCCTCTTTGGCCCTATGCTTCTCCCCATCAGGACTTTCCAGCGCCACAGCTCATGTTATTTCTGCACTGCGGCCCCGGGGAGCGAGTGGCTCCTGCCAGGGCTGCGCTGCATGCCTGCTCGTATGGCTCCGCTCCAGCAGCCGGGGAGACGAGCTGCCTGCCTGTCAGCAAATCAAGAGCTGGGTGCAGAGCCATCGGTGCAAGCAAGCCCCTGGCCTCACGCCCTGCAGCCCGGGCAGCCTGCACGCTGGCTCCCAGCAGACTAGGGGATGGGGATGGGGATGGCAGAGAGAGTACTTTGTGTCTGGCTCAGCCAATCGGATGGCTGTATTCGGTTGCCAAGGCCACTCTTGTGAGTCAGAGGTGGGCGGAGGAGCTGCGTATATAAGGGGTGGCAGAGCAGCGACAGGAGGGCAGGTTTCCCTGGTGCTGCTTGCAGGGCGCGGGCGTGGGAGAGGCGGAACAACCACCGCCGAAGCCAATTCACTCTCTTGGGAGACCCATGGGCAGAATCCGTTTAAATGCTTTTTAAGGTAATGGAGGAAGGGCAGGTGCCCAGCAAGAGGAGAGCAGTCAGGTGGGTGGGTGTGGGGGGGGAGCCTTTCTGGGCAGCTGGACTGGCTGGTGATGGATGCCTTTCTGAGGGGAGTGGGTGAGCAGGCGGGCTAGAGTTCTGGGTGCCAGGTGGGAGCAGGGGAAATAGTAGAGTAGCGACAGTTAGGGAGGGGACTGCATGGCTGTGTGTGCACCTGGTCCCTCTTGATAACCAGCTGGAACTTGTGCTGTCTCCCCTGTAGAGATCTCGGATCCCCAGCAACAACTGCGCCTCGGGGTGTTGCAAAAGCTCAGAGTTCACCCGTGAGCCCCCCTGGCATTACACCTAGACACCCAGGAAGGAGGCTTTGGAACTTGGTAAGGAAAAAGCATCTGGGGAGAGAGACAATATTCTGCATGTTCTCTTGTATCCATTGCAGGCTGGGCAATATGGGGTCTGGTCCTACCTTTATATCTTATCAGTCCTGTGCCCGTGCAGCTCAAGATGATGGGTGGGATGAAGGTCAGTGATCTGTTTGGGTGGGGAGAAGTCAGAGGAATTCTTGTCCCCTCTAAAAATCTCCCTCCCTTGCTGCAAAGTTTCAGTAACTTCGCGGCCAAATGTATTTTCTCCATTCTCCCTATATAGCTTTCTTTGGCTTGCATTACTGTTTGCTCAATGTGTTACAAGATCATGCATCTTGGGCCTGCTGTTCTGAGGCCAGTGTGCCCCTCCACGAGGAATTTCACAAGTAAATCTCTGCAGAGGAAGAGAAATGCTGTGCACTTCTCAGAAGCAGAGTTTGGGATTTTTTTCTCACTTTAGATAAGGGTGAACGTGTTAAGACAAAGGACTGAAAAGTGACGCCACTCCACCCCCAGACCAGAAAACACTTCCTGCAAGCCTGTGTGGTGTCTTAACATCCTTACGTTACTGGATGATGCTCATATAAGATAAGCGCTCATTAAAGCTGCATAGATCAGGATTCACATCAGAAAGCACCAGTGTGCAGAGTTAACTTTGCCCCCTTTTAGGTGTGCACTGTGGCACCGCCAGCTCTCCCGTTGGTGTGTAACTCCACTGACGTCAAAGGTGCTGTACTGATTAATACCAGATAAGGGTCTGGCCTGTCATGTTTAATTCCATGATCTGGGAACAAACTGTGCAATCGTATATGAATGTTTTCTAAAGATACATGTGCTGCTGTGCCATTTGAGTAGCATGCATTGGCCTGTGTGTGCTAGGGAAATGAAGCCCATAAAACTCCTCTACCTGGCGGCTATGCAAGGAATCCTTTCTGCATAACACACAGCAGATCAAGCTCTATATAGCAGAGTATGAGGGAATACGTTCTGGCATATAGAGGCCATTTAGGTGTACAGCTTTGTTGTTAACAGAGTCATTGCCTGAACATCACCTGAAGAAGGCCGGGCTGCTGGCTGCAAAGACTCATATAGTCATGCCTGCTGCTGAAACTATTAAAATACGCCCCTTTATAGAAGTGAATTTATCCTCCAAGGTCTGTCTCCTAAAAGTTACTGGCCTGCTGCCTCACAAGCTCACTGTACAAGAATGAAACAGAAAGGCAAAGCTACATGCGTGTATCTGAGCCTGGGATATTGAATCGTCTCGAAGAAGCACCACAATACGTGCTCCTATCATTAAAGATGGTGTTGTAAATCTGTATGCAAAAGAAGGCCACATTAGAGCTGTGTGCACATTGGCACCTCTGTGCCACCACAGTGTTTTCTGAATGTGGGTTTTTCATGGGGAACTTCCTCGTTTTTTATAGGCAAAAAATAGATTCCATAATTTGGATGTTTGTCCAGACATCCAACATATGTGATCTCACACCTCTGAATCAGCTGGTGATAGGAGCCCCCTCTTCTGTGACCCTGGAGATCTGTGCAGATTTTAGCCTGCAAGATGCACTGTGAAGGCAGTAAAGGGTCATGTGGATCGTTGCCTCATTCACTGTACACATACACTCCATTTTTCACTGTGGATCAAAGTTAGCCACAGCTTGGCCTTCCTTAGCTGAGTGTGCACTACATTTTGCAATGTTGGAAAGAGTGATTTCAGACTGCAGTCAGTCCTGATCCAGTCACTCTATGGCACATCTCCTCAGTGTGGATTATTTCCCTGCAGATTTACACTTCCTTCCCAATTATGATTTATTTGTATTGCACTAACACCTAGGAAGTCCAGTCATGGACCAGGATCTCATTGTGCTAGGTGCTGTACAAGCACAATATCATTCTGGCACTAGAGCTGTCTTTTAAAAGCAAATCTTCCAGCTTTTTTTTTTTTTTAATTTAGTGAGGAAAAGTGGCTGAGTTTACGGTGGCAATAATGGGGATGTCAGATTCCAAATAGCTTAACTACTTTTACTCAAACTAACACCCCCTTCACCCCTCAAAAAAGTAAATTTCCCAGCAGAGGCCAAATTGTAAACTTCTGCCTGAAATGTGAAAATTTATAAGAAACTGAGAACACATGGACAGCCGTAACTATCTTGGTCACTGCTATAATAAATAGGTAATTGAAAAGTCTGAGCTGTGAGACCAAGCTGTGTTTGAATAAGCTCCTAGAACTTAAATTTACCTCAGACCAGTTTAGTTCAATTAAATGCAGCTGGTTTTATTAATTTAGCTCACACCTGTAATGTTCCTGGCACACGCTAAACTGTGATAAACCAGATTTAATGCCATATATGAGTAGAGCTGTGTGAAATTTTTTGCACAAAATATTTTTTTTAATGAAAAATACTGGTTTGGCAACACCAAGATGTTTCATGAATTTGTCAATTTCAGCAAATTGTTTCAGTTTAAAAAAAAAGCACATTCCAAAAACTCAAAATATTTACAACTGTTACTTTTTGTTTCAAAATTTAATCTAATTTAAAATCAAATGAACATTTCATTTGGATTTTGACCATTTTAAAATGTTTTTTTACCCAAAATGATTCTTCAACTTTTTAAAATTGCCAATGAACTAAAATAAAAACCTTGTTACTTGCCCAGCTTTGTATAAGAGCGTCCACCTACAAAATTGCAGTGGTTTGACTAAATCAGAATAAAATCACACCTTTTGTTACAGCAGTACAAGTTTGTGTATAGACCACGCCTTAGAGATTGAGAAAGAAAGTGCAGGATGGGATGGTCTCTGGATGGACTCAGAAGTAGCCCATGGCTAATGCTTTTCCACCTTCCTTCACAGTGTGTTGCATACTTAGAAACTACTTCCTACTGAAGGAGGCTTTAGAACTAGCAATTCTCCTTAAATCTGGACGATGAGTGGGTATTTGGCTGAATCAGACTTCATGATGGTGGAGGAGGGTTTCACCACCAGAGACCTCCTCAAGAACCTCCTCATGGAGGTCTCCAAGACAGTAAGTGGCACTTAGCTTTCCTGGGCCCTCCTTTCCCATTAGCTGGCCCTGGCATCCCGAAGCATCTAACTGTAGTTCTCTGTCACCATACTTTGAACCTGAGGATTTGAGACACTGGTGCAATTTCTCAGCATCTCACAATTCTAACGTCTTCTGGACAATGTGTGGGGAGGAGGGGGGGAGAATTCCCCCCCAAAGTTGGGTGTACGCATCTGTTTGAATAGTTAGCTAGATGCTTAATTGGCCACACACACATACAAATGTCTGATCTGTATGTGCCCATAATTTAGGGCATACATTGTGCTTGCCTGTCTTTGTTCATTTAGGGTCAGATTTTCCATATGGAGGGAGCTGGCCAATGGAAACTTCTGTGTTGTTGGTGACAGGAGGGCTGCATGGCAGAGACCAGGGCTTGAATTCTCAGTTGCACTGAAGCGCCTTTACCCCCACTCTGGAGTATGAAGGGGCCTTAAAGTGGATACCAACTTAATTTCCACCCTTCTTTGCACTGAGCATCCCTAAGAATCAGGCCCCAGGTGTGGGTGATTTCCTTACTGAAATGCGCCTTGATGAGCGCAGCTACCTTTCCTTGCCTGTCGGCTTTGATAACGTTGTGATCTGTGATTTGCTTCTGGACTGGGGGAAAAGAAACAAAGGAAAACCAAATTTCTAAAATTCTCTCTTATTTTTAAACCAAAAAAAAAAAAATTCTCATCTGTTCTGCTTGCCTCCTCCCTTACGTTTTGCAAGGCTCCTTCCTGGGCTCCATTCTTAGCTCTTTGCTTCTCGCCAAACGAAAACCAGTTGATTGATTTTTGGGTAGTGCTGCTTCCTGTTCTTCCCAGGGGCGGACAGAGTCCCACCACAACCCGGCTGAGTTGAGTGGAGGCCCGGAGAAGACTCGATTGAATTCCAACATGGGGTTTTGTGCTGCCGTCAGTCAGTCGATGGTGACCACTTGTTGCACTCAAGCTGCACCCTAATGTAGTTGCTCCACTCGATCACAGCCCCGTGACCCTGCTGGAGTTCTCCGTTCTGCTGGTGTATCCATGCTGATGGCGTGTACGTCAGCTGGGCAGGGAATGCGCTGCTGCTATCAATTGCGAGACTTGGTTATTGGGAGCCATTTGCAGACATTACTGATTTCAGTAACAAACAGGTGGCTTCTTAACAAGCCCCCTAATTGGAGGGACCTTGATCAGTGGACTTTTAGGGCCTGATTCTCCCTTTTCTTACGCAGATGTAAATCAGGAGTAACTCCACTGGCATCCCTTTGGTGTGAGTGGAGAATCAGACTCTTACAACTGTTCCTTTCTTGGGGGAGGGAGGGGTGCTGAACCATTGTTGCTAACTCCAGTCTCTCTTCCCTTTAGAACAACAAAGGGGCCTTTTTTGTGGCAGACCTGGGGGATGTAGCGAAGAAGCACCTGCGCTTCCTGAAGGCCTTGCCCCACGTCAGACCCTTCTACGCCGTGAAGTGCAACAGCAGCAGAGGCGTGGTGCGGATGCTGGCGGAGTTGGGGGCAGGATTTGATTGTGCCAGCAAGGTAGGGACAAGGGGAAGGAAGAACGCTGGAACCCAGCCTCTTTGAGGTGCTCTGGCTAGATGTGTACGCTGGAACCCGCCAAGGCATGGAAATGGTATTACAGCACTAATATTAAACCAGCTGAATGGGGATTGCAGTTTCCTCGGCTTAGTCTGGGAATTACCATGCTGCCTTTACGCCGGAGGGAGTCTCCCCCTTCTGGCAAAACCCTAGTAGTGCATTGTGGAAAATCTGCCTCCCACAGTCCTGTGTTCCAAACTCCACTCAGGCATCATTCCCTTTCACCTCTGTGTCCTTATTTGACATGTACAGCAGAATCCATGGGTAACAAGACATGTCCTGAGTGAGTTGGTTTTTCTGCTGCAAGCTGCCACTGTCGACTCTTTGGCTGAGTCAGAAACTCCTTCTTGTGTCATTTCACCATAGCCTGCTTTCAGGCAGGATCAAAGCAAGGCTATTTCTTTGTGATTAAATGGAACGGGTTGCCAAGATGACATGGGTTGATATGTAGCAAGAAAGCCTAATGGGAAAACCACAGAACCAGAGAGGCCGTAACTCCATTCGCTGTCTGATACAGACTGAGCATACGCTAAACAACGAGTAAGGGAGAGATGCTCACGCCTCCCTCCTTACACCAGTTGGCCTAGTGGAGTTGGGCTAGGTAGCGGTGTTTTTATTACATATCTTGTGGTAACTCAGTCCCTCCAGCTCACCTCCTGCCCTTAGAGACCTTCCTTCTTGGTCTTGTGTTTCCATTGATATGTTACTGCTGTCTCCCGCTCGAGACACACAGTCCACCATGACCCTTGTGGGCAAACCCAGCTTTCTTCAGCAATGTCTGGTTCCCAGCAGAATCCCCAGGCCTGAATCCTGGTGAGTTACCTTTGGTAACCCCACAGCCTGCTTTAGAATGTCCCAGGCCTGGCACTTTATTCCAGAACGACTTGTATCCCACAACACTGCGTTCCCCAGGGGCTGATCCAGACCCCTCTCGAATGCTCTTTTTATCTTGTTGCAGGCAGAGATTGCGTTAGTTCAGAGCATCGGGGTCCCACCTGACAAGATTATCTACACCAACCCCTGCAAACAGATCTCGCAGATCAAATATGCAGCCAGCCACGGGGTGCAGCTGATGGCCTTTGACAATGAAGTGGAGCTTGGTAAAGTGGCAAGGAGCCATCCACATGCCAGGTATGTATATAAACTCTGGGTATGGAAGAGGGAGGCTAGTGAGGCTGGGAATCTTATCTAGAGGGTGAACATAGTATCTGTTATGGGCAAGGCCTTTATGCATCTTCATAGCATGTTCATGTTCCATGTACTAGGGCTGGCTTCAACAGAGAGCTGGAGAAGTTGTGTACCTTGGCCTGCATGGTAACTGGGGCATGGGAGATGAAGAGCTGGGACACCGACCTGGTGTAACTTCATTCCACAGGATGGTCCTGTGCATTGCTGCTGACCACTCCGGATCCTCTGCCTGTCTGAGCGTGAAGTTTGGTGCCACCCTTAAGTCCTGCAGATACCTACTAGAAACTGCAAAGGAGATGAACATGGAAATTGTTGGCATCAGGTACAGGGTGGCATCTTCCTACCATGAAGCCTGACCACTCCCTAAACTGCCATCACATGCACTGACCCTGGTCCCTAACTTTACTTGAACTGAACTTCCTGAAGCCGGGAGGGGGCCTGTTTGATCACTGAACCTGGGCAAATCAATCATACTGAATTAACTGGACGGATTTCTCCTCTATTACTCCTCACAAATAGGCCATAAACAGACTGCAAAATTCTGCATTGATTACGACACTCGTCCCAAATTTCTTCCACCAAGGATTCCTGCTTACTGATTGTTTACAAATTTAAGTGTTGGAAATTCACGCTATGGATTAGTTCCCCAAGTCAGGTGGTACTGTGTCTGTTCCTTGATTGGGTGCCATGAGGAACTAACCAATAACCAAACAAATTTTGCATTATCTATTGGGGTGTATAATGAAAAATTTGCACTCAGGTCTTGGTTTCACAACTAAAAACATTTCAAGCTAAATTATTACCATTAAATACAAGAGGGTGGTGGGTGTGATCAAAATCAGTTATATTTATCACGAGTGAACCTATGTAATATATGCCTTTTTCTTTCTATGTATTGCACCTTTAAGGCTGATATTTTTCAAAGGAGCCTGAGGGAGTTAGAGGATCAGCTCCTTTTAAAAGTCATTGATAATAGAGACCTAATTCCTTTGAAATTTCCAGCCTTGATAGCTAAGGGCTTTGCTGGAGACACTGTGTGTGACTCACTGCAGACTGTTGAGGAGAAGTCACACACACTGCACTCTCCACTGGAGGCTTTATTTTTGTTAATCTGAAAGGCTATTCTGACTTAAAGTCTCTCCCCCCTCTTGGTGTATGGGAAGAGCATAGCTCTCTTATAGAAGGATGATTTGTGAATAACCTTTTGCACTGTTTCCCCAACTCTGCTTTCAGTGCTCTAGGATTAGAGTAGGCTGAGAGACGGGCTCAGCCCAAATTAAATTAAGGATTCTTCCCCTTAGTTTTCACGTTGGCAGTGACTGCATTGACCCTCAGTCCTTCGCTCGGTCCATAGCAGATGCTCGGCTGGTGTTTGAAATGGGTACAGAGCTGGGCTACAGGATGCACTTATTAGACATCGGAGGTGGATTCCCTGGCACTGACAATTCTAAAGTCCGGTTTGAAGAGGTATAAAGATTTCAGTTTGTATCTTCTTTAGGCAGAGAAGGCATCTGGGAGGGAGTCTTGGCTAGTACCTCAGCTGGGTTTGAGTCTTTGGCCTTCATTTTGAAAGGGTGGTTAACTAATAAACACTGAAATAAGTGTTTGTGGCTTCTTCCTCCCCACCCCGCTTCTACCAATCAGATTGCAGCCGTGATAAACTCTGCCTTGGACTTGTATTTCCCAGAAGGCTGCGGGGTGGAGATCATCGCGGAACCAGGACGATACTATGTCGCGTCCGCCTTTACCTTGGCTGTCAATGTTATTGACAAGCAGGAGGTTCCCTTGGATCAGCCTGGCCCAGCTGGTAGGTTCAGCAGCTGGAATGATGCCTCTCCCTGTGGTACCAAGCCCCAGTGGAGGTGACAGGCTGTTGTGATGGGTAGCTGAACTGCCGGCCAGAAACCTTTTGTTAGCTAATGGCCTTAGGAAGAGTTGAGAGCAGACCAGCATACAACAGCTCGATAGTTCAGATCCTATTAGTCCAAAATGGCCACCTTTTGATATTGGTCTGCTGTAGTGGCGGCAGGAAAAACGGGTGGGAGTTGATTCAGGCTTGTGTTCTCATTGTCGGTGCCCCTCATCAGTGTCCGGCTGCCCTTCGAAAGCCACGTGACTCTGACGAAGCCCCCTCAAATGGGGCATCTTGCCCGGTCCCAGTAGCCCAAAGGATTCAGCTTGACACATGAATTGACCCTTCCCTGCTCTCTTCCCGCCTCCCAGATGAAGGGTCCAGCCGCAAGAAAAGCATCCTGTATTACCTTAACGATGGCATCTATGGATCCTTCAGCTGCATTTTCTTTGATAACATCTGTCCCCCCCCTATCCTGCACAAGGTAGGGAAAGCAGCTCTCCGGTACAACCCAAGAGGGAGCCGAAGTCACAGCATCCCTTCCCATGTGTCCCTTTTTATCTTGGTACGGGGGAAACAATAGACCAGAAATAACTTAGCACTCGGTGGAGGGCCTGATCCACCTCTGGGATCTCCCCACCTGCACTGTGCCTCTACGCTCTGCTCCTGGGCTGCAGCATAAATGGCTTGGAGAAAGATCTCTGGGGTTTCTTTCCTCCACTCTGAGTATCAGAGCTCTTTGGTGAGAGCGCCGGCTGTCGCTCCCTGCAGTGCCTCCCTAGCAGTCTGTCCCCCCGGAGAGCAACTGAGGCACTGTCCGGGTGATGCTTCCTGTCTGCCTAGGTACCCGGCATGGCCCTCGCCTGCCCCTCTCCCACATCCACCCCGCGCCTCACCTGAGCTCAGCCTGTTTGTGATAGAGGATGGGTGGCATAGGCAAGGCAGAACGTGTTCCACTCCTCCCTGGGGTGACACCACAGAAATCAGTGCTGTTTCACCCACGGGGACATTAGGCTAACATTTCTAACTCCAGTTTAATCACCAATGAAACCTTCAGAGGCTTTCGTCAGACTCCCTCCTCGGGAGATCAGGCCATTGATAGCCTGGCATGGATTGCCGCAGTGCAACAGACAAGTGGGGTAGATCTACAATTCTTGTAACTGCCAGTACCTCGCTGGGGCCTTTTTTTTGTTTTTTTTTAAATACACAGTGGCATCCTTGACACCTATTCTGAAGTGTTAACAAGTTTCCAAGTTGGCCCTCAAATGCCAGGGAATGCTTTCTCTGGTCAAACCAGCATCTTAGAGCAAAAGTTGAGTTTTTAAAGTTCAAAATTGGTTGTGGGGATTTCAGAATGGCGGCTGGGCTGTAGCAAGACTAGATTCTGCTCCATCGGCCAGCCCTGTGCATAGCCATGCAGACAGTGGGCCTGTCTACCCTGCAATTAACGGTGTGACTACTGGAGCTAGCTCCAATAACAATAGCAGTGAAACCACAGCAGCGTGGGCCTGCCACCCGAATAAGTACCCACGGTCCCAGATGGGCTTGTACACCTAGCTAAATCAAAGTTAAAAGGCTGCGGTCCTCCCTCTGACTGCTGTGTAGGCATACCCAGTGTTTGTGTGCTTGTGAGAAGCATTCAGGAAAGGATTAAAGGGACAGACACAGGTGACAAATACAGCTTTAGAAGATGTGACTCACAGTGAGATGATTAAACGGGAATGCCATTAAAACGAACCTGACGCCATTGACAAAGTTAATTCCGTTCTTGCCTTTAGCTCGCTTAAGACGATCCAGGCAGTCTGAGTTCCTTTTCTGTTCCTTACCTCCCATCAGCTGTCTGCTTCTCATGCACCAGTCCTGCAAAGTCTGGGTTGATTTAAATCCAAACGCTGTCCTCTTTCTCCTCTTTCTCTTTTTTTTTCTTAAGGTTGTTAAAATATGAACATGTTTCTACTAATATTTTTTCCATAAAACTCACTTTTTGCAGCCTACATTTTGGGCCTGGACTAGTCAATGGCTAGTCTGGTCAATTTTGGATTTGTTTTCCATGGAATTACTCTAGTTTTAGGTACAGATCCTCAACTGGTGTAAATCCACATAGCTCCATTGTAAATCAGCGTAGTGGCACTGCTGTTACTGTTGATTTATACCACCTGAGGATCTGATTTTGATCTGATTATTTTATTTAATTGCTTGGTCTCCTGGGATGTCCATTTCCTTTACCTCCCACTACAGAAACCCTGCCCAGATCACCCCTTGTTCAGCAGCAGCCTCTGGGGTCCCTCTTGTGATGGGCAGGACCACATTGCCGATGGCTTGGAGCTTCCAGAACTGCAGATTGGAGATTGGTTGATGTTTGAGAACATGGGTGCCTACAGCATATCAGCATCGTCCACGTTTAATAGATACCAGCAGCCACAGATCAACTACGCCATGTCCCGGGTGGCCTGGTAAGAGAGCTTCCTGTAACTCATCTTGGGAAAAGAGGGGTGAGAACCAAAGTTCATGACTGACTGTGGGGCTGGTATGGTCTCTGAAGAAAGAGAGTCACCTCTGGAATCATCAGCATCTAGGAGTTGCAGGTTAAATCCTGGCCCAATGGCAAAACTTCCAACAGCTTCCATATAGCTAGGATTTCACTGTGTCCAAATCCTGTCTGCTTTTCTTGGGAGCGCCCAGCCTGAGGTGGTCTGGAAATAGGCCACAAAGAGGTCACTGTGGTGTAAGCAGGGAGATGGGTGAATGAGAATAGAACTCCCTGTGCTTTGGGGATAGGTGTAAAACAGGGGCTAGAACAAGGCTTGGTTTTTTTTTTTGTTTTGTTTTTCTCGCTTATAGGGAAGCTGTCCAGTTGCTTCAGGGGAATTTGCCGCAACCGGAAGAGGATAGAGAGGGCATGTGTGCTCCTCTCTCCTGTGGCTGGAAGATCGCAGATACCTTGTGTGTTACCCCTGTCTTCGCTCCAGCTAGCATCACCTGAGCGGCACGAGTGATGACGGGGGCAGATCCTTACCCAAGGGGACTTTTGCACCCACTGCTTGCGGCGGCCTGCCTGCCTTCCCACATTTCTGCCCTGAAGTAGGACCTGTTTTACATTCACGGTGGTTTTTTAAGTATGCAACATAAATCCTGTTCCTCCTGCCTGTGTGGTGTTACCTGCTGTGTGCCATAGCGAAGGGTCGAGCGTTCGGTTTGTGGATATTTGTATGCTGAGCGGGTTTACGGTATTTTTGTAAGTTATCTGAATCAATTGGTTTTATAAATAACCATGTGGCTTTTCCTCCCCTTCCTGCCAAGGGGAGATTTGTAGAGCACAGCTGGTCTCTAAAATAGAGCATGTCATCAAGACATGTACAAGCTCGAGTGAGCAAATTGTACTGCTGTTCATCCAATCCAGGTTCCCAGGGAGAGACACAGGCATTTCAAACTGCTCTGGCACCATCTACGGGTAGTTCTGAGGCTAGCTCAAATACATGCCCAATATATTATGTTTAATGGTCAGAGCCTATACTCACTTCTGGTTTTAAACCTTTAATGATTAAATGTTTTTAAAAAACACACCCAAAGCACTGAGTCAGCTCTGCTTAATCCAGGCAGGGTGGGTGATCAAATGTAGCAATGAGAGGAAGCTTTTCTTTAGGGAAAGCTACGAGAGGGAACAGTAACAGGTAGTGATTAAAATTAGCAGGTGATCCATCCTGGTCCACCCACTGTCTGTGTCTCTTAAAGACAGATTTTCAAAAGAGCTAAGCTCCTATTTAGGTCCCTAACTGGGCAAGGGGAGCAACTGCATGCTGTACCGGTCTGAAAATGTGGACCTTAGAGATATTGTCCAGCCACGGCCTGGCTGGGACCTACTTGGTTTTTGGTTGTGATAAGCAGGACAGGGACTGCCAGTCCCAGGAAACTGGCCGAAGTGATGCCTTTCTAAGTCCCTGTCCCACAACACATGTAAGTACATGAGTAGTCCTGCTGAATACAAGAATAAGGGGAATCTATTTGCTGTCTGATATTTATTGATAATATAACAAAACACTGCCCTGTCCAAGGATTGATTTTTGTGACAAATATGTGGCAAAATCCTAACTGTCCCAAAACCATCTGTCATGTCCACTTGAAACTTTTGTGGCCAGTAGGCAGCGAAATCAAATCCCTCTATTCCAAAAGACTTGAGCTAAGGGATGGTCAATCAGCTCCTAGTAGTGCTGGACATATGACAGAGAGTTCAGAATCCCACCAGCAGTGGGCACTAGTGACATACACATGACTCCAGTCATTACACTGCTATTATCTTGCTCACGGCAGGATCAGGTCCCTACAACAGTGGAGACCCGGCCATTGACCAGCTCTTTTTATTAAAGAAACAATATGTCTCAGCTGTATATTCAGCATTTCCAGCTATTACAAATTGATACCATGGGTGGGGAGTGGAGCCTTGTAGCTGACTGGCCACCCTAGGTCTCTTGGATCAACAACACTAGCAAGTCAGTTTTGACAGGACCAGCTGGCAGGTGGAATCCTACCACCTGGAATCCACCATAGTTTCAGTGAAATTCACTTCCGCATTAAAACAAGGTTTAGTATTTATTGTTATTTTGACGATGACACTGCCGAAGGGCCTAGGGGAAGCAGGGTTCAGTGCTGGACAAATAGAGTAATCTCTGCAATGCTGACAAGAGAAACAAAGCTGGGAAAAGGGGCTGTAGCACACTGGCAGAATGCCAGTTGGCAAACAGGTTGATTGGGGGTGGGGTTAGCTAACCCGAGCCAAAGGGGGAATAGCACAAAGGAGGAAAGAAGGACAGAAATGTGCGGGCCAGGTAGAGTGAGGCTGAACTGAAGGACAGAATGAGGGAGTGGAGCAAACAGCCAATGAGAACGTGGGGGAGACACTGAGGCTGCTTCTGTGTCTGATCTGGCTAATTTGAGAGTTGCTCTAGGCCCTGAAGTTGTCTTGTTCTAGAATGTTTCTTCTCTTGTGGCTTGAGGTATGGGGGAGCCCCATTTGGGTCTGAAAACAGGAACCGCCTCCATAGTTGAATCTGGAGATCAATGCTCATGCCTTGCTAAACAGCGACGGCAACATTCCCCTGGCTGCTTTTATGTTTGAGCAATAATGATCGATCAAGGTGCAGGCTCTTTCATGGGGATTAATTACTGCTCTCAGAAGCGGATCCAGGAGTACCAAACGGAAATGAGATCAGCCCTAAACGGCACATTTCCAGGGCTCTGAACATTGTTAAGAATTATTATGGTCAACAAAACTAACACAGACTGACATTGCCATTCTGTGTGCCCAGAAGTCTGGACTAAAACCGTTGGGGATGCAGAGGTTGGAAACAGAAAGCAGCAAGCTGGGAGCTAGATATTTTCCAGATCCACTGATATTACCCAAGGCCTAACGAATCATTACATTATCTATCTCTGACAATCCACGAAGTGATAGGTGGTTTTTCTTCAACTGCTAACACGGTGTCTACTGGGACGGGGGAAATTCTAACAGGAGAAACGCCAATCCCCCAGACTATCCCCTCCCCACACACATGGATGTAAGAACACATAATACTGCTCTAGCTCCTTCCAGCTGAGCATCACAAAGCATTTCTCCAACCCTAATTAACCTTCTCAACATGCCTGCGAAGAAGGAAAATGATCTCCATTTTACTGATGAGAAAAAGAGATTAGCATGATTCCTCCAAGGTCACAGAGCAAGTGAGCAGTAGAACCAAAACCAGAACCCAGCAGTTCATACACTGCCGCCCCGCTCCCCACACATTACACCCTCCAGGAGCCGGCAGTAGAACCCAGGAATTCTGATTCTCAGTCCCTGTTGCTCTGATTGCTGGGTACCGCTCCCCTTTCAGTACACAGAACGGAATCCAAGACACCACCTCCTGCTCGGTCCTCTAGAGCACTTAGCTCATATTTTTTAAAAGCAGAGAGCCAGATGCGTTTCAGGCCCATTTGGCCCCGGGCTCGTGTCCAACTGAATCACAAATGAGATGGCACGAGAGGGTGGGAGCCCCCAGTGCTTTGATTGGTTCTGAGTCTCCCAGTCCACAGGGAGGTGGCCCTGTAACATGATATTGACCAGTGGGAGACCCCACAAAGACACATAGACTCATAGACTCATAGACTCATAGGTCAGAAGGGACCAATATGATCATCTAGTCTGACTTCCCGCACAAGGCAGGCCACAAAACCCTACCCATACACATTTATAACAACCCCGAACCCATGACCGAGTTGTTGAAATCCTCAAAAATGAGATTTGAAGACCTCAAGCTGCAGGGAATCCACCAGCAAGCGACCCATGCCCCATGCTGCAGAGGAAGGCGAAAAACCTCCGTGGCCCCTGCCAATCCGCCCCGGAGGAAAATTCCTTCCCAACCCCAAATATGGCGATCAGCTAAACCCTGAGCATGTGGGCAAGACTCACCAGCCAGCACCCAAAAAAGATTTCTCTGCAGTAACTCAGTTCCCATCCCATCCAGCATTCCCACAGACCATTGAGCAGACTTATCTGCCGATAATCCAAAATCAATTGCTCAAATTAAACTATCCCATCATAACATCCCCTCCATATACTTATCAAGCTTAGTCTTAAAGCCAGATAAGTCATTTGCCCCCACTACTTCCCTCGGAAGGCTGTTCCAGAACTTCACTCCCCTAATGGTTAGAAACCTTCGTCTAATTTCTAGTCTAAATTTCCTAATATCCAATTTGTACCCATTCGTCCTCGTGCCTATAATAGTACTAAACTTAAATAATTCCTCTCCCTCCCTAACGTTAATCCCCCTGATATATTTATATAGAGCAAGCATATCCCCCCGGAGCCTTCTTTTGGCCAGGCTAAACAAGCCAAGCTCTTTGAGTCTCCTTTCATAAGGCAGATTTTCCATTCCTCGGATCATCCTAGTAGCCCGTCTCTGAACCTGTTCCAGTTTGAATTCATCCTTCTTAAACATGGGACACCAGAACTGCACACAATATTCCAGGTGGGGTCTCACCAGCGCCGTATATAACGGCACTAACACCTCCTTCTCCTTGCTGGAAATACCTCGTCTGATGCATCCTAAAACCGCATTTGCTTTTTTAACAGCCATATCACATTGGCGGCTCATAGTCATCCTGCTATCAACCAATACCCCAAGGTCCTTCTCCTCCTCCGTCGTTTCCAACTGATGCATCCCCAACGTATATGTAAAATTCTTATTATTAATCCCTAAGTGCATGACCTTGCACTTTTCACTATTATATTTCATCCGATTACTATTGCTCCAGTGTACAAGGTGGTCCAGATCTTCCTGAATAGCATCCCGGTCCTTCTCCGTGTTAGCAATACCCCCCAGCTTCGTGTCATCCGCAAATTTTATTAACACGGGGGGCTGGTGAGTGTGGGTCATTCATTACCCCTCCAGCGGCAGGGGCACTGGGAACTGTCAACCCCCAAGCCTCCAGTGGGGATCCTGGGGATGTCCCCCTTTCAGTCTGCACTGGGGGCCCTAGAGATTTCACCCCTCCAGCCTGCAGTGGGGACCCTGGGGATGTCCCCCCTTCAGTCTGCAGTGGATACTGGGGATATCCCCCCTCCAGCCTGCAGATGGCGCTGTGGAGGGGAAGAAGAGACGCTCCGGTCCCAAGGGACGCTCTCGCCTCTCTTTCTCTATGATTCCTCCCCGTGACGTAACGCCGAGCCGTAAAGCACCAGCGCGAGGAGGGGTGCGCGCGCAGGGAGCGGTGGACGGAAATGACGGCAGCGAGTGTCGTAAAAGCCCTCTGGCGAGCCTGGGCGGAAGGACGAAGGCGGGCGGCCGGTCGTAGCAGGTGAGGGTCCGGGGGGGGACTCGGGAGGCGGGGGTCCTGCCCCTCCCCCTCCCTCGCTGACGCCTGCAGCCCCCCGTGTGGGGAAGGGCTGCCCCGCGCTCCCGTCTAGGGGCGGTCGCTCGCCTCAGGGGTTGCCCCTCCCCCACCCCCTGCTCCTGCCCCGGGGGGG
>ML675715.1:10901672-10913512 GCA_007922155.1 Mesoclemmys tuberculata | reverse complement strand
TGAGATGTGTGGTGGGGAGAGGGAGTGTGCATTACACAGAGTGAACACGGGGATAAATCATAAGGCCTATACAAAATTTTCAATCCAGTACAAAGAGCAATAACCATACACGTGTCACTAATCCCTTGGGCCCAAATTCTACCTCCAGACAAATGTTTGTGATTCCTAATGACTTGAGTGGGAGCCTGAGAGCAGAACTCAGCCATATAAAGGCATGGTTTAGCCTGCGATGAGAAACGTCGTATTGCATGGAGACAACAGGACTGAATATCCTCAGTGGCTCACTAGAAGATCAAGTAGTCCTATGTCTGACTCTCAAAACACTCCTCCCCACCCCCGCCTTGGAGATTTTGTTCCAAGTCACTTACCGGTTATTGCTGGGGTGAGTATTTTGTAGAATCTGAGCAAATAACTTTGCAGTTACATTCAGACCTGGCACTCTTCAAACATTGACAGTGTTTGTGTTCATTTGTAAACAAGACTGACTTCTTTAAAAAAAAAAAAAAACACCTCTCTAATTCTGTTTCACTGAGGCAACCGATATGTTTCCTACTGACCTGCCCAAGTACGGCAGGAGACGTTCCGTTTGCCAATACAGGAATGACAGAGCTTCTGGAACATTGCAGCATGCTCTCTGCTTTCCAAGAACTTTAGCTTTGATGCATCCAACTTCCTGCTTCCCAACACAAATCATTCATGATTCAATAAGGAAAACATGGATTTGCAATCTTTGATGGACCAACCTCTCTTCTTAAAAGATGCCAAGGGCTGTATTAACAAAGGGCATCAGATATGTGAATTGGAAAATCTCACTCAAAATGGCTCTCCTGTTTCCTGACTGCAAGGTCCCTCGTCCTACTATCGTATAGTATTCATGATGTGCTTGTACTGTGGAGTTGTTATAAACAAAAATATTGCCCATTAAACTGATGCACAACAAATCCTGTATTAACAGGTAATTGAACATACGTTATAAAAATAGTTTGCCTAGGATGATATTTCGTGGTTATGTAGCACTGTATGTTTTCAGAATGGTTTACAAACATGAGACCTTCCAACATTGCAGCTGAAGCTGCTTATAAGTTTAGAAGATAAGCTTATGCATAAGGGGGCTATCACTGACACATTATTGGGGACACAGGGCAGAAAGGGACTTCTGGAGTAGTAAGATGGAGTCTTACAAGGTAGTTAGTGTCAGAGCATTGTGAGAAAATAACAAAAGAGGTTAAATGCTGTGGGGTGAACTCTCAGCTTGGAATTTTCCTTGTGGCTTCTATGAAAGTTGTATTTTGACTCAAACCAGCTGATGACTAGTAGTAAATGTTTATCATACGATAGCTGAAAGACCTCACTTAAGACTGGAGCCCCATTGTCCTAGGTGCTATACAAACATAGAAAAGAGACAATCGCTGTCCTGAAGCGTTACAGTATGAAAGCAAGACTTTCTCCAGTGGTTACAAGCTTGTGCACAGTGCTTTGTACTTAAGCATATTAGTGATTCCCTTCATGGAGAAGTCTGTTTAGGATGCAATTTTCATTGCAACACAAATCTCTGGGTTATTCAGATGTTGTCCAAACTGTGACGCACTTGACTTTCTTCTTGTTTGCAACACCAGCGTAATTCTGTTTTATTTTTCTTTTTTAAAATAAAACAAAACTCGGTGCTCCTAAAATGCCATCCGTAACAACGAATGTATATGTGTGGCTGATTTTGGTGGGGAGAAATAACATTGATAAGGAAACAAGTTTTAGTTTGGAAATCGTTACAAATGACTGGGAAGATTTTCAAAATCGTGATAGTGTCTATTTAATAGACAGTAAAATATAACAACCTGTAACCCATGAAATACTCATGCATGTGTGTGGTATTACAGCCTTTTCGGGCTGCAGCTGCTGTTGGAACACATGACCACATAGAGTTGCACAAGGCTTCCATTCCACTCAGTGGAGTGGTGCACACATTGTTATATAGATTCTCATTGCAATTCTACTCTGTGGGAGGAGGTGTGGGTATAGTGTTTGTACCTGGTGACTAAAATGTCATTGTGCATTTGTGCCAGGGTCCTGACCTGCAAGGCTTCGAAGGGAGCTTCACAATTCCCATCGCTTCTCTAGTGGCCTCATTTCCTGCTGCACAATCTTTATTCATTAACTCATTTGGGGTCTTTGGCAGGTAAAGCGTCTGTTGGCGATTTTGAACCAGAAGAAGAAGCTGATGAAGGAAGGGACGTATACCCCACCTGAGCACCATACTGGTAAAAATGAGACCAGGCCTTGATCTGTGGCTGGTGAGGCCGAGTCCGTCTGCCAGCAGAGCTAACCGCACACATGCATGTTGTGGGAATGAAACTGTTCTGTAAAATTTAGCCCAGTTATGCCCTGTGTAGAGTTGTTCGGCTGCTGGAGTTTCTCCTGCAGGCCAGCCATGCAGCGTACATCTGTTTGGAATAAAGACCCTGTCACCTTTTGGATTAAATTACACCAATGTCTCTAACTGATTAGCCCAGAAATTAAATATCTCATTTGGAACCTTTCTCTTGGCTCTGTCTTGTTTTTCCTGAGGAGTGGCATATGGCTTAATGTCTTCAGTTTTGAGAGGGATCCTGGCAAAAGGGCAGCTCACAAATGCATTGTAAAATTTCCTGTGCTGTCATTTGGGGCCCGGTCTGCGAAGACACTGGGTGCCCACAACTCTAGTTGAAGTCAGCAGGAGCCGTGAGCGTTCAGCACCTTGGAAAATCCGGCTGTAGCTAGCTGTTTCCCTTCGTTACTTCTGTGTCTTTTAAAAGCCCTGCCACATATCTTAGTACAGCATAAACCAGGCTGTCTGTTCTTTCTCCATGGCCAGTGTGCAGATTCCCTGATGCTTGATTCCAGCAGATCATTACCCACCACCAACGTTCTCCCCTCAGGAAATAACTTTACAGCTCTATCCAATGTTCATAGTTCTACAATAAAGCAACAGTCCGGGCTGGCTGGGTATATCTGTGGCAATTTCACTTTGTGTGGTTCTGTGCACTGTGACAGTTGTGCGTCAGCATGTAGGAACTGAGGTATGGAACTCTGGCTTCTTAGCTCTTCCTTCCAAATGTGAAAATTTTATTTTTGTTCGTTTTCCTGAGCACCAGCCTGATTTTGGAAAATGGTTGAAGCCAATGTGTACCTATAAGCATAGATGGGAAATGTCTGTGCTTTAATCTAGGGCCTTTCATACCCAGTGATTGGGATTTTAATGTTTAATCTTTGATCCATGGTGTCTGTGAATTTCTTGATCCTCTCAGAACCCTACAATTAAGTTGACACATGATGATATGAACTCACTCTGAATTACTGCAGACAGAACAAATGTGCATGGATGCAATCACGGAAACATTTTGTAGGAGGTAATTAAAGCTCATTTTTGATTGAGGATTTATTGTTCTTTAATTCCTATATTTGTCCATTGTTCAGCAGGGTATTTTGCATTATGCATTTCCATTGAGATAAGAACAGGCTCCTTGATCTCAAAGAAGCTGATGAAAGATGGGGGAGACAAAAGAGACTGACAAATCCATCGTTTGCAGAAATGTCTTAAATAATCATTTAGAGGGGAAAGAACTTCAAGTTCACAGAGTAAATTGATTTATGCTCAAATTGTGGTTTTTTACGATTGGTGGACTATGAATGTTCTTCTAAACTTCAGGTCTTGTTAAAAGAGCTGGCATTAAATCCTTGGGAGGAGACGAATCAAAAGAGCTAGAAGATAAAGATAGCAGGAAACATCTACTAAGCCACATGTGTGGTCTGTAAACAGTTCTGTTGCAGATCCTCAGTCCTGCTCTTTCTCCAGTATGAAATTGAACAATTAATAAAGCTTCCTACTGCACACTGCAAAGTCAGCAAGAAAACGTAACTTGCCTGGATGTGTAAATTTCCCTCCTGCCTGCAGAGAAAAGCAAGCTACTAATTAGAACGGGCTTCAAACACCTGCACCTTGCCTTGGGCGGGTTGGGTAGTGTTACTGGAGCAACAGTGCCTGGGTGAAGTCAGAATTCTCTCTTAATTGGAGCGGGATGGATGGGTGAATTAGTCCTGGGATACGGAGCCTTTCCTCTTGGGCTCCTGGTTCACGTGGCTGGTGGTAGAAAGTTGTTGCCCAGAAGTCTGTTGCGTGGTTGGCGTGAAAAGAGTTGGGATCTGAGAGCAGGTCCTGGTGGGCAAACGCTCTCAGCACAAAAACCCAGTCTGAGCAGAGAGGCCAAGGGGTGATTGGGCTAGGGTGATTGAGCTTAACTTCTAGAGGTGACACACAGGGCCAAAGTGAGCCCTGGCTTAGGCAGATGCAACTGAGTTGACATGTTCTTGGGGCCCTGTGCATCCCAGATTCATGGACCACGTAGTGAGGAAAGATGAGGCCCTTTCTGTAAAGACCTCCCTGTTCTGGGGTTGCTCAGAGGTGGTGCAGATAGACTTTATAGATGGAGTAACTGAGACAGAGCAATGTTAAGTTACTGGCGTGTGGTCAAACAAAGCTGGGAATCGATCCCAGCAGTCCTAGTCCCAGTCCCTCTACCCTAAGGACTAGACCACCCTGTTTTTCTTATCAGGTCCAGCTTTGTGCTGTGTCTAATAAATCAGCGAGGAGGGATTTTTCTTCCCAAATCCTGACAAGCAATATTCTGCATTTGTGAACCTTGATTAAAAACTGGTTTGTTAGAGTCAAAATGTAACAGGTGTCAACCCTGCAGCATGTGACTTTCAGGTTAGTAACCAGGAGCCTAGAGGGAGTGAGGATCTTATTGGTTTCCTGATAGCAATTCTTCTCCTCCTGCCTCCAAAACGCATCTTTCCATTTCATTTCCTCCTGGAGGAATTTGTGGATTTTCCCTCCTCCGTTCAGGCCTCAGATTATTTGGTTACTATAACCCAGATGGATTTCTGCAGTTTAACTGTTCAATCTGATTTGTTTCTGCCATAATCCATATGGTGTGGGGTGAAGATTTGCTTTTCCCCTGGCAGTTTATGAGGTGAATGGAGTGGAAACATTAGGAGGATGGAATGAAAACAGAGAGAGACCCAAATCCACAACATTTGGATTGTGAGCTGGATTCAGATTTCAAACAGCTCAAAACTCAGGAATGGCTGCATCTGGAATTTGGGGTCAGACCCCCAAGACATCTAAGAGCTTGAAGGATCTATTTTTGCTCAGTACCCCGTTTCTTAAATTCACAGGATGGCAATTGTGCCTCCCTCTATTGTGGATTGTGTCTGAAAATAATTTTTTGAATGAAATCTGGCGTTTCTCAACCTTTTGTTGTCAGGGACCGGCTTGCTGGAAAGAATGTTGTAATTTTGATCCTGTCCTGCCCAGATTCTGATATGATATGCTAGTGTAAAAAATCAGGAGTAAATCCACTGAACTCAGTGGAGTTGTACTGGTATGAGATCCCACTCAGTCTCTGAGTATGGAAGCCCAGTGTAAGAGATAGGAAAGCTTTACCCAGCCAGGTTACATTATAATCTGATCCAAAGAGGAACTTTCCTGTGTGATGTTTTCAAATATGAAACATTTTATGTAAGGGGGTAAACCTTACATAATAGTGCTGACAGCCATGTGGGTTACTGTGCTTCACGTACAGAGGCAGGAGAGGGGAAATATTCCATATGGAAATCAAGGAAAGCTGATCAAGCGAACAGACATCAACAGAGCTATGAGACGAAACGACAAGACATGCTTTAAAATAGACCCTTCCTCTGGGTCTTGCAGTGTGTTTTTGTGTTGTTTGTAACCTCTTTGGGCAGAGACGCTCTCTCTCTTATGGTGCTGACCATACTGTGTTCATTTAACAAAGAAGAACCATAAATCTAAAGCACAGTGCTGAAAATCCAGCAGCAACCCCCAACTGGTGTAATATTTGCATTGGACAGGGTAGTTACAATGGCCTGGAGATCTGCTGCTGATGTATCATGGGTGGAGTTGCATGTCACACATTCAGGGTGTTCAATATGGGTCATGGCACATCAGCTGCTGAATATTTAGCAGCACTGAGAAGCTAAAATAAGGGTATTTTGAGAGACAAATAGGGGCCTGTATTGGAACCCCATTGAAATGCATTGGAGTGGAAAAGCTTTTTGAAGAACTAGAGTTGGAGAGTGATAGCTATTTTGCTATGAACAGCTCCCCTTCCTCCAAGCTGGCCTATTGTGTCTATTATGGCAATGTCTAGGAACCCCAATCAAGGAGCAGGGAGCTCCGTTGTGCTAGGAGCTGTACAAACAAGTAAGAGAGTCCCTGAGCTGACCACCTCAACCTGTGCCACATATCTGGAACTTAGCATGCAAGATAGAGACATTCCATAGCGTGGAGAAATCCAGGACTCGCCTGTGAGATATTTCATGAGAATGATTTGTCTGGCAAACTGGCACCAAAAAGAAATAGGGGCAGGCGACCGAGCTCCAGACAATAGCTTTGTAGTGAGCCACTGGACATTAACCACTGGTGTTCTGTCTAGACGTGTTCCAAAGGCAGGGGCAGGGGAGCTATCTGCCAGTCCCTGTAAAAGTAACCCTTTGTCTCTCATTTTGGAACAATCACATTCTCCTCATTTGTGATGATTTATTACGTAGCAAGCCCTGCTCCAGACATGGGAGCAGTGCTTTGCAAAACACAAAACAAGGTCCTTGCCCAGAGGTGCTTTATGTATGACGTAGACAGAGATACCATATAGGACAATAACTTCAGCCCAGGGAGAGACAGAGAAATGGTTGGTGAGGAGGCCAGTAGAGGAGGGCTCTTGAAAGGAGTGTGTTTTAAGCAGGGGTTTGAGGAAAGTCACCATCTGATGACTGTTCTGATGGCAGCTTCATCGTGGTGCTAATTAAATCAGATGCATTGCAAGTCCCTAGAAAACAGGGCTTACAATGGCAACTGTAACTGCCTCGTAACTAGAGTGGGCTGGTGGAACATGCTGGTGCTACTGTGGTAATTGCTAGTTTGCTAAATAAACAGACTGGGAAAGAGAAAAGATGTGTTTAAAAGGAGAAAAAATGACAAAGAAAAAAGCATAAGGATTTTGCTAGTGTCAGAAGTGAATCATCCAATCAAGGCTAGTCCGGATGTCAAAGGAAGTATTTAAATATATCTAAATACTCCTGCCTCCCAAGTGGCTCTTTAGATCAATCCGAAATCTAATTGCTCTGTCAACGATGGTTAATGCAGCAGGAAGCTAGTGGTAGGGATAGTAAGAACCAGGAAGGGCTGGAACCATTTGTGTTGGTTACAGCTGTATTTGGAATTTCAGTTCAAAATAAATGAAAATTAGTGAAAAAATCCAGCGCAGAGAGAGAGAAAAATACACCTTCAAAACCCAGGCAATTACTGGAAAGATGGAGAAAGAACTTTTGCTCCTGCTGTGAGTGGAAGTTTGTTTTGAAACACGAATACTAGGAGTAAAGGTCAGCTATAATTCAAGTACATTTCCTTGAATTACAGAAAAATTTTGGCCAGATGCTCAACCACTTGTGTTTCCTGCCTTTGACAAATAAGGTGTATTCTAACTTGGCCATGCAGGATTGACTCCACGCGGGAGTCATTCTGGCTTAGTACACACCTTCCTCTTGCTTCAGAAGCTGCTGCCCTGGTGCTTACATGTGTTTGTGGCATCGCTGCAGCCACTTCAGATTGCATCTGCCTCTGAGACAGAAAATAAACAACTCACACCATGTGAATAATTTATAAAAAGTCAAAGGGAAAAAAAAGGCAGGTTTGCTTTGTGGAGTACAATGAAGTGATTAATTAGAGAGCCACGTGCACAGATCCGCAGCTGGTGTCAACTGGCATAGTTCTATTGAACTCCACACAGCAAGACTGGTTCAGGATGTGGCCTCTGGAGTTCTGCACAGAGACACTGAATTTCTCATTTCCTAACCACTTCTCTTTCAGCTTGCTACAGTGTTACTTAATAATGATCTGTCAGCCGAGGGTCTCAAAGGGCTCTGCAGACATTTGTGAATTAAGTCGGACAAGCCCCCTAGGATAGAGGTAAAAATTCTATTCCCTTTCTCCACACCATTCATGATTTTGTAGACTTCTATCATATCTTCTCTTAGTCCTCCCTTTTCCAAGCTGAACAGTCCTCGTTTTTTTAAATCTCTGTTAATGTGGAAGCTGTTCCTTCCCTCTAATAATTTTTGCTGCCCTTCTCTGTACTTTTTCCAAGGTGCCAGCTCATGCCAAGGCCCTGAGGCCTCAACTGAACACTGAGAAATCCAAATGTACTTTTTCCAATTCTAATATATCTTTTAGAGATGGGATGACCAGAATTGCACAGAGCATTCAAGGTGTGGGCATCCATTAATTTATATAGTGGCATTACTATATTTACTGTCTTATTATCTATCCCTTTCCTAATGATTCCTAATATTCTGTTAGGTTTTTTTGACTGCCGCTGCACGTCGAATGGATGTTTTAGGGAACAAGCCACAATGACTCCTAGATCTTTCTTGAGCGAGAAGAGCTAATTTAGACCCCATCGTTTTGTATGCACAATTTGGATTACGTTTTACAATGTGCATTACGTTACATTTATCAACACTGAATTTCATCTGCCGTTTTGTTGCCCAGTTACCAAGTTTTGTAAAATCCCTTGGTAACTCTTTTCGGTTAGTTTTGGACTTAACAATCTGGAGTACTTTTGTGTCATCTGCTAACTTTGCCATCTCACTGTTTTACCCCTTTTTCTAGACCATTTGTGAATATGCTGCATAAGGTTGTCTGGCGTGGCTCAGGAGCGTGAGTACCAACCTCAGGACCGACCGTGAAGAAGCAGCACACACCTCAAATTGGTTGTGAGTTCTATATTTCGATTTCACCCACCAAATATCAAGTGTGAACTCCTCAGACACTACAACAACTTTAACATCTGGGACAGTTACTCAGATTTGTCACCTAAAAAGAATGGCTCAGGTGTGGGGCGTCTCCGTCACATCCTCCTCTGTGAAGACCAATGCAAATAATTCGTTTAACTTGTCTGCAGTGGCTTTTTCTTCCTTGAGTGCCCCTTTTCCCCTTGATTGTCCAGTGGTCCCACTGATAGTTTGGCAGGCTTCATGCTTCTGATATATTTAAACTTTTTTGTGTCTTTTGTTTGCTGCTCTTCAAATTCTTTTTTGACCTGGCTAATTATACTTTTACACTTGATAGAGTTTGTTTCTTTCTATTGTCCTCAGTGGCAGTCCAGAACAGAATCCAGGTCTCCTGACGTCCAATCCAGTGGTTTATTGTCTAGTCCAAACTGCTCTGAAGAGAAACCAGGCTATCTAGCTATCTTATTATTGTTACTATTATTTGTATTACAGTCATACTCAGGAACCTGCCCCAGACAGCCTGCAGTCTAAGTGTGAGACTGGATGAAACAGGCAGACAAAGCTGACAGACAGATGGGGCAGGAGAGGACGAGGTAATAAAAGGAAAAGAGCTTAGCAGGAAAATAAATATAACAAAACCTGTCTTATTCCAGCACCCATCCCTGTGGTGTCTGAGCACCTCCCAAGGAATGAAGCACAAATAAAATCGCTCCAAAGACTTGGAGCCAGAGTTACAAAGGCACCTCGTGGGTTTTACAAAAGTGCGCAGTGAATTAGGTGCCTGTCGTGCTTTTGTAAATCCTAACACCTGCCGGCATCTTTGAAATACCTTTGAAAATCTGGCTCTTGGGAATTCTAGGTTTCTTTAATAAAGTGGCTAAGACAGGAGAGTACCACCTGCTGTACCAACCCCGCCACCCCCCCTTCTCTATTTATAGGGGATGCTGCATGCTGATGTAGCACATTCATCATCCTGCTCTGTAAGCCTGAGCACATGACCTCCCCGGAGCCTTTTTATAACATTCCCGCATTCGTTAGAGTTCTGTAATGTGCTCGATTGCCCATCTCAGGGCACAGGCAGATTTTGAACAGATGCTGTTTGCAGAAGAAACAAAGGAAAAAGACTCATAGACTCATAGACTCATAGGTCAGAAGGGACCAATATGATCATCTAGTCTGACCTCCCGCACAAGGCAGGCCACAAAACCCTACCCATACACATTTATAACAACCCCGAACCCATGACTGAGTTATTGAAATCCTCAAAAGTGAGATTTGAAGACCTCAAGCTGCAGGGAATCCACCAGCAAGCGACTCATGCCCCATGCTGCAGGGGAAGGCGAAAAACCTCCGTGGCCCCTGCCAATCCGCCCCGGAGGAAAATTCCTTCCCGACCCCAAATATGGCGATCAGCTAAACCCTGAGCATGTGGGCAAGACTCACCAGCCAGCACCCAAAAGGAATTCTCTGCAGTAACTCAGTTCCCATCCCATCCAGCATTCCCACAGACCATTGAGCAGACTTATCTGCCGATAATCCAAAATCAATTGCTCAAATTAAACTATCCCATCATAACATCCCCTCCATATACTTATCAAGCTTAGTCTTAAAGCCAGATAAGTCATTTGCCCCCACTACTTCCCTCGGAAGGCTATTCCAGAACTTCACTCCCCTAATGGTTAGAAACCTTCGTCTAATTTCTAGTCTAAATTTCCTAATATCCAATTTGTACCCATTCGTCCTCGTGCCTATAATAGTACTAAACTTAAATAATTCCTCTCCCTCCCTAACGTTAATCCCCCTGATATATTTATATAGAGCAAGCATATCCCCCCGGAGCCTTCTTTTGGCCAGGCTAAACAAGCCAAGCTCTTTGAGTCTCCTTTCATAAGGCAGATTTTCCATTCCTCGGATCATCCTAGTAGCCCGTCTCTGAACCTGTTCCAGTTTGAATTCATCCTTCTTAAACATGGGACACCAGAACTGCACACAATATTCCAGGTGGGGTCTCACCAGCGCCGTATATAACGGCACTAACACCTCCTTCTCCTTGCTGGAAATACCTCGTCTGATGCATCCTAAAACCGCATTTGCTTTTTTAACAGCCATATCACATTGGCGGCTCATAGTCATCCTGCTATCAACCAATACCCCAAGGTCCTTCTCCTCCTCCGTCGTTTCCAACTGATGCATCCCCAACGTATATGTAAAATTCTTATTATTAATCCCTAAGTGCATGACCTTGCACTTTTCACTATTATATTTCATCCGATTACTATTGCTCCAGTGTACAAGGTGGTCCAGATCTTCCTGAATAGCATCCCGGTCCTTCTCCGTGTTAGCAATACCCCCCAGCTTCGTGTCATCCGCAAATTTTATTAACACGGGGGGCTGGTGAGTGTGGGTCATTCATTACCCCTCCAGCGGCAGGGGCACTGGGAACTGTCAACCCCCAAGCCTCCAGTGGGGATCCTGGGGATGTCCCCCTTTCAGTCTGCACTGGGGGCCCTAGAGATTTCACCCCTCCAGCCTGCAGTGGGGACCCTGGGGATGTCCCCCCTTCAGTCTGCAGTGGATACTGGGGATATCCCCCCTCCAGCCTGCAGATGGCGCTGTGGAGGGGAAGAAGAGACGCTCCGGTCCCAAGGGACGCTCTCGCCTCTCTTTCTCTATGATTCCTCCCCGTGACGTAACGCCGAGCCGTAAAGCACCAGCGCGAGGAGGGGTGCGCGCGCAGGGAGCGGTGGACGGAAATGACGGCAGCGAGTGTCGTAAAAGCCCTCTGGCGAGCCTGGGCGGAAGGACGAAGGCGGGCGGCCGGTCGTAGCAGGTGAGGGTCCGGGGGGGGACTCGGGAGGCGGGGGTCCTGCCCCTCCCCCTCCCTCGCTGACGCCTGCAGCCCCCCGTGTGGGGAAGGGCTGCCCCGCGCTCCCGTCTAGGGGCGGTCGCTCGCCTCAGGGGTTGCCCCTCCCCCACCCCCTGCTCCTGCCCCGGGG
>ML675715.1:10884795-10901272 GCA_007922155.1 Mesoclemmys tuberculata | reverse complement strand
ATGAATGGGGGGATAGCAGGAGGAGGTGTATGAATGAAGTGGGGGGGATAGAATGGGTGAATGGGAGGAGGTGGATGGACAGGGTGGGGGAATGGAGTGGATGAATGGGGGGATAGCAGGAGGAGGTGTATGAATGGGGTGGGGGGATAGAATGGGTGAATGGGGGGTGGCAGGAGGAGGTTGGATGAACGGGGTGGGGGAATGGAATGGGTGAATGGGGGGGTGGCTGGAGGAGGTGTATGAACGGGGTGGGGAGATGGAACGGGTGAATGGGGGGTGGCAGGAGGAGGTGGATGAACGGGGTGGGGGATAGAATGGGGGTGGCGGGAGGAGGTGGATGACCGGGCGGGGGTGCCGGCACACGTCGGGAAGGGGGTGGCAGGGGACGGAGCAGGAGGGAGCGATCCCTGAGGGGACCCCGCCCCGGGCCCTGGCTCCGCAGGCCGGGGGAACACGGCAGAGGGCCCGGGGCGCAGCCCCGGGGGTTGTGGGGCCCCCCTCCCGAGCCGGCTCGCGGGGACCCCGCTCGGCGCGTCGGCTCCCGCAGGGGCGGGCGGGGCAGGGGGCGGTGGCTGCGCTGGCAGCGCGGGGCGGCGATGGGCTGCGCCCGCTCGGATGCGCCGCTTCTCGGGGGGGTTTATTTGCTCCCTCCTGCCCGTGCCGAGCCCCGGAGCCAGCCACTGCCGGGTGAACGCCCCGGGCCCGGAGCGGGCCGCTGACCCGGGCCGCAGCCGCCCGGCGGCGGGGTAAGTCCGGCGAGCGGGGCTGCGGATTTGCGCCTTTCCCCGCCTGGGTGCGCGGCAGAGGCTCGCTGCGAGGGGCGCCTCTGGCCGCCCCTCCCGATGCCGGCGGGGAGCGGCGCTTGCCGGGGTCGGTCCTTCGCCGCTGGGCGCCCGGGGATGCATCGCTTCGCCCTCGGGGGCCGGGCTGGGGCCAGGCTGCGGCGGGGGTTTTCTGCAGAAGCAGCGCGTAGCCGGGCCCGATCGTCCGTTCCCGCACCGAAGCCATTGCAGTCCGTGCACACGCCTCCCTCCGTGCACCTGCCGGGTCGCCCTCCTTTCCCAGCTGCCCGACCAAATCGGATTAATTGTCCTCCCACTGCCCCGCGGGTAACCCCCGCGCCCCGATTTCCTCCCAGAAAACCAGCCTCATCCCCCGGCTGTTCCAACAGGGCTTGGATTCCTTGGTCCCGGCTGCCCCCGATGTGGGTGTGTTCCCAAGAAAATGGGGAGAAGAGACATTTTCCCTCTGTTCCTGGCAGCATGTCCATGTGTAGCTGCAGATTTTAGGGGACAAACAGCTAATTCTTTTTTGCTGCTCGTTGGGCGATGAATGAGTCAGGGAAGGATTTATTTTTCTTGATTTTTTTCCCCTCTTTGTTCCTGTTTTGCTGATTCCGTGCTAATACTGTCCTGGATGGAGACAGCTTCTCCATGACAGATTTGAGGAGGCGTGTACCTTTCCCAGTGGTTCTAGAGAACAAAACGTGAATTATTTAAAAGATGTCTTATTGCGAAGTGCTTCTTTGCTCTCTGCATGTGCATTGCACAGACTCACTCGCTGCCAGCATGGGAAGCCACTGACAATTTCTACCTAAAATGGCTAGTAAAATGGATTTTTAAAGCTGCTCTCACTTCGGGGGAGATCGGGGACAACGGATATTTCTTTGCAGTTTAGATTTTAAACCTTCTTATTCCTCTGGATTTTTTTTTAATCTGAGTTTGATTGATTAAACTGAGCAAGGTGCACAGCGCTCCAGTGAGACCAAGGTACATTTTGGAGGCTAAGACAAGAGGATGCGTTTGTACTTTCCTATTTGGAGCCCAGGGTTGAAGTCATCCTGTAACAGACAATTGGAAACTGAGGCAGAGATGCGGAGGGCAGTGCTGTGAGAAAAGTCCCCAGGCTGCAGTTCCAGTTAGCACTGACAGGCCACTGCCTTTCGGAAGCTCACAGCTTCCAGGGAGCAGTGCATAGGCCAGGGGTGCTAGAAGGCATTGTCAGGACACTGTTGTGAGGAAGCTCACAGCTTCGGGGAGGCAGTTCCTAGGCTAGGAATCCTGGCTGGCGCTCCCAGGACACTGCCCTGCCTATGCTCACACGGTGATTGCTCTGCTTAGCACCGCAGGGCCCTGCTGTGAGTAGTTCACACTCCAGCTGGCACGGCTGCCAGGAGGCTCACGCTGCTGGAATCCTGGCTCTGGCCCGGGAGTGACACCTTTCAGGGTCTCCAGCTCTATTTCAGCCTTTGGTCTTTTCTGCTAAGACTGTCAACAAGCATGTCATTTCCACGGGGCCCCTGAGCGAGGGCCTACCAACTGATTTCACACAGGCCACTGATCAGCCGTTCGGCCATAAGTGGTCAATGCCCATGACCTACCTGTGTCCAACTGGCACAGGTGGCTTGGATGGGCAAGGATCCCTCTTGCCAGGCCACCCCCCTGAGACACCCAAAGGCCACATATTGGCACGACTGCCTGGGAAATCGAGAGAAGGTTGCTAGTATCTTCCCATGGAGCTGACCTTCATGTGCTCTTTAATCCACTCACAGGTTGCTGCCATTGAAAAGTAGCGCCCCCCGCTCCCAGTCGTCTCGTGTGGGCTATGTCTTCCTCCGACGAAGAGACCCTCAGCGAGCGGTCCTGCCGGAGCGAGCGGTCATGTCGGAGCGAGAGGTCCTACAGAAGCGAGCGGTCGGGAAGTCTGTCTCCTTGCCCCGCTGGGGACACCTTACCCTGGAATTTACCCCTCCATGAGCAGAAGAAGCGGAAGAGCCAGGATTCAGTTCTGGACCCAGCAGAGAGAGCTGTTGTCAGAGTAGCTGGTAAGGAAACGTGCCGTGTGTTGGAATTAAAGCCATGTCGCTATTGCTCCCTTTTTAACTGTCCCCCGACTCTCCGCATGACGCCACCATCCTCCTACGGAAAATCAGAGACGCCTTCTTTTGGGGTCCTTGCGTCAGCTCAGAACAGCTGCTTAAGAGCCATCCCACATGCCCCACTCCCATAGGACTGATCATGGTTCTCCACAGTGCCCTAAGCCTCCTGCGAGCCCTGGGAGCAAGGGGCCCAGATTCAGATTTGTGCTGCCATTAGAGCACTGGACTGGCCCCATCATTTAAACGCAAGGCAATGAAACGTGGCTGCAGGCATTGGTTGTGCCACAGCGCAGGGGGGGACGCAGGGGGCCCATGTTCAGAGATGGCCTGTGGTCTCCCCAGCGTTGTCTGCTCTGGAAGAACCAGGATCTGCAATTCACCATCCATGCGGTTCCACCCGCAGTGGAAGCTGTACCGCAGATAGGCCTTGGGCAACTTGACCACTCTGCTGGGGTGTCACTGGTGGAAGCTGTAGTGTACCATGGGCTCAAGTATTTTCACTAGAAAGCAGGTTTAGATGATTCAGTGGTAAATATCCTAAGCCTGTATGAGCCCTGTCTACCTTCTGTCTTCCACCATTTCTGCCACTGGTGGCGCATCACCGGTAGGGACTCATGCATCCCATTGTTTGCCAGCGTAGACACAGCCCCGGTTCTGTGGCTGGTAGAGTGACAGAGCACGCTACCTTCCGGATGCTGGAACCTGATGCTGGTCCTTCAGTGCCCCCCGATTGGAAGGGGCCTTTCACTCTCTCCTTAAGCCTGGGCCATGAGTCTGGTGGTGAAATTAAATGAACAGGGTCATGGAGGGGGAAATCTTGTGTCTTGGGATAAGGTGGCCACTTGTCTCTGCATTCATGGGTGATTCCAGATTTGCACAGGTCTGCCCCTTCTCCCGTGATCTGGGCTTGCACGGCCCTTCAAAACCCCAGTACATGAGCGAGCCTCATCCATGACTCAAAGACCCAGCCTCTGAGATGCAGCATCACGGGTCCATGACAATTGCTTTGTCTCCTGGGTCACGTGCAGCTGGGTGTCCATGGCAAGTGGACATAAAATGAAATGCCAGGGGCAGGCTTGATGTGGTGTAAGTTCTCTTGGTCCCGCTCTGGTGCCTAATTGGTTGTGTTCAAACTGAGCCATTTGCCAGGGGACTGGAGGAATCGAAACCTAATTGTGGGTCAGGAGACATCCTTCCTTGGGGCAGAGGTGGAAAATACCTGCCCATCAGTGTGGGCAGGGGCCTAGATGGCTGGCAGTTGGACAGTGTGGCAGCAGCGCTTTTCCTGCTTCCTGGTTCTCTATGGGCTGGGTTTGTTGCTGTTTTGTTTGTATCATTTTGGCCGTATGTTTAATTGGTGGCAGGACACCTGGAGCATTTCTCTCAGTTTAAGTCAAAATGAGTAAATAAGCAAATAAAGGGCCCAATGGATCCCTGGCGGAAGGGCTCCCCCTGACCCCCAGGGAGGGATTTGTGACTCAGACAGTTTCTGATTTCATTCCAGTTTGATTCATTTGTGGCTTTTGTTGTGATCCGCTGACTGCTTTCACATCACTGGGACACTGTTCCCCCTGGGGCATGTAGGCTGCTCTCCGCTCACCCAGGCATCACATCTGATGGAGCTTGCAGGCTGTTCCCATGGCACTGGGCGCTATGTCCAATGCAGCCTGCGGGCTGATCTCGTGTCACCCAGACTCTGTCCAGTACCTTTGTGCATATGCCTACATTTATGGCCCTAATTCAGCACCCATGCCCAGGGACGTTTGAGCAGGCTGAAGCTAGGATCCAACAGGTCTGCTCCTCCCTGGACTTTGGCTTAGGAAAAGTACAAAGCGTCGGGGTCAGGGATGGCCCAATAGGGGGGTAACTTTTATATGTTCTTTTTAGGGTGTTTGTGGTCTCTCCTCCTGGTCTGAGAATCAAGCCCCTGCCCCACTGCTGCTGACCTTTCAGAAGGAGCTCCCTTGTGTTTTCTCACGGTAGCAGCAGGAGGGAGGCAGCCCGGCTGGTGAAGAAGTCAGCCTTTCAACAGATGGAACCAGCACCTGCCAGGCTGGTAGGGGGGTGAACAGGCAGAATCAAGCTCCCCATTCCCCAAAAGTTAACGATAATGTGGGCAGAAGAGACTCCTTCAAAATTCCTGCTCCCAGATTCCCAGCTAAGGAAGGATCTTCCCCCCCTCCCAAAATGAGGCAGATGGGGGCCGGGATATAGGTCTTTTCCAGATATCTGCCTGCCTGGGGAGGTACTGGGAATAAACAACACCTCTCCTCGAGTTGTATGGTGCAAGGGATTGTTTCATTGCCTGTAAAAAAAAAAAAAAAAACAACACCCGAAAACCAACTGTCAAAGCCTTTGGTCTCCCGTCCTCTCCCTCCACCCCCTCCTGGGTAGGGCCAGGTTGTCCCCTCCCTACTGGGGTAGTCCTTAGATCGGCTATTGGAAGGGGAGAGAAAATGGAAAGCAGGGTTGAGACTATCCTAAGTGACGGGTGATTTTGGAGCCCCAAATCGAGACATCTTATAGGGTCTTGCTTTGAAGAAAGGGCTGAGCTCCTGCTCCTGAAAACCAGGCCCCTTTCAAGTGTCTAAGGTTGGGATCCCAAAGTCACAAGCCACTTTGGTCTATGCCTGACTAGCCCCATCCTCAATGACCCAGTCGCTTCTTCTCCAGCTGGGGAAATTGACTCCACTCACCTGCCCTACCTGTCTCTTGGGGATGGGGAGGAGCAGGAAGCGTGCCTCAGGTTGGCCACAGGGACCCCAGGACTGCTGCTGATTGTCTCCCTGAAAACAGCAGCTGATGAGGAAACCCTAGGGGGCTCCCTCTTTGATGTCATTAACAAGGGGTGGAGCTTATTCTTAACATCTGGAAGAGTGAGGAAAGGTCTAAAATACCCCTAAGTTAAAACAAAATTGCTTCTGTTTGGTTCTCGTCAACCTTGCCCCTTTTAGGCAAAATGGGTCCAGAGTTCACCCACACTTTAGTCTCAGCCTTAGATTGTAAACACTTTGAGGCAGGGACCGTCTCTGATATGTGTCTGTACAGCACCGAGCACAATGGGGTCCTGGTTCATGACTGGGGCTCCACGGTAGATCTGATTAGAATATTTTTGTAGATACAGTTTTCCATCTGACTTTTTTTTGGGGTGGTGGTGGGAAACCATATTGACTTAGACAAAATTTCCCATGGGGGGGAAAATGTCTTTAGGAAAAAAATAGAAATTTTTTTGGGGGGGTGAAAATTTCATCTT
This sequence comes from Mesoclemmys tuberculata, assembly GCA_007922155.1. Taxonomy (NCBI): domain Eukaryota; kingdom Metazoa; phylum Chordata; order Testudines; family Chelidae; genus Mesoclemmys; species Mesoclemmys tuberculata. The sequence goes on along the minus strand of ML675715.1, from coordinate 10,895,141 downwards.
GAAATGAAATTTTGGATTTTTTTTCTAAATGAAATGCTCCAAAAATGAAACAAACCATTCAGAATTTCCATTTTGTGGGAAATTCCAAATATCAAAATTTCCTGCAGAATGAAAATTCCAAGTTTCAACCAGCTGTACCTGGTATTGCTGTAATACGAATAATACATAATAAAAAGCCCGAGGGCAACAGAAAACATTAATCCATCCTGTTCTGAGGAGAGGGAGGCAGGCTGCCAATCAGGAAATTCCCCAGCCCTGCTTGGTAGGCTGCTTCTTGGTGAGAGTTTGTTGTTTTGCTTGCAAATACTGTTCAGGTGCCCCATAGATGATAATTCTTAAAAACGCTCTGCCTAGAAGTGAAGGGAAAATCAAGTGGAGGGGGCGTGGGAAAGCCCTATGCTAGAAACACTGGGCCTTGGAGGCTGGAATATGAAAATGGCTGGAAGACAGGATGCTAAGTGTAGCCCTGATTTGAGAGGTGTTGAGCAGCCACAACTCAGCATCACGCAACACTGCCTAGCACTGTGTCCCTGATCTGCTGTTCCCTACAATGTGAAACAAAAGCCTCGTCCTGCAAAGTACTGATCGCTTCCTGCAAGGTGACGTGTGCCTGCTGTATGCAATGGAGTTGAGGGTTGCACTGATTTGGGTCCTGGCTGAAAAGATGAGAAATGCTGCTCTTTCCCCAGCTGTGAGATTGCTCTGATCTTTCCTTCCATTCTGTAATGCCAGAGTCTGTCATCACGCTGGGTAGATCCAGCCCGTGATTAAAGGAAAGGGAACGTCATATAATCTGCTTTTATGCAGATTTCACATTAAAAATAGCTTGCCAGTTGCAGCTAGACCACACTCATCAGGGAAGAAAGAGTCGGAAGCAGTTTCATGTCACTGGATTTGAAGCTGTGTTGAAATATTGATATGGGGTTTTACATTATTTAGTGGGATCTTTGCTGGAGGCTGCACCAAAGCATGAGGAGATGTGACCTGCACATCTTCCTGGGATGGGTACCAGTTTGGAATGATATTGGATGGCTGGGTTTCCATCCACACCTGGGACTATGACCTGGGACAGTATCGGAGGGATTTTTTTTTTAACTATCTCAGGGAAAACGAGCACCTCTTGGTACAATCAGGGCGGAGTTATTGACAGGCAGGTGTCTCCGGGCCAGGAGTGCACACCCTGAGCCACACAAGAGAGCACAGCGGGGGTGTATTACGGCTGTGGTGGGTCACGAGATGAAGGCAGAATTACTGTGTGTTTTGGGGATTTCATAGGCGATATCAGCAGGGAGCGTCAGGGCCAAAAGAATTTCTTGGTTCAGGAACAACACAGCTACTTGTGTCTCTTGCTTTCACTCTCCACCTCTCCTCCTTGTTCTCTTTTCTTCTTCGCTCTTCCATCTTCCGATCCCTCTTCTGTTGCCCGTCCCCATCTCTGTCCCTCTCCCTTGTCCCCATCTCTGTCAGGGAGCAAAGAGGCCCACTCGTGAAACAATCCATGCCTTGGAACTCGCAATTTGCGCCTCACTCTGCGCATGGCCTGCAGGCACTGGGGGGAGCAGAGAGCTGAGAACGGCTGGCAAAGAGCACTCCAGGAGCCAGCCCACTGTCAGGGGAGCACAGAGCCTACCCCATACCTGTGGAAGGGCAGGGCTCACGCTCCACACCCGATGCCTCTGTTAATGAAAAAGAAGGGTGGTGTCAGGCCCCCACAGCAGAGGACCAGGAGTCAGGTTCTGTTCCCAGCTGTTACTCCAGACTCGCTGTGTCTTTGAGCCTGTTGCTTTAGCATCTGTAGAAGGGGGTATCATACTATGGCACCAGCTCATGTCGGGCGCCGTGAGGTTTAATTCACCCTATTCACAGAGCACTGAGGTAGCAGCTGCTGTAGTTGCACAGAATATTATTATTTACTGTCTCCAGCGCAGTCGCTGGGCCTGGTACTGTATGGGGATGGGGCGGATCCTCTGTCCCTTGAAGTCTCCACATTGAGACAGGATGACTTTCTAAATTATAAGCTCTAGTTCAACCACAGAGTATTGGGCTGGAGGAAGGGATCGCGGGGGGAAATGCTCTAGCCTGTGCCTGGCAGGCGTTCAGACAAGATGATCATAAAGGTCCCGTCTGGCTGTACAGTCTGGGGATCTGTGAAACAGAAGGACAAGGGCGCTGCCCCAGTGAGCTGAAACACAATGAAATGATAACCGCTATGGTGGGTGGGGGGACAAGGGCCGTGCGGGGCAGGGGCAGGAGCTGATAGGAGACAATCCTAGAGGTGGAAACTGCTTCCCTGCTGAGTAGACCACAAACTTTGTTTCGCTTTGTTTATTGCTTGTTAGTTACGTTTTTTTTCAAATGTCTTTCCATGGGGCAGGGATGGGGGCGTGGGGATTGGTTAAAGGCTTCACAGGTGCCCTTAGTGCAGCAGTCTCAGCTGGTGGGCTGTCCCCAGCACTTGAGGGACATGGGCACGTCTGTTCCCATTCCTCTTCTCTGCTCTTCGGCTGAAGCACGTTTGCCCAGCCACTGCGGGGCTTCCTGGGAGGTGCTGGACACCTGGCCATTCCATTGGCGACAGTGACCTTCAGGCGCTCACGGGGCAGCATCTGGTCCCACCAGTGGCTTGTAAATCGCAACGCCCGCCTGCTCCCAGACAGAGTGGGAAGTAGAGCAAAGGAGTCTGGGACCTGTCTGTGGAGGCATGGCTGGGGGGTGGCTTCACGTGGAGTCACCAGATGAGACAGGTCCCTTACAATTAGCTCTGTCTGGTTTCAGTGGCTTGGCTTGGGCTTATGTCCATGGCAGCAAATGTACTACTTTGGACGGAAAAGACCCTTTGATCATAAACCTTTTGGGACTTGCTCAGGCCGTGGGCCGTATTCTGATGTCAGGTCTGCTGGCATCAATGTGAAGTAACTCCAGTGACTGACTGTGAGGGACTAGTTCTGGATTTACACTGGACTAACTGGGGGCCAGGGACATGAATGTACTTAGGGCCTAACCTTTGTGAATCTGGGCCGTATGTCTTTCTCCTTTCCTCTGCGTTTCTTTCCTGGCTAATTTAGGGGTCTCCCTGTTCAGCTTGCTGGCTTCTGGGTATATCTTTGTTAGATGCCTAACTCTCCCCATGCATTGTATGTGGAGCCTGGGGACGTATACAATGATGGGGTCTAAATTAGCTGTTCCCACTCAAGAAAGAGATCGTGGAGTCATCATGGAAAACAGCCGCTCAACGTGCAGCAGCAGTCGAAAAAGCTAACAGAGTGTTAGGAACCATTAGGAAAGCGATAGATAATAAGACAGAAAATACTCTAATGCCTCTATATAAATCCATGCTATGCCCACACCTTGACTACTGGGTGCCCTATCTCAAAAAGATATATTAAAATTGGAAAAGGTACAGAGAAAGGCAACCAAAATGATTAGGAATATGGATCAGCTTTCATACAAGGAGAGATTAAAAAGATTGGGATTGTTCATCTTAGAAAAGAGACAACTAAAGGAGGATGTCATAGGGATCTATAAAATCATGACTGGTGTGGAGAAAGTGAATAGGGAAGTGTTATTTATCCTTCACATAACAAAAGAACTATTGGTCACCCAATGAACTTAATAGGCAGCAGGTTTAAAACAAACAAAAGAAAGTACATCTTCACACAACGCACAGTCAACCTGTGGAACTCACTGCCAGAGGATGTTGTGAACGCCAAAAATATAACTGGGTTCAAAAAAGAATTAGATACGTTCATGGAGGATAGGTCCTTTGATGGCTATTTGCCAAGATGGCCCAGAATGCAATCCCATGCTCTAGGTGTCCCTAAACCTCCAACTGGACTGGATAAGAGAGGATGGATCAGTTAATAAATTGCCCTGTTCTGTTAATTCCCTTTGAAGCATCTAGCACCGGCCACTGGCTCGGTTAGATGGACCATAGGGCTGACCCAGTATGGCTGTTCTTATATTCTAACTCTGGGATGAGGATTGCACACAGTGGCAGGGCAGCTAGGACTGAGGAGTTGCAATCCTGAGCGTTGCACCACCAAAGCACGTTGGTGAATATAGCCCAGAGAGCAGACTGTAGCTCAATATCTACATGAAGGGGGTGGGGCTGAGACTGACAAGAACAATCCTAAAGATAAACAAGGGCAGCCGTCAGACAGATCCGGGAGAGGCACTGCCGGTATTTTCCTAGGGCCCATGTTTCATCACATTCATGGTGACATTTGTAAAGAGTCCTTAGGATCCTTTGTCATTCTGAAGTTTAGTTGTATCCTTTATCTGAGTGGCTTGGGCGAAGAAGCCATTGGAATATATTCACCTTCCAGAGCAATAGTAACGGTTTAATTAACAAAAATTAAAGAAACTGGTTTGAATGCGAGCCCCAGGGAGGTGGGAATAAACCTGATTATTCTTTGCTGGTTGGCGAGATGCAAATTCTGCCTAGTGTTAGGGAACAGCTGCCCAGATGCCCACAGTGGAGTTATAAAACCCAGCTGGACAGCAAGCTTTTTCATTTCCTTGTGAATGTGTTTTTAATTCAGGTGTCTATAAGTCTATTTACATATATATGCCTAAAATCAGAGATCACTTTCCGATGGCAGGCAAACAGCAAATCTAGCCTGTCCTAAAGGGACAGACGGTCTTTCCCGTTCCTTGCTGGGAGTGGCTGTGGTGATGTAGGATGCATGAGCCAGGTTTCCACCAGGAGGGAGAGAATTCAGATGAGCAGAGCTGATATTTCTGGTCTCTGCTGTGAGCAACCAGAGGAGCTGCTTTAAATGAAAATCTGTCAGGGTGGTTGTTATTTTGTTTGTCATGGATGGTTGTCTTATTTCATTACTCAGCGGGCACACAAGCGGTTCAGAGATTTAGCTGCAAGGACAGCAGCACCAATGCATGAAGAGCTGCCTCGTGCCATCACAAATCTCCTGAATTTAAACCCTCCTTCCCTGAGGGAGGCAGGGCCATGAATGCACAATACTGCAATACAGTATTAATTACCCTCACTAATTAAAACATCAGGGTAAAGCAAGCTTTTAGTTAGCGTTATAATTTATCTGCCACTGCCTACGTGCTTTCAAAGGTGAACTGGAAAGGTTCTTAAAAAATTTAAATGCCCCAGGTTCTAGAGGACGATTCCTTAAAAGAAAACCAGTCTGCAGACGTTACAGCTGAGTGAAATTCAGGTAGCCCCCTTCATGCGCCACTGTCTGATTTTTGGGTCTCAGGGCAGCAAAGCATTTAAGCACATGCATAACTTTAAGCATATGAGTGCTCCCATTAACCACAATGATCTTAATTTTAAGCATGTGCTTTCAATGCTTTGCTGCATCGGGACCACAAGCCCAAACCTCAGCAGTTTCAGAATTTTGGATTTCAACGCTTCTTTTCTGGTGACGGCTAGAATGCCAAAAGGTGGTGTGTTTTGGTGTGAAAACTGCCATTTTGCAAGGGGTTGTTGATGCCAATTAATAAATGAATAAAATGGACTTAGTGTAAAATCTGCAGGAGAGAACAAACGTGTCTGTGGATTAATATTTTGCAAGGAAAAGACAGAAACCATGAGGTTTGCTGTTAACAATACCCATCCAGCAGTCTATTTTTCATTCTGCAAAAGCAGACACACCCAACTTCCTGTAAGGGATTCTGGGTAGAATAGTCCAACAACCATTGTCTGCGCTAAGCACTATAATTAGAACTACCACTAGAGAGCAGATTTACTGTACACGAGACTAAAATCTGAGGAATCTGAGTAGGCAGAAGTGCATGCGTCCTCTGGTTCTCCTCCTTCCCTATTTGTTCTGTGGAAAAAGGCTAATGAAACCTAAGTTTTAGAAACATTTGCGTTATTGGGTGGTAGATGAGACATGCCCCCCCCAAGAAGGGTATGGTCTGAGCACACAAGCCTGGGGCCAGGATCTTCTGGGTTCTTTTCTCAGCTCTGCCACTGACTTGCTGGGTGACCTGGCTAGTCACTGCCCTACTGTGTGCCTCAGTTTCCACATCTGTAAAAAGGCATTGGCAATGCTGATCTATGGGATAGGACTGGATGAGGACTCATGTGTATTTCCAAGGTGCTGTGAGGATTCCGGGTGTGAAATACGATTGCTGTTCTTCAAGCTTGTTCAAGGGCTGATGAATAAAGTGATGGGGGCATTGCTGCTTTGGAGGTTTCGTGCTGGGTTTAAGCCTCTGAGAGCAGGGAGTGTATCTGGGTGCGTGGGAGGGATTACAGGGGACCCAGCTCTGCAAGGGAGGGATTATAGGGGACTTGGAGACTCTCCCGGTAAGGCAAACACAGAAAGCAAAAGGAAATTGTCTGCTGTGTGGCTTAAAGAGCCACTGGGATTGAAGAGGAAGGCTGCTTTTGGCGTTGCCATGGTAACCCTAATGGCTGAGTAACCATTCTTCTGGTTACCATGGTTACAGAGCCCTTGAGCAACCAATGTCTCTCCAGGCTGCCTGCCCCCATCCGGGACTCCCGGTTGCAAGGTGTGCGTGTCTCTGACAGACAAAGGCCAAATTTCACAGTGGCAAAAAACCACTGGGATTTCTCCAGCTGCGGAGTAGGGTCTGGACCCATTAGAAACCTTCTCCTGTCAAGGCACAAGGGAATCTCACAAGATGAGATCAGATAGCCTGAGTGGAGCCAGGCCAAGAGGCGGGACCGTCTGTCTCCCTCCCAAACCAGCGAGGAGAGCAGGGCAGGATGGTGATGGACGCACTCTGCGGTCCAGCGCTCCTGTATGTGGGAGATGTGGGGCCAGGAGCAATTTCAGGGTGGACCTTCTGTCCCTGGAGTTGCTTGGGAGGTCACGGAGTCTATTGCTCTGCCACAAAGTGTGTATCAAATGAGAAAGGAGGCAACAACTTCGAAAGGGAGACAGACGGCCCTTCCTCTTGGCAGACCAGAGATTACCTTGCACGTGTGGAACTAGGCGAGTAGTTAGTGAAAAAATACATGGTATCCAACGCAGGGGTAAGGGAAAGCTGCTGGGGTCTCCGCCCCAAAGAGCTTACAATCAAAGCATAAGACAAGAGACAACAGATGGAGACAGATGGAAGATGTGGGAATACAAAGAAACAATGCAATAAACCTGACTTGTTTAAAAATGGATCTCGGTGAATTTATGAAGGGGATTAGATGATGGGGTTTCCTCAAGTAGCATTAGACTGGACACGCCGCCGCCAGTCCTCTCTCCCTAATGGGCCCATCTCATTCTGTGCCCTCTATATTGCCTTGAATAAGTGATGACAAGTAAATTGTTTCACACTCCCTGTTAGTAGTGCCAGATTTAAGGATTTTGGGGCCTGGTGCATGATAGCAATTGGGGGCCTTCCCACCTTCCTTGCTGGGGGTGGTGGTGGTAGAAGGCCCAGGAAGAGGGATGGAGGGTGACCCCGCCCTATACTGGTTCCTCTTCCATAGTGTGGGGCTGTCCTGGGGTTCCCTGCTTAGGGCTGTTAGTTCTGACCACTGTGTGCAAGCTGGGCCCTCCTCCTGTGATGCCTTGCCCGCCCCCGAGTTGTTTTTGTTCTTTTGTGTGTGTGTGGGTTTCCTGGTGGTCGGTTGGGACCTCCCCTTAGAAAGGGGCCCTGTGTAAGTGCATTGAGTGCTCATTGGTTAATCCAGGCCTGCCTGCGAGGGTAAAAAAGGAAGGAGTGGAAGGTGTGTGTGAAATTCCATGTATGGCTGCCCAAAGTGCCCAGGAGCGATTGTGAGAGCTGATCTTTCTGGGGGATGAGATGGGAGTCGGGGGGGGGGGCAGGTGTTGTCCAGGAAAGGTGGGAGTAGATCCTATGTGTAGTTGCTTGGATTGGTTTCACTTTCTACTGCAAGCAGTTGGAGGAATGTCATTTACTTTACAATGCAAAATCTCTCAGGAGAGAGGGAATGTGGGATCGAGCAAAGAAGTCCATCCACAATCGCTTTTGCCCTGGCCACGTTTCAGTGACAACCCTTCCGAATTGTCCAGCTGCCTCCCATAATCCCCAGTGACCTCTGATGATTGTAACTGCCTCTCTTCTATGTTCACTCCTGCTTCTCCAGAGGGTAGGGTGGTGGTTGAGTGAAGGTTAAGCCTTAGGTGGGTTTTTTTGCATCACCCAACTTTCCCCACTAGGTGCCACTCAAGCTGCATTTCCTTTTCCTTTTTACACCTGCTGGGTTAGTGGGAGGGTGTGGGAAGAGAGAAGCATTGTGACAATAACCAGGTTTCAGGGATTTGCAAGCAAACTGTAAAACCCAGAGCCACAAAGAACTTGGAGATCCTGTGATGTTGGTTTTTTTCCTGCATGTTACACTATTCTAATTGCTGTCGGAGAAAACCCAAATGCTGAATGTGGAGGTTTTGCATGCCCCTTCCCTCCCCGCTTGCGCTCTCCCTGCTGTGTTTTTCCAGTTGCTAGTGTGTACACTCTGGTTTCACAAACAGCTTCCAAGACCCAATGATAAATAATAGCAACAGCAACAAATCTGACCTCTACCCACCCATTTATCTTACTGAGGTGTTCATTTCAAAGCTTGCCTGGACCATTTAGATGCTAATGTTATTAATATCAGGTCATCTGCCAAACAAACATTCAGCTGGAGTTAAGGCACTTTTAAAACTGAAAAATCATTGTTATATGCTGTTTTCTTTTCCTCCATTTCTTATTTTTCCATGTTGGGTTCTTAGCCCACCAGCTGTCCAGACAGGACTTATCTGTCACACAGCTTATTTAATATAAAACCCTCCACTGGTATGATACCTGATCTATTAAACTATCTCCTGACAAATATGCCCTGTTACTGTCACTTACATTCTGGCAAGACTAGTAGAGCATGTAAAGCCAATACAGATGTTTTGAGTTGATAAACCAACAGGTACTGCTTCAAGCTGATGTTCAAATCATCTGGAAGGAGGTGCCGTGCAGCAATATTTTCATAGCTGGCTTCTAAATTTTGGTGCCTTCATTTTTGGGTGATGACATTTGAGGCCCTGTGGGACTGATTTTTGAAGAGGTGCTGAGCACCAACATCTCCCATTGATTTCAAGTGAAAGTTTGGGTGCTTAGAACTCTTGAAAATCAGACCCAAATTATCTTGTTTGATTATCACCTTATCTGCAGAGAAGCGTTGGGCCTAGGGAATGAAAGCCGGAGTCCTAGTTTGTTGCATGAAATTTGCTAACGTTTAGGCATTCATGCCTGCAAAGGTGCCATTATTAGCTTAATTTGCAGATACCTACAAAACAGGCTTAAAGTTCCCTGTTCTGTCAAGGTTGAAATGTCACTTGAATGAGCCATGGATATGGGGTGCAAAATGTCATCAGAATCCTCTGACACAAACAGGGGCAGAATAATTTCATGGAAAACTACTATGCCATTGGTGCAGTATTTATTTATTTGTTAAGCACTGAAAGCGTGGCCAGAGCTGTACAAAACACACAGGCCAGAAGGGCCTTATCCTGAGAAGTTTGCATGCTGAGGTCCTGCTGCTGCAGAGATATATGTATGCGCTTAACTTGATGCCCAGTGAGTAATTCCAGTGAAGTCGGTGGGAGTGCCGTCGAGGTGAAAGCCTGGCCCCAGTGCAATTAGTGCGACTTTTGCCATTGACGGCAATGAAGCCAGAATCTCACCGTGTGTAAAGTTAAGGATGTTTATGTCTTTTCAGGATCTCTGATCTGCACGGATGAACTGTTTTGCCCTGGCACAAGGATGCACCTGCATAAATCCGATTGCAGGATCAGGCCTATATAAGAAGTGAAGGGAAAATGGTTAAAATTCTTAATCTGCATCCAAATTCCTCTGGGGATTTTCAGGAGATAGATGCCCCCATGTGACTGTAGGGTCTCGCTCTTTGTTCTGTCCCAGCCACTGACCCTCAGATTTCAGCCAGGCTTTCTTTAAAGTACTCCCGCTTCTCAGCTCAAACTCACGGACCCGGATCCAGAGTTTGTTCTTTTCTCCTTACCCCTCCTCTCCGCTTTCTGCATGCCATTGTGGTCCGCACCTCGCTCATGATTTCTCCTTAACTCTCCAGGGGGAGACTCAAAGCCGCGCTCGTCAATCCAGGCTGCCTTCGGCTCTTGTTGTTTTGTGGCTGCTGTTCCTCCCCTGGCCTGTGCGGTCGGTGCCTCCAGTCCTTCCCCTGCGCCAGCAGCTGGATCTGGGTCCAGTTCTCTGTCCCTGAAACTCCCCCGTCTCCATTTCGGATCCCCGAAGTGGCGTTTCCCCTAGTTTCGGATTCCCATCCCCTTCTCAAGACCCCCTTGTCCTGGACCTGCAACGCCCAGAGTCTGGGGGCCTCTCCTTCCCTGCGCTCCCCCGTGATCCGGATCCGGTGGCTCTCTCCTTCCCTG
>ML675715.1:10573647-10884395 GCA_007922155.1 Mesoclemmys tuberculata | reverse complement strand
AGCGGGCCGGGCCGGCGGGGGCGGGCCGGGCCGCGGCTGACAGCGGGAGGAGCCGCCGCCGGGGCGCCGGGAAGGGGCGAGGCGGAAACGGGAGCCGCCGAGACCGGCCCTGGCCGCTGCGGTGCGCGGAGCGGAGCCCGGCCGGGGAGCGCCATGGCCGGCTACGTGCCCGGGCTGCTGCCGGCCAACCGCAGCCAGGAGAAGGAGTTCGTGCAGGCCTACGAGGACGTGCTGGAGCGGTACAAAGGTAGCCGGGCCGGGGGCGAGGGGCCGGGGCCCGGTTGCAGAGGGGCCCCGGGTGGTTCCCACGCCCTGAGCCGCGGGCGGGGCTATCCCAGCTGGGAGGATCGGGGGGGGGCCCAGCCGGGTCCCCGCTTCCTGCAGTGTCTGTAGCACGGGGGGGTGTCTCCGCTTCCCTTCCCCGCCTCAGCCCCTTCTCTCTCCATAGCGCCGGGGATTGGGGGGCCGCCCCCCCGGGGGTCTCCGCCTTTTGTTCGTTCCCACGCGCCGGGTCGCATCTTCTGGGGGTGGGCGCCCGCGCCCGCCCCGCGGTTCTGCGTGTCTCCGCCGGACCCGCAGATCCGCCGGGCCGGCCCGCGGGGGGGATGGTGCAGAGCCACGGAGGGGGCCTGGAGAGCCCCGAGCACCTGCGGGGTGAGGGTGCTGTTGTGGGCAGGGCCCCTCACTTCGCCTTGTGTTACTTGGTCCCTGTGTTGAGCACAGAGGAGCTCTTGGAGATGTTCCTGGGGGTAGCTGGGATGGGGGGGGCCGCACCCCTAACCCTAAATCATTTACTTCCCACCCAGAGAAGGGGAGGCAGCTTCTTTAAGGGCTTTTACAAAAGGGGGGGGTGGTTCTGCCTCCCCAAGCTGATGTGAAGGGGGGGGAGTCTGTGTGTGTGTGGATTTCTGAAGCTGGATCTCTTAGGCAGTTGCTGGTGATGGATGGCACAAGCAGTGAGTGTGCACTTTTGATGGAGGTTGCCGGTCTCCCGGTGCACGTTTTTTATTTTTTTTCTGCAGAGAGAGACTTGTCTGAGAGCCCAGATTTCTGTCCCACAGAGCTCCTCTCGCAGCGTTTCTGTTTTGTAAAGTTTAGCAGCCAACTCTTTTGAAATGGGGACCGTCCAGTCCAGAGGAGCCAGGCACTAACAGCATACGCTTCCTTTTCCTCTTTGCTTGTGGAGATGGGGGTGAAATTGATTCCCCCGTCCTCTGATTCAAGGGGTGCCATTCAAAAATTCCAGAGGCAAGGAAAATGCATCTCCAGTGTTTATGCTTCACAGGGCTCAGGGAATAACAGCCTTGTACAGCGTCTGAGAGCGTCCTCCCGGAAAGGTGTTTAATAATGAAATCTGAGGTCTATACATATTCATTAATAAAGCCCTGCGAAGTAAATCCAGTAAACTATTTTATAGGTAGAGAAACTGAGGCCTACAGAATTTGTGCTTCAGTGTCGCAGAGAGCCAATAGCAGATCTGGGAATAGAAGCATGGAGTCTTGACTTTAATTTGAATGAATCCATACCATTTTGTACAGACTATTATGTTGCAAAGGGAAAATAAAATACCTCTGGTGGCCCTGGTCTGACTCAGACCTGCTAGCGAAGGTTGGTAATCCAGGGATGGGCAACTGCTCACCCCACCCCATTAGTGAGCTCTCATGCTTAAAATGTAAACTGCATTATTTAGTGGTGGTGTTTCATGTGGATATCTGAGACTTTCCTGGTAAAGACGAAAGCCCTGTTTAGGGCTAGTATGGTTGGCTTGCCGGCTAATGAAAGCCAATAGCTACCTTGGTAGGAATTTTCAGTGCTGGAAAGTGACTGAATCCGTGTGGGAATAAATCCTGTTTACGATGCTTGCCCAATGTTTAAACTGTCAAAGGGCCTTTTTTCCCAGCATGGCATTCAGTGCTTGCCTATGGGGCTGGGCAAGAGAAGTGAAGTTCAGGCTGTTACATTCTGACTGGATAGTGGTAGGACCTGTTCTCTCACTTTTTTCCCTCCACCAACCCACCTCACTGCCCCCCCTCCAGCCATAAACAATTCTGCTTCTCCAGTCCAGAACAAGTTATCCACTAGCCCTCTCCCCTTGTGCAGAATTCTTGCTGAAATGTGAATTGAGAATGCAAATTGATGTGTGAATGTTTGAGCATGAATGATTCTAGAGCATATTTGAAGCTGTTCTGTGTCATCTGGCCTGGAGGGTGGAGTGACGGATGAGATGATCGTTCCACAGTCAGCGACCGGGTTCTGACCAGCTCCTGTCTTGCTTTGTCTGGGAGCAACGGATTGCAATGACCGCGATTCTTCTCATTGGAGGGTAGGGAGGAAAGAGGACACCTGACATTGTTCAAGCTGACCAGTCTGTGTGAGACTGTAAATGCCTTGTTGAATCACTCGGAGAAATCTTGCATAACAGCGAAGTACTTTGAAACTGTTATTAAAATTAATCTCAAGGGCAGCACCTTCCATTCAAGGAGCAAGACCGGGCAGGTCTGGGTGCAGTAAGAGCTGGAGTACAAAGGGTCCCTGTGTGTGTGCGCGCCTTCCGTGGGATGGAGGTTTCAGGGGCTTTCGTCCCATTGCCTTTAGCTTGGGTCAATCAGACTGCAGTTTTCTGTGATCTGTTTGCATACCTTTCATTGTAGACTGATGAGAAGAGCCTAAACGGAGAAATCTAGGCCTCCTTGGCACTGGGTTTTTGGCCTCCCTAGTAACTGCTTTTTCAGGGTGTAACACTTGTTTTTGCTAGGGGTTTGCACCCAGTGGCTAGAGATCTAGTTTATATGACAAGGCATTCGTCTGGGAGCATGGCTGATTGAAGGTGACCTGGTTTGTGCTGCGTGTTATCAGTCGAGTCAAAGCCGTGCTGCGTCAGTGGCCTGTACTGCTTTAACCTGGGTTCTGTTTGATTCCTGGTCTGCCGTGGGTGGTGGTATCCATGCAGCAATGGGGAAAACGTTTGATTGAGCGGAGGTGTGAACTGCTAAAGGCATTATGATGACTAATCGGCAAGGGTGGTTAGCCTGCAGCATGACAGGTGGGAGTGTCGAGTGGGGGAGATGATGACTAGCGGATGATGACAAGGCCCAAGTTCCACCCTGCTGTGCTGAATTCCATCATCCGAATTCAGAGATGCACCTTTGAAGCCAGTCACCCTCTACTAAAATGGCCCCAAAGGTCTCAGCCATGTGAGGAAAGGCCCCTAGACGGAGACCCGTTAAAAGTCTGCATGATGCTGATCAGGGAGTGACTTACCTAACCAAGAGGTGCCTATAAATTGCTCAACTGAGAGCTGCATTGGCAATTTCCCAGGAGCCCCAGGACCACACCTGCTATGCACAAAGTGGGGCAGATTTCAGCCACCCTGGTCTCATTGCATGACTGTGTAGATCAAGATGGAGCCTCACATGCTGGGATGCGTAGTCTCTGCAGGCCGTGTGTTTGGGATAATGATGAAAGCAGCTCTGGGCTGCCTTACAGAGCTCCATGAGCCACACCCCTGTGCCAAGGCATTAAGCGACGATGGGATAGTTCGGTAGTTCTTTGTCCCTCTGGATGCTGATGCCATGAAGCTGAAGCGACTTAGAAAGCCAGTGAGGTAGTTTCCAGAGAAAAGGGAAGTTTTGTCCAACTTTCTGCTGATGAATAACTGAGGGCTCGTCTATACTTACCTCTGAGATTCGGCGGCAGTCGACGGGAGATACGCAAGCGATGTAAAAAACCTGCGTAACTCACGTCGACTCCGCTGCTTCTGTTCTGCACAGTGTCCATACTGTGCTGTGCCACTTTTGGAGATGGTTTTCGTAGGTCAATTTCTGAATCGACTAAGCGGGTCTTTACTGACCGCTCAGTCGATCCAGAGAAATCAATCTGATGGCAGCGAATTTTCTGCCGTCAGTATAGACCTAGCCTGAATATGCATATGTGCTAAACAGTGTCTGCAGAGACCTGCTGCTGCAGTCTAACCAGCCAGAATTGAGCTACAATCCGAGCCAACACAACACAGAAGTACCACTGCCAGGCAGAGCACGCTCTCTGTTCTGATTCAAAATCCAAGTCATGTTGGAGGGAGGAGATGGGACATTGATACCAAAATGTAATCATGGAACTCAACAACTGTAATGTTGGAAGGGACCCCAAGAGATCATATAGTCCATTACCCATACGCTAAGGCAAGATTAAATATACCTGAACCACCCCCAACAGATGTTTGGCTAACCCATTCTTAAAAACCTTCAGGGACAGGGATTCCACAACCTCCCAAGGTAACCCGTTCCCGTGCTTAGTGAGATGTTTGAAGACATGAAGAGAAGTGTTGCATTATGAAGAAAGTGCTGCAAATGCAAAAACTTGAATTACTGTCCTAGGCTGGCCCAGAGGGCCAGGATTTATTTGACTGCAAAGGTGCATGTAGTACCAACATCAAACATCGTTAGCATGCATACAGTGGTTTTCGTGTTCCAAGCATTTTAAATATTAGCTAATTAATCTCCACTAAATCACACATTGGAGCTAATTATAAGTAGCCCCACTCTATGGATTGGGAAATTGAGGCAGACAGGGCAAGTGACTTGTCTAAGGCCACAGAATACATCGGTGTTGGAGTCAGGTTTAGAATTTGGGGGTTCCTGGCCCTCTGTTCCCAGGGAAGCCATTTCTTTCAATGCTTTATTCAATGCTGTGTATCTTGCTGTGATCCCCCACTGTTCTGTGGCAGCCATACCTTAGTTTTTCCCTTGCATTGCTCCCAGTTACACAGGGCAGCTCTGATATTGTAGGTTCTGGAGTACCAAGAACTGCTGTGCTGTCGGCTGGAAGGAGCGCTGGAATGCCTTCTGCTAGGAAGGTCAGCGAGGCTGATCTCAGCTCTCAGAGATCACAACTCACCATGGTGCGTTGCTGCTTTAATTACAGTGGTTTGGACTGGCGTGAGAGTGAGGACAGGTCACCTCGATTGTCTAAGCCTGCCTCCCTGGGTGCTTTGTCAGGAGGTGGCAGTCAAGGGGTGGGAGACTATTCCAATAAGGACCCTTCAGCACTCGGTGCTGCAATGCCCAATACCGTCTCCCTGGGGAAAGGGTTGTGCTGGCTGGTGTTGGAGGAGCAATACGTTTGTTTTATGTAGACGGAGGAATTCTCAATAAGGCCATTAGCCTCACCCAGCCTCTCTCTTGGTGCTCGAGCCTGCTGCACAATGGATGGCTGCCCTCGCTGTCTCTACCCCACTGGTGGCCCTGTCTTCCTCTTGGCACCCATCAATCAGAATGAGAGAGAGAACCCTGTGCCGGGCTCTTGCCTTGACATTGCAGGACCAGGGCATCTGGGTTTTGAGACTGGCTCTAAGATGCTTCTCCGCAGAGGTGGACGGTTTACTCAGCTCTTCCAGTCTGGGCTAGGGGGCGGGCAGCCTTGCTGTCTGCAATTGTCTCCTGACTCTGGAATCGCTGTAGTCATTATTTGAGCCTGCACCGATAAACATCATTCCTTTGTGGTGATGAAAGGACTGTCTTGGTTGTGGGTATCTTCTGCAGCCTGCAGAAACGCAGCCTAAAAGAGTGTGCCTGGGCTGGTAATGAGGCAATGGGTCCCCTCCCCTGGATGGGGAGTGGTGGTTTTCCCTGCCTTACCTCTCAGGTGGAGGATAAGAGCAAGTGGCTGAGCATTGAAGACCGAGCTGAAATTTCTCCCCTCCCACGCTCCTTAGTAGGTGTGTTGAGAACCTGTGCTGAACACTTCTCTCCTCTTGCAGGAATAGTCCTGGCAGCTGCATTGCATGTTCCTACCCAGGCGGGCGGGGGCAGCCGCGCTCTTTCAACAGTAGCCGTGGAATGGGATTTCCTAAAACAGATCAGACCATTGCCCCATCAAGTCCACGGCCTGGCACATCAGAAAAAGACCTACCTCCTTGGGTACACAGACAGTTGTACAATGCTGTGCATGGAGGGGGGAGCAAGGAATTCTATTCCGCCCTCCCAGACGATCTGTGTAAACCCTGAGCCGTGAGGCTTGATTACCCCAACCTCGCGTAGATGTCATCACGATCATAGGTCACAAAATTATCTGGTCCCTTCCTTTAAATCCAGCCCTCATATTGGACTTGGGAACTTCCTGCAGCAAAGAATTACGCGGGTGACTAGACTCTGTCCAGTCGGGAGGGAAAGTGAACTAGGAGGATCCAGTGTTTGAGGTTCTTTGTGACCCTACAATGGCTGTGTGGCGTGGGCTGGTTGGTGAATCTGGGTGAATCCTGGTTGGTGAATTGGTGAGTGGCCTGGGCTGGTTGGTGAGTTGCAGCAATGTGTGGCTTTGTGCTAGGGTGTGAGCATATGTGTGGCTTTTATTTTTAGTCAGGATGGAACTTGAGGCTTCTGTGGAAGACGCTGTTTTACTTTTGTTTCTTTTGGCTAACGGGGTTTTTTCTCATGACTGGAACCCGCCCTGCCTCGCCTCCCCTGGTTCCTGTTGCCCTTTTATAATCACCACCTGTCTCAGGGGTGATAATGTCCCCTGAGTTCTGACAGATCTAGCCACAATTTCTCTCGTTGCTGTTCTTTCTGTGTGCGCGCGTATGGGAGTGAGAGAGAGTGAATGAAAATTTTGGCCTGTTGAAAAGGGCCAGATAGAACTGCAGGCTTTAGGGCTGACAGTCATTAGCCATAGAACCGGTACAATCTGGGTGGCGGGAGTGAGAGTTTGTTACAGTCACACTGCCCAACCAAGGTGTCTCAGCCGTGATCTGCAGAGATCATCTCTGTGGGAATCAAAGCAGCACTCGCTCTCCAGGATCTGTTCCGTCCTTGGCCTCTCAGCAGAGGCGGCCAACAAGGGCACCAATTGGCATTGCTGCCTCTTGCGATGGTTTCTGTGTCCTCAAGACGCTAACTCATGTCATGGGGATCACCAGCAGCCGTCAGGCTGTCACTCTTCCTTTCCGGAAATTCTCTCTCGTTTTGGGAAAGGAGGTTTGGAGAGTCTTGGGTCACATGGTGCTTTCGGTCTGCATATCAGGTGCCTGTAATTAGTGGTGGTCGTGCTGAATCTGTTTGCCTCCCTTTGCCCAGACAGCAGATTTAGATTCTGAGGCAGATAGACTTGGCATGACTCACGCTGGGAGGGAAGGTGCATCCTCAGCAACTGATTGAGAAGATCTTTGATCTCGTTTCAGGGGCAGATTTAATAGATCGCTGGCAATCAAAGTGTTTAGAAATGGCTTGTCCTGTTGAGTTTCATGACTCCTCCTTAGGTGGCGTAGCATTGTGCGTGTGAGACTTCTCGTCTGGGCCTTTTTCCCTTCATCCCACACGTCGGGGTGAGGCTGAAATCTTTGATGTCTCAAGTCTGCTCCTTTCTGGTCCTCACAAGCTAGTCGCATTTGGGTCAACTGTTTGGGTTGCCCTGGAGGTACCAAGACAGAAGCTAACATGATGAAGAAACCACTCCAGCCTCTCATAAGAGGCGAACGTAAAAAGAATCTCTTTGCTGACCCCTGCAAATGCTGTAATTCCACTGCTTTGATACCCGGGTGATTGGTGCCTTATGAATATCTAAAATATCCAAAAATCCAGCTTGTGGGTGCAACAGGAGACTTCAGTTTCCAGTCGCAACTGTCTCACGGCCACATGGAGTAGAATGCGGAGACCTCTCTCCCCTGCGTGTGATGCAGTTTAAGGAGGCTCATCCCAGCTTCCATGTAAACATGCGCACGTTGCAAAATCTGAAGAGGCGCCAGTGCTGGCTTTAGTAGAGGTCAGTGTGAGAACAGTGCTGCTAAAAGAAAGAAGGAAGTGACCCTGTTAAACCAGTTCCACTTACCGTGGCCAGCATGATCCTTGTTTGGAGGACTCCGCAGCAGGTTTCATGAACAGGGCTCCAAAGAGACTTGCATCCCCAGTGTTGTGAAAGCTCTGGCGGTCTCCCCTGTTCTGAAGAACCTACAGATCTCCTCTCCGGGGCCACAGGGGATGTCTGATTACCCTGGTGAGTGGCGGCATACGCCCGAGTGGGCCTCTCCCGCTGCCATGCTGGGTTCCTGTTTGGGGTAGTGTTCCCTTGCCAACACGAGTGCAAGCTGCAGTATAATAGAGTGCAGGCATGCATGGGCCAGGAACAGGCATGCAGGAATAGGAGAGGACATTGCAGCCAAAAAAGAACACATAATGCAGTAAGCAACTTCCTTGTTGCTGTGGTTAATATAGAGCTCCTTGGCAGCACGAGCAAAATCCCCTCTGTTCATGCATGATTGGTCCTTCGCTGCTTGTCCCTTGCTTTTCCTTTTGCATGGACAGAATGCTGACCTACGCTCCGTCCCTTAGGTGCAAAGGGCAGCAGCCCCCTTTCAAACTCCTCTTTGGGGCTGCAAGCTAACCTGATGCGCGTCTCAATTCTGCTCAGGCTGATTAGTGCCTCTGAATGGGTTGTGAGGCAATAGGATTGGAATTCACACACCCTGCATACCAGAGCACCTCCGCCAGGACTTGCATTTCCCAGCGTGCGGAAAGATGGCCGAACGGAAGCAGGTGTGTCCGACTGCAGTGAGGTCATCGAACGTAGCCTTTCCTGGTGGCTTTTGTAGGCCGCAGTGAAGTCCAGCACCAGCAGCTACCCAGGAGAACTGCGGGGGGGACGAGCAATGTGGCTTTTCAGTAAAGTCTTGACAAAATTGCTTTGGAAATCCTGGGGGATATGGCAAGCGGGTTGCCTAGTGGAAATGAAGGAAGGTTTCGCTCTCAAGCAGTGGAGTATTGCTGCTGTTTGGCTTTATTGTGGCAAAGGGGACGATAGATTTCCTCAGCAGTGAACCATTGTCTAGGAATGAGACAGCAGTGTAAGTCTCTGGAAGCAACAGTCAGCGTGGCTGGCAAATCACTGTACCAACCCTGATTTGAGCAACTTGGGCCACGTAAGAGGAATCAAGTAACTTCCTCAAGAAGCAGCGTGACTGTTGGGCTCACGTCATGCGCAGCATGCAGCTGTTACGCTGCAACTTTTCAGGGACACGCTCTTCTCCCCACCCACCTTTCTAAGTAGAGCGAAAGCCATGAAATTCAGTTCAGCTACAGACTAATGAGACTGAAATGACAGAGAGATATTGTGTGTCTGTTATAAACGCCAGGGCCGTCAGTTTTCAAGTGCCACGTGCCTGATGGCAGGATTAAGGGGGAGCCCTTTAAAAGGAGGCGGAGGAAGAATGGGGTAAAAAGACAAGGCAATAAGTAAAGAATGTGGAATGAGAAAAACACATGGATTGTAAAAGACCTTCAGTTAGCTATTACGGCCTTCTCCAGGCAACTAGGTTTTCTGGAGCTTTCACTTGAAAGGAGCCTGAGAATTTCTGGATCCTCCTGTGGTTAAACCATTGAACCTAGTGGTATAATAAATTTACCCTGTGACTACAATGTGGTGCTGGTTTAACCTGAACGGGGTGATTTTTCTTACAGCCTTTAGGGCCCTGTTAGTAATGCAGATGCTGGAGCGAGGGTTGCTGCGGATGTTGTAGTGCGGAGAATGGAAGAGGCTGGATAAGCCAGGCCTCTTTTCCAGGAGGAAGATTAATCCCCATGTAGATGTATTTTATGAATGCCGGGATGGGGGTGGGGGAGGTGCACAGGGGGATGGAGCCCAGCTCTGTGGGAGAAGATTGGTGGTTGGTCTGGCTTTGTTTTCCATTACTCCAATGTCTTTGACAGAGGATGATTACATGGGAATTACCGGTGCCCTGTCTATTGCGAGTGTAGCTCTGAATTCAATATTTCTCTGGAATAAAGCTTAGGCGCTTTCTTTTTTAAAAGAAAGCCTCCTGGCTGATATTCCTCAGGGAACTAATGTGATGCTAGCACCTGGGGTATGCTTCATGGCAGGGATGGGATGGAGGTGGGGCCAATTAGCATCTTCTCCACAGCCAGTGCTCCTGTCGTGTGGGGTTTTCTTGGAAGTGGTACATGGAGGCATGGGGTGGGTTGCATGTGCTGGGCAGCGCTGCACAGTGCGTTTCTTGGTTGCCTCAGTGCACTGTTGTGCGCCCGTTTAGTGCTTCCTCCTGGGCACGCTGGATGAGGACCGGTCTCCTTTAACTTAATCTCAAACCAGTCCCTCCGCTCGTCCCCGTCTGTCTGCTCTGCCTCTGTCAACGTGCCTCACTGCCTCGCCGGCTCCTCTCTGCAGTGCACTTTGTGTGCCTCGTTTGGCACGGCGCTGCCTTGCGAAGTTCTGCAGCGGGGAGCGGATCTTGTCAAATGCCAGCTGAGCTCTCCAAGCTGGTGAGGCAATCGCTGGCTGCTGGTCAGGGCGGGGCACGCTGTAAAGAGGAGCAGCGGTTGGTGTAATGATAGTGTGCCTTGCACACCTGGGGGTGGGGACCGAGGCTTGCTGGGAGTGGCAGTGGAAGCTATAATTACCAGGACCGGTTACAGCGTATTTTGCTGAGTTTGGCACTTGCGAAGATCCCTTCTGAAGGTGTCTTGGGCTTAGCGCCTTATAAAAGCTACACTGTACGGTGACCTCACCGTGAGACATTGTGAGACGCACAGGCTGGCCTGACAAAACCAGCTTCTCGCCTGTCAGCAGCTGGGTGTTCGTGCCTTTCCCACCAGCAGCGAAATTGCACCGCCCAGTGTTGCTTTTGTCCTGGGTGATTATTCAGCGGGGAGGTGGTGTGGGGTGCGGCTGGTCATGCTCCGCTGTCAGATTCCCCAGTTGTCTGGAGGTTTTCTGGGACCTGGAGGGTGTGGTGAGAATCTGAGCAGACCCTTCCATGAATGCAGAGGAAATATCAGTTTCCTCAATGATTGCTGCCTGTCCAGGGGCCTAGAGGCCTCCGGGGGCTCTCTCTGGACCCCCCCTCTGTCACTTCCCCTTCAGCTAGGAGGGGGCCACCAGTGCAGCAATACAAGGCTCTCATTTTCTGCAGGGAGCTGAGTGTATGCTGCATTGTTAGCAGTCCAGGGAGCACAAGACATTTTTTGTATACTTGTCCTCAGCACGGCGGCATATAACGTTTTAGATGCATCTGGGCTGAGCAAAGCTTTGAGAGTCAGGATGCCTGGGTTCTAATCCGAGTTCTGTCACTGTATGGCCTTGAGAGTTATTTTACTTCTGTGCCTCAGTTTCCCCATCTGTAAAGTGGGCCAAACACTTGACTACCTCACAAAGCAAGGCAGCTGTTTGGCTTGATTAGCTAAAGTCTGGAAAGAAGTGCTGAATAGTAATACTGCCTTAATAGCGCAAGTGCCAGGTTACTGGGACCTGGGAGATGTTCCTTGTGGTGGGCGAGCAGTGCTGGGGAACACACAGTCTATGGGTTTTCTGTCTTGAACTAGAGCTGCTGATGCTAGAGGGTTTGGATTTTCTAATGTAGGGGTTATGAGACCTTTTTTGGGATTTCTTCCCTGTTTGCGCCTGCTGAAAGTGTGTGTGTGGGGGGGGACGACTCCTCAGGAGCAGTCATTGTTCAGTGCTCTCTCTCTTGTACCCTGCCGTGTGTAGAGAATGCACATTGCAGTGGGTGTGTGGGCAGAGCTGACGGATGTCTTTGTCCTGATGGGGTCACGACAGCTCAGTCCACAGGGTGTGAATTTGGCTCCATCTGAAGGAGGGGAGGGTCCATAGCAATCTCTGGGCCAGCCCTCGGATTTGTTTCCCCTTTCTGTGGCTGAAGGTCACTCTCTCCTCCTGAATCGTTCCACCTGCAAAAGCATTGGCCTTTGAGCGTGGGGAGCCGGGCTTCCTGAGTGCACCCTGCTCTTATGCTTTCGGAGCTGACCTGGAGCTCTCTTTGGGTCGCGGATGTCGTCTTTGAGAATTGCTAGAAGACCGCTGCTTTGACTCTTGCCGAGGTCTCCTTGCTGGTCTGGTGGAGTCAGGGCCCCCACATGGGGGGGGAAAGGGGTACACTTTACCAGGGCCCTGGGGGGACTGGCCCAGGCTGCAACGCCTATGGGTATGTGTGTGGGAGGGGGCCTGTGTTACAAGTTTGTACCGGGCCTGAACAAATTATGCTTGGGCCCTGGCTGGGATTGTTGCCAGCACGCAGAGCTGTTCTGCAGGCCAAACCCGTAATTTCTACAGGGAAATTCTTAGGGAGACCGGTCTGTCCATCAGGTGCCCATTGGGCACTTGCTGAGCAGCGCCGTTGATTTGAAGAAGCCGGGGAGAGCATTTAGCAGATGACACCTGAGCAGCTGTTCCAAGCGTAAGGGCTAGGTGTGAAGCTGGGAGTGGTGGAAGGGGAGACGGAGGAAGCCAGAGAGAGGACAGATGGGAGGAAGCTAGGGCAGATAGGCAGGTGGATGGAGATCCGTGGTGGGCTGTGAAGGTGTGGGGATGGAGAGCGTGGTGTTGTGGGAACACGAGTGAATCTGCAGCATGTGACTTGGGAGGCGTGTTTTGGGGTGAGGATGGCTGCTTGTTTTTTCAGTGTCCTAGCGAGTGAAGGTTTTGTATGGATTTGACACAGTTCCATGAGTTCATATCTGCCCTGTAATTTCCTCTGCTTGTCAGAGATCTTGATCAGCTGGGCAGTGTCACTGAGGGGATGCAATTAATTTTTTCTGTGTATGCAGTGTAGCTGGTTTTCCATTTCCCATTTCCGATTTGATCCTGTTTCCCTCCAGTGAGCTCAGAATACCCTGTTAGAAACCTTTAGGGTCTGGTCATGCCTATGAGTGGGAATTTTATACACCTGTCTGCTCCTCCACCTTCTGGGACAGTGTGTGCCTGTGATACATCCCATGGGGTATATTTCAGTGTGCTGCATTGCACAATAGAGAGAGAGGCTGGTGATAAAAGTGAACAGCAGGGGACCCCTGGGTTGTGCCAGCTCTGCCACTGAGGCAGGTCTTGAACAAGTCCCTTTGTCTCTTTCTGCCTCACAGTTTCCCTATCTACAAAATGGGTCTAATTTCCGCCTGGCACGGGTTAGGGTGCATGTGTCAGCAGTGTTGGTAAAGCACACTGAACTCCTTGGGTGGGTAGGAATGGCTGTTTTCACTCACTAATGCTCTTGCATCGATCCCCGCTTCCAACTGCCTTTGCTTCTCATCTCGCATCTCTGCCGCCTTCCTCCTGTTTGTCTGGAGTTCTCTCATTAGTGAACATAAGGGGCTGGTTGGTAAATTTAGTGGCATATTGAATTACTCTCTAATGAATATTTAAGAAGCTCTTCTCTTCCTGGCTTGTTCCTTTGTTGCCTGTGTGCCTGCGACAAGAGCGAGACCAGGGAAGGTTGAATAAGGAAATACTGGCTGTGGCCCTGCTCCGTCTCCTGTGGGCAGCTGATTTCTGACCCGCTTTGGCCGTGGTACCGTGTGTTTGCTGGGATTACTGGGCTGAAGTTCCACAGGGTGTCTGTTAGCAGCACCGTGCGCTCTGCCTTGGCAGTGCCGGAACGTGGCTGGGACCAAACAATCTCCTTCCCAAATTCTTCACACAGCAAAGTGCAAAGGCCGGGGGAGCAGGGTGGTTTTATGCTGGCGACAGCACGGGGGACAAGAGCAGATCCTCTGTTTTCTGAGCCATTCCCTGCCCCGAGCTACCCCTCTCGCCATCCCTCTGTCTCTTCCCTCCTCCCCACGGCTGGGTTTGCCTTGTTCTTCCCTTCCTCGCCCCTCCATTTGAGGTTTCTACTAACTTCTGTCCCAAACTCAACATGCCCCCCTTTCCACGCTGCCTAGAGTCTGAGCCAGGAGCTAGTGAGAACAGCGAGCTTGTTTCTTCAGATGCAAAAATCAAAGGCTCAAAGGTTTTTGGTTTTTTTTTTACAAAGGAAGGGAAGTCTCATCAGTGTCGCTATCCCCCTTTCAGAGAGGGCAGAGAAGTGACTTGCTCAGGGTCAGTGGCAGAGCTGGGACTAGAATCCAGGTCCCTATTCATAGCATCATGCTTCCCCCTCCGTCCCCTCCTTTTCTTTCACTTCCCACCTTCCTTCTCAAGCTGGTTCGGCTGCTTCCTCCTCCTAGCCTCCTTGCTCTGCAGATCCATGGAGATTAGGTGCAGAGGACCTCAGGCCAGGTCTAACTTGTGCCAGTAGAGTTAGGGGAGAGTTCTGATTGTTTTTTAGTACAGTTTCTACAGTGGCAAAAGCCGTAATATCAGCTGGGTTCATGCTAAAAGGTTTTGCAGTTTTAACTATACCACTATGACTGTACCCCCCTTGTGTAGACGAGGCCTCGGACTCAGGCTTCTCTTACTGCTCTGGGATTTGTGTATCTCTGCCCTAGCTTCAGAGGAAGCCATCTGCAGCCAGCTTGTTCTGAATCCTTCCTCAGGAGCTGTCACTCACCCCTGGTGACAATGTCGGGATTGCTAAATCGAGGAAATGACTAATGGGTTAAATCCATCCTTGCTGCATTACTCTCACCCTTGGTGGGGCTCTGGAGATAAATAGCAACGAGCTGCTTCCAAGTGTGACCTGTCAAGCAAGGTCAGTGGATTCAAGATAGTTGCGATTGGCCAAGGGATTATTGCAAGTGCCTCCCTTGGAGCCAGTATCTGTGGATTGGGATATTTCATCCTCACCAGCTGTTTCAGATGCTTTTGATTCTTGCTGCGTGGGGCAGTTGTCGAGCTGGGAGATCTTGGGATTTTGCAAGCAGGCAGACAGCTGGGTGTACAGTAGCTATTCCAGAAGCCTACACAGGCTCCCTTCCCGTCTCATCTCGTCTTTCCCCTTCCAGCCCCTCAGACGGTCACACGTGGGACGCTGCGGCTGTAATATCCCATGGAAACTGGCCTTGGCTTTCCAAAGCCAGCTGGAGCAATCTCTCCCAGCCCTGGAATTTCAGACGCTCCCTGGCTCGGAGAGGGAGTCTGTGCTTATGAATGAGACCTGGCAGGCCTCAGGCATGCTCCGTTAACCTTTGCCGAACCAGATGGGAGCAAACAACCTTGTGCTCTGACGGGAAGGCACCACACAGGCACAAATGCAGCTCACAGAAAGAGACCTGAACGCTGTGGATGCGTTGTTCGAGCTGTCTCAGGGAACAGGGCTGTCCCGGCATGTCTGTAAGGCTGGGAAATGTGAGGACAGAGTAAAGACTGGGGAAGACACCAGCTCTCTGCTCTCGTATCCCCATAAGGGGCTGGGGAGGGAAGGAGTTCAGTTCTCATCTGTCTCCCCCCCCACTGATATAGCCTCATGGCTGAGCTGTCTGCTCGCATCCCGCCCCTCCCTGTGGCCACGAAAGTCCTGTCCCTAATTGGCTCCTAGCTCTGTTTCAAGCTGGTTTTGGACATGGCTCTGCCCGAGCACGGTCCTGACGTCGTTTGCTCCCGGCACTGACTTACAGCTAGATCAGCTGCTCCCTCTGTGCCTAGGCAGAACTGGGTGGGGAATTCTGCTGCTGCCCGGGCAGACCCAGTGGTGGGAGCTCTACTGTGGAACAGCCGTGGCCATTTCCCTCCCTCCACATCCTCCTGCTCAGTCAGACCAAGGGATGGGGTGAGGTCGAGAGCAGAGCGACCCTTGTGGAGGATTCCTAGTCAGCCGATCCCTCCTGTTCGTAGGGAGGGAACTTCAGTTTGAGAATATCTGCAGCGTCGCCTGTGCACCCTTCTCCCAAGCGGTGTGCGGCTCTCACCTTGAATTATACCTGGAAACTTATTGGTGGCGCAGGATTTAATAACTAGCGTAGGTCGCATGCACGTCTGGTAAACATGCAGTGGTGGTGTAGCCGTGTTGGTCCCAGGATATTAGAGCGGCGAGGTGGGCGAGGGAAGTTGGCCCAATAAAAGCTATTCCCTCGCCCGCCTTGTCTGTCTTGTAAGTGGCAGTCGCACTCCTTAAATTGGACACTGGTTTAGCTCTGCCTCCTCCAACGTTGTCTCAGTCCAGGCCAGACTAAGTCACAACCATCTAGCTCTCATCCAAGCCTCGAGTTCCTACAGACAGCAAGCTTGTTCATTTCATTGCTCCGTCTGGGCCAAAAGTGGTGGAACGAGCCAAACAAGGGGTACTGGTGCAGAGTTTTGGGATTTAACTGGCAGGCTTCCCCTGGGCTGCTGTGAAAACAGGGGCGTAGGACCTTTCAAGGGATGAAGATGCTAGAAACCTGAACCCAAACCTGTCTTCTGGCCTATCAGCATCACCTGTTTGGAGGTGCACAAGCCTGAGTGCTGTTTGCAGTGGGCCCATTCCTTGGTTTTGGTCTCCTAGGTGACTTTTTGCCTCCCCCCTGGCCTGTTGGAACATGAGGCCTGGGAGTGCGCTGGAACACGCTCAGCAGTTGTTCGGCAAGTGACTGACCTATTTTCCTGTTGCAATCCAGTGCTTGTGAGCCGAGGAAGGAGGGGAAAACAAAGCCACGCTGGAACGTTTAGAGTTACTTTTTATCGTTCTGCACGGCACAACCTTAAAGTGCTCGACAGGGCCCAAGAGAAAAGCGAGCTGAGGGCATCAGTCATTGTGGTAACCAGGAACTGGTTCAGGTCATCGATAAAAGCAAAGAACTCAGCCAAGTTTCTCTCCCCCTCTGGGCCAATAATAGTTGCTTTAGTTAAGTAGCTCTCTGCTTCCCTCATTTGCTCACACGTCTGGTTGTTGCTAATCTCTCTGTCCCAAGGCGGGGAGAGAATGAAAATAAATGAAACAGAATATTCACCAGTTGGTTCTAGAGAGCTTTGGATGCTTATTGGATTCACGATGCAGCTTCTGCATGTAGCCTGCATGATGGCATTGGGATAATGGATTGGACGGCGTCCCAAACCTCTGGGGAGCAGCATTTTTTTGGGGGGTTGTGTTGAGTTTTAGATCCAATCTGCATGTGGAAATGAGGGCATCTGAGCAGGGCCTGAGGAATCCTATAAGACCCAGAGAAGGAAAACACCTCCACTTCGCGCTGTGGCCTCCTGACTTGTCTCTCCCCGCCCGCCCTCCAAGCTGTCAATGCTGTCACTTCTCAGTTTCCTTTTTTTATTGTAATGAAAGCAACCTTGTTAGCAAGAAGCAGCTTTTTCCAAGGAAAATTCCATTGTGCTATTTTTAGTGGTAATAAAAATAAAATAAAATAGTGCAATAACGTATTTTCCCTCCTTCCTCTGCCTAGAGGCAACAGAGGAATGTTGCTGAGAGCTGAGGGCCTTGTGGAGGGAGAATGGGTGGGGGCTGTCATTGGAGCTTAGAGGGGTAGTGGCGAACCTGCTGTATTTTAATAGTTATGACCGTGTCAGAGTATTGCATGCCCTAGGCACTTCTGCTGGCTTTGTCCAGTGCTTTTGTGGTATAAATTCACTAAGTGCTGGTGGAAAGTGAGATAAATTAAGTATCCCTGGCTGCGTGGAGCCTGGAGCAGTTGCTCTGTTCCCTGTTCCACATGGCCACTCGTGAATGCTCAGGTCTGCTCTCTCTCATGAAAATGAATTAATTCCATCCCCCTACTGCTGCAGATCAATAAATCAATCCCTGCGTTAGGGCAGCTTCCCTTGCTGTGCAGCAGATCTTAAAATCTGTGTCATCCTGATACTGGGCTGCGATTTCTGTGAACCTCCCTCCGTCTTTGGACAGAAGGTCACCTTTTTGGGGGGGGAGCATGGGGGATGTTTCAGTTTGCATCTTCCCAGTGCAAAGGAGGCATAGAGGGAGTGGTACAGACTAGCTGTAGGACCTGCGCAGGGATGTAGGCGCATCAAAATTGCCTTATTGGGTCATGTCCATGGCTTATCTAGTCTCATCTTTAGCAGCAGCCTGTACCAGTTCCTAGAGGAAAGTGTGCAAACCCCACCATGGACAGCTTTGCATTGACTTGTACATGAGGGGATCCAAGCGCTGCATTAGTAGCTGGTGCCAGGAGAGGACGAACGACCCAGGCTGTGCTTTCAAGTGGGAGATGGAAGCTGAACAGGGGCCTGTGCATTTCTCTGGCATCTGTAGATGGGAATCATTGTCCAAATGCTGCAGTATCTTGTGAGCGCCCCGTCTGGATTTTGTTTTATTCTGTGCCTGTGCAGTGCCTAGCACAATGGGGTCCGGGTCCATGACTGGGGCTCATGGGGTGCACGGCCACACAAGTAATAATCTGTGCTCAGAGGTCAGGGGGACTCTCCTTTACCTTTCACACATCTAATCCAAACCGAAACCTCACAAGACTGTGCTGTTATCAAGTGCAATGTTGAAAATAGTAAGTGAGGTTGCTTGGCCAGCCTCCATCTGAAAGCACGTGTTCCAGCTGAAGCCTGGGAGACGGCTGAGACGGATGGTTTGGAAGGATAAATAATGTGAAGCATGTACAGGGCTGGTGGCTGAACAATGTTTCCATGGGGTCAGAGGTGCAGGGCCGACCTCTGTCTAGCAGGCTGGTGTGAGCTGCCGAAGCTCTCACAAAGAACTGGTTGTTGGAGGATCTGTGCAATCGTTTCCCTAAACCAGCCATGAAGCCTGGAGATGCTGTGGGTTTCCCCCTGCTCACTTTTGCTTTTCAGCTTTGCTGATGAGCCCCAGAGGGAGATGGGCCTCCCTCTCCCCGTCACAAACTCGCTTTCCCTTCAGCAGCCCAGAGGGAAAAGGTGTAATTCAACCCCTCCATCTGCTCCGTATGGCATTCCTCCCTGCATCCCAGACGATGGGGGGGAGGGATTCTAGAACAAACGGCCTGTTAACATAGCACCTGCTTTTGTCACTGTGGTTTTTAGAGGTGCTGGAGCAATTTTGGCTCATCAGTTCCTGGACAAACAGCTGTTGTGGGGTGAAAGTGGCAACTGGCCTCCGGGCTTCGTCCCGTTTGGAATTAAACTGATAGGTCTGCGTGTCTCTGCCTCAGCTGAGGCTGCTTGCGAGCCTGTGTGATCCCAGCTGGGTTGTGGATTGAGGAGGGCAGCAGGACAGAGGCATGTCCCATCCCGGTTGGAGATGTGGCTGGCAGAAGGACAGAGACTGACTCTGCCTGTGACTTCTTCTATAGTGGTTTGCTGTTGCTGTGTCACTGTCTTTCCCTGTGTTGGTAACATTTGTACAAGAGGGAACTCGATTTTACCCCAGCCTGAATAACTCAGTGAATTATGCTCATGCCGAAGAATCTTTCCTACCCAAGAAATTGGATGGTCTTGGTATTCCAGGGTGGACAGGAGCTAGAGACCCTGAAATACACCACAGGTTCTTCTAAGGGGAGGAAGCATGCTGACCTGCTGCAAAGCGGTGTGGTTAGATCCCACAGTGCCCTGTCCTGCCTGCTATGAATAGCCCCCTCCCTGCTGCGGTGCTGCTGGGCTGACGTGCGTCCTGGTCTGTGTTGCAGAGAAGAGACACGTGGGGGTGGTGCCCTGGATTCACTGGGGCAGACGCTTTCAGTGAACCCGGGGTCATGCTAGCTTACCAGATCCTTTCCACCCAAGCCAGCCCGGCAGTGTTCTTTGGCTTCTGTTGTAAACTCGGATGGGGCAGCCATGCTTGTGGGGCCTGCTCTGCAGATCTAGGGTGTGTGGAGTTGTATCATTCGAAGGCCGGAAGGAACCGCGGCGATCATCTAGTCTGACCTCCTGTACAGCACAGGCCAGAGAAATAATTCCTAGAGCAGAGCGTTCAGAAGCACATCCAGTCTTTGCTTTAAAAATTGCCAGTAATGGAGAATCCACCGTGACCCTTAGTAAATTGTTCCAACGGTTAATTACTCTGAGTTAAAAATTATGCCTTATTTCCAGTCTCGGTTTGTCTAGTTTCATCTTCCAGCCGTTGGATGATGCTGTACCTTTCTCTGCTAGATTGAAGAGCCCATTACTAAATATTTGCTCCCTGTGTAAGCACTTACAGACTGTGATCAAGTCACCCCATAACCTTCTTTTTGCTACATTAAATAGATTGAGCTTCTAGCGTCTGTCACTTTGGGGGGAGCCCTTTGCAACCGTTGAGCTTCTGAATATCAGTCTCTCTACGGCATTTATTCACGTGCCCATCTCTTGTGGTACGTACACACATATGTTGCTAAAGACCAGCCTCGGTTCCATCTGAAAGGAATGTGTGTTCTGCCCCTCCACTTTTCCTGCTGCTTTGAGTTGTTCTCACTTGTTTGTTTTCAGGAGCAATGTTATTGCTGCCTACACTGCACGCTCGTTTATTGCATCCTTACAGGTGGCAGGCTGACTCATTTGATTGTCTAGTAATGAGGCAGACTGCAGCCTTGGACCAGCCACTGTGCCGTGTTTTCTGATGCAGCACATAGTCTCTCTGCTTTGCATGGCTTGGAGGAAGATGGGAGAGGGGTTGCCCCTACAGCAAGGGCCTGCCGGGGAGGCAGCTCAGGAGACTTCTCTTCTTTCCCCTACCTCCAAAGTCTGAGAGTCTGTGCAGATGTTTAGATGCACAGTTTGCTCGCTGTGCTTCGTGTAAGATTCTAGTAGAAATAGATGCTATGATGCACATGGAGAATAAAAGCTGGTTAAACGTGCATCGCACATGGAATAGACAATTGTCTTTACGTAGCTGTAACTTCAGAGAAGGGTTTTGTGTCTGATCATTGGACCTCTTAAGAGCGGAGCTCGCCGTTATTTAATCTGGCAAAATCCGTTGGAAAGGAATTAGTAGGAAGTATGAAGCAAGTGACAAACCAGCATCCAGTGCCTTTCGACACCACTCATTTTAGCGTGTTAATGTACAGTGATTCATGAACCTACAGCACTAATGGCTATTAACAAGGATGTCTGGCAGTGGCACCATAAACTGTCAGCGCAAAGCTCACTCCATCCCGGTCCTGAAATGCTGATTAGTTGTGTAGCTTTGTGAAGGTCCTTGGTATTTCCAACCCAAGTAAGAAAACAAGACCCCAGCCCTGAAGAGTTTACAGACTAACTCAGAAACTAGCTGAGGCAAAAGATTATGGCCGTCCTTACTAAGGCAACCGGAGTAGGAGGCTTTCTAGAAGGAGCAGGTGACGTGGAGGAGTGGGAAACTATTCCAAGCTCAAGGGCTGGATGCGGGAAGGTGCGAGGCTGAGTGTAGGAGAAGGGCAGAGTAGGGGAGCAGTAAGGAGAGAAGAGTGGGAGCAGTTTAGGGAGGATATTAAAGATGTAGTTTATTTTATAGTGCACAGAGTGGGTTTTTCAGTTCCGTCTGATTCCTTCTGCTCTTCGCTTCAGGGCTCTGCAGCAAATCATCACGTTTGATCTCTCTGTCTCTCTTGATCTGGGTTTCATTTGATTGTTTTGCTTTTGTTTAAGTTTTTGTTTGATCAAAATTCTCCTGTTCCATTCTGCTCTTGCCTCTGTTCTGCTGAAGGCATAGAGTTACGAAAGGGGAACGTGCGGCACGCTCCAGAGCTTACACTCACTCACGTTCCGCTTGGATCACTCCGGGCTATTATTTGTTGCCAAAATTCTTTGAAAACAAGTAAATCTCCTTTTTGGTTTGGTAACTCTTTCCCCATCCATGCACAAGAGCGCATCTCCCTGGAGCATGTGGTTAGTGGTGGGGCCTTGCTGGATTTCCATCCATGAGGCATAAAACAGGAGAAGATAAGCAACTTTGCAAGCTTTCAATGTGCTTCTTTATTACCAGACTTTAGCCCTTTGATGACATGCTTCATCCAGTGCTTTCTTAGCACTTTATAAACATTCATAATTCTTATTCCCCGTTATCTGAGTGACCTTATCACCATTTTAATGAAGCAATGAGAGACAAAGTGACTTTCCCATGGTCCTGTGAGTCAATGGAAATAGAACCCAGGAGTCCTGTGTTCTG
Organism: Mesoclemmys tuberculata; assembly: GCA_007922155.1. Lineage (NCBI taxonomy): Eukaryota > Metazoa > Chordata > Testudines > Chelidae > Mesoclemmys > Mesoclemmys tuberculata. The sequence continues at coordinate 10,862,734 of ML675715.1, read as the reverse complement.
ACTTGGTGCATTCCCTCCCTCTTTCTCCTCTGTGGCATTGCGCTCATGAGTTTTGCTGTCCTTTATCATATAAAATAAAACAAAGAAACTTCTCCCCAGTTCACTTACCCGTCAGCTGTGCTCTGGTGTGCAATATCTCCAATACAAATGATCTCTGAAACCCAAAGCCTGTATGTGAGGGGGGGGGAGAGAGAGTGAGATGGGTGGGGTGGGGGCTATAGAGCCCTCAGCCAGCCAGTTACATGCAGAAGGTTGGTTTGTAGTTCGTGGCTAATTTGCACAAAGGGGGGTGGCTTGAGCCAGGGGAGGTTTTAAGGCACTTCATCAAATAAGGAAACACAAAGGGCCGTAATGCAGTGAGGCTATTTGGCTCTTTGGTGGTCAAAGTGCAATTCTGCGTGACTGGCTGTGGATGCAGAGCGGAGAAGAGGGGGGTCCGGGACAAATCGGGCTCTCGGCTTTCTCAGCGCTGGTGCGCTATGGTCACAGCTCCTCACAGCTGAAGCGGGGCAGGCTCGGCGGGGAAATGAACGCTGAGAAGTACAGGAAGTTCCTGGATGGGCTCAACAACCTGAAAGGTATTTGTAGACCGCCCCGTTGGGCCGCTGCCCCGGCATCTTAGACCTACTGAGCTAGAGGGGGTTTGCAAGTGGAGTGCTTGAGACTGAATGGAAAACGAGCAGCTAATGAACAGCTTTGTAGGGGGGGAGAGGAGCGCAAGGGGTTCTGGCTGCTCCTGTGTTTTCCCTGGGTCCCCACCTGCTCTTTGTCATGTATCGGGGAAAGTTAGTCCTCCAGGAAGACAAGGGCCTTTCTGGCCTCTCTTTAAGGCACCTGCACGTTCTCCGATCATAGGAAGCAAGTAACGGCCTTATCTGCGCAAACCGACGGTCCTGACTTATGTCTGGCCTCTGTCTCTTGTATTGATTTGTAGTTAGCCGTGAATCAGAGTTGAAACATGGAGCTCTCTAGTGGCTGAGGCGAAAAAAAAAAAGGCCCTGTTGTTGTAACTCTTCGGTGAGCTGGATGCTGAGTGCAGACAGAAGGGAATTCGTTAGAGGAGATGTTCACCAGAGTCCCTTGCTGCCCTCAGGGCGGTTTATACAGCTTCAGCGAAGGGAGTTCTCCTCCTCAGCGGCTTTGTGTCTTCTGCTGGTTGAGGATGTGTTAACCAGGCGCCTCTATGCGTGTGATTGCACCTCGGTGTGGTTAGGGGATGTGTCAAGCTCTGCTCTGAATCAGTGCATGGCTGACAAAGGGAGGACACAGGCGTGCTAGATTTGAAATTTGGCACCTGCTCTTGTTCCTTTCACTGCCTGTCTTGACTTGCATGGCCTCCGTCTCTGTAGCACCTCACAGTCTGTAATGTATTTCTCCTCTCAGCATCCGTGCAAGGCTAGGGCAGTGCTCTTATCCCCATTTTACAGGTCGGGAGCCAGGGTACAGAGACTTTCCCTTCGTCATACAGGGCATCGATGGTGGAGCAAGAAATTGACTGTGGGTCTTCCAAGCCTCGGGCTAGCACCCTAGCCACATCCTCCCTTCCTCCACAGAGATACCTGGCTGCTGTCAGTTCCCTTTCCAACTTGTACAGGGGAGAAAGCTCAACTTCCTCTAACAATTTTCTTTCCTTCAGCCATTGACTGGCTTTCAGCTGTTTCTCTTCACCCCAAGGGTGCATGGGGAGGCTGGGAAAGGAATCGGTTAACTGGATATTTGATCACGCTCTCTGTGGCCGCTGACAGCAGGTGGCTGGTAGGCAGCGAGAGAGATGCAGTTCCCCAGAGAGAGAGAGAGCGTGAGCTCCTGCAGAAGCAGCCCGGCATACAAGTGAAAGGAAAGACGGGGGCGTCTGTGGAGACTCTCCCGATAATGGGGATGGTTGGTAGTCTATGAATTGAGGGCGGGGCATGAAAGAGCTACCTGGGCTTCCCGATGTCAGCGTGCATTCGGATGGAGTTTTTACCAGTACCCGTAAGAACTGCTGCTTTTCCTGGCCTCTTCACCTACCGCGGCTCACTCCTGCACGTCAGACATGATACAGCCAGGGCATCTCCTTGCCACAGCTGTGTAGCTTGGCCCAGGAGAACAGCCAGGCCTGTCTCCAGCGGGTGCATGCTTTACGCTCCCTCCTGCTCTATTTCCTGCTGCCTGAGTGCAGGCAGGAGGACCTCACCGTGCAGGACTCCGACTTGGTCCCGTCCTATGGCAACACAGAGTGCTACAGCTGGGGCTGCGTGCTCACCTTGCTCTTTATTCCTGCAATGGTCAGTTGGGTGGGTTATTAAGGTAGCTGCCCTCTGAACTGCGTGGCATGAAGCAGGCTGAGGATGGGGATTTAACCAGCGAGAGGGGAACAATTCCTCTGGGATTCATCAGCTCGTGGCAGTTTTATTGGCTTTCCCCTTTACAGCACTTCCTCTGTACTTCTGGGCTTTCCCGGCCGACCTCGGGCCTTGTGTACCAAGGGGGAGTGAATTCCATGTTTAACTTAGCAGGGAGCCAAGGGAGTCGTCATTGCAAAAGCTCTCCGTAGCCTCACCTACTTTCCCTCACTCGGCCGTCTGGCCTCTAGGCCGAAAACTGCTAGGATTTGATGTTGCTCATGTATGGGGTTAAATCCAACCCCTTTCGTGCTGCGACAGCTGCTGGAGTGACAGCGTCCGGGAGTAACGTAATGCACTTCTTTATGCGGGCGCAGGGTCTGTCATAAAATTCTCATTCCCCTCTCTGCAGCTGGCATCAGGAATCCGTGTAAAACAAGCCTGGTACTGCAAACTGCTGAGCGAGGAGGCGCTGCAGCTAAGGCTGTGACGCAACAGGTGGGCTCATGGCTCCCCCCCCAGTGTGCTTCCTCTCATTCTTTAGCGCTTAAACAGCTGTAACAGAAATGGGCATTGGGCCGGCCCGGGTGCTGCCTTACTGTTGGCTTCAGCTGGCTGCTTTGAGATCTTAGGACATTCTTTCATGAGGGGGTGTGGGGGATGTTCTTCTTTTTAGCTGCTTCTTTCCTTTGCTTGTTGAGCATCTCCCTCCTCGAAAGCCTGACTGCTGTGGGGTCCCTGCTGGGTTCTGGGGGAGATCAGACCTCTGCCAGGTTCCTTCTGTCAAACGACCCATCCCGCTTGGTCTCACTGGAGCATTGTCCTGTAGAATCTTGCAGCCTCTCCTTTGATTCTGTGCCGAGGGAGAACGGAAGGAAGCTTCGGCAGAGCTCGTGTCAGCAAGTTCTTCAGGGTCCACGAGTACGCCTGTGTTTCCGTCCTGGTCCTGGGGCTCACAGCTAAACACACTGGTGCTGAGATCTTGTTCCCTGTCTTCTGATAAGAGCAGGGTGAAACATACCATTGGTTTGTCAGATTTAACTCATTTGTGCATGAGATTTTTTTTTTTTTTTTACAAGTTCGTTGGTTGCTGGGAATTATTCAGATATTTCACAGATGTTATTGCACTTCTGAGTCGCTCTCAAACCACTCAGCAGACTGCTGTTTTGAGTATTTGCTACTCAGACTTTGTGATTGGTCATCTAGGTCCCACAGTATTTCTGTTCCTTGATCAGATGACTCCCAAACCCGCACGAAGCTTTCAAGATGGCTGTACAAATGCATCATGTGTGAGCAGTGGTGCAAATTCATGTCTGCACACACATTCACCATGCTTTCCTTTTTCCACAAACCTCACTTTTACAAACCAAAATGTGCTTGTATGAATGGAAATAAAAAGGGTTACAAATCGTGTACCGAGCAGATCTGGAGTTCTTATTCCAACAAGTGTCTGACTGTTTTGTGTGTAGGATCCATCCAGCCCTGCTCCCATGACGGTAACAAACTCGCCATGATCACTAACCTCGTTTACTGTGCCCCTTCCCCGAAAATCCTCTAGAGACTTTAATGTCAGGATGGGAGTCTGAGGAACAGGTAGGTATGAAGAAACCCCACAAAGATTGAGAGGAAATGGAGAAAAAAGGATAAATATGAAGAATCTATTAGGAAAGGGAAAGAAATTCCTTTGCGGTCATGCTCAGTGCTTTTCCGTTGTTCAGAGCTTAGGTGCCATGGCGATGGGGACCTTAGAAGTACCTAAGAGACGGATACAGTCACTTACTTGTCTGACTGTAGTTATTTTATTTGTTAGTACCCAGACTCTTCCTGTCCGTCTACTCTAAGATATTTGTAATGTTTCCATCGCCATGGTATCTAGCGGTTAGCTGTAGCGCTTGGGTGTTCAGTGACCAAATGCTCCCATCAAGCTAAAACACAGCTGTCAGCCTCTTCCTATAGCTGCAGGGTTGGGACAAAGCTGGTGAAAAGCAAGTTTTATTGCTGGTGAACTCCACCATCTCTATTCATCTGTCTAGGGAGCTACAAGCAGCAGCGGATATTGGGGTTGGGAGCATTTCATATGTAAATGTCTGTGTGAGTGCAGTCCCCTGGCCCTGGGCATGTTGCCAGTGCAGCTCTCGGTGGTGCAGAGTTTGAGCAAAGGGCTGGAACACTTCCCCTCTCCCCTGAGACCCACAGGGCTGCTTGGCCTTGAGAGATCCAAGCGATAGGGGCACTGCCAGCCCCCGTATCGCAGAGTGGCTCTGTTCCCTCCCTGCTGGGGACGATGGATGCCTGTTCCGTCATCTTGGAGCCATGCAGAACAGGGATGAACCCTTGGTCCCAGCAGCCACTGCCTTTTCCCCTGGGTTAGCTGTTTTCGATTTGGTGCTTTTGAAATGCATGCAGCTGTCAGCCTTCTCTGCCTGGGAGGTGGGAGGGGGCCCTGCCTTTCAGGAAAGGCCACCCTATAGGGAGGAGTTGGGCTGTCCCTCTCAGCCTGCACTGTCCTGTTTCCTTCCCTTTTTGGAGCAAGGGGCCAGAGGAAACAGGTTTTCCTTTAATTGCCTTGTATGCTCCCTGGCGGGAGGGGAGGTGATTTTGGAGAGTGGATTAGATACTGGGTAGGTCAGGAAGCCCTCTCTGAAAATGCCCTGTCTCAGACTGACGCTGCCCCGAGGTGACGAATGCCGCAGATTTAGCTTGGAGAGGATGCTTCCGAATTTATGACAGGGTTAATTTTATCTCCCGTGTCACAAGCAGCAGTTTCGCTTTCTCAGAAGCTTGCTGGTTACTGGCAGCCAAATGTATAAACAAGCGGCTTCCCGGCTGTTCCCAGCATACCTTGGGAATTGGCTGAGTAACTTCCTCACTTAACATGGCCTTGTCACTGCCCAGGGTGATGGGCAGCAGTTCTTGGCCCTGGGAAGCATCTGATTTTTCCTCCATGACTAGCCACCCCAGCATGGAATTAGTCTCATGTGTAGGGGGTACACACAGGCGATCCACCCATACCTGGGCATTGGTGGGACTGGTACTGGGGACAACTGAACAGCACAGTCCAACATCTCTCTCTATGGTGCCTTGCATCTACTGTGCATACAAGGCTCCCCTACCGGTGTGCTTCATCCTATCCTGGAGGGGACCATCTCTTGGGTGGAGATGTAATTCACTCTCCATGGCCTGTCCACTCCTCTCTCTCTGCTTAGGCTGATGACAAACAGAGGGGTTGGTCATGGTTTGTGTTGCAACTGGGACCTCATCTACTTGGATCTCGCTTGAGACCCCCAAGACAATTTCATGCAAACCATTGAATAAAACTGATTAGTTTTGCACGTCGTGGCTGCAGGCAAGTGTACCAATCATATCTGGTGCTGGGCGGGCCACGTGGCTGTGGCTGTACATGGCTGGGCTTTGGAGCACTCAGGTTTCTTAGGAGACTTTTGCTCGTTCCGAGAGTGCGGAAATGGGGGAATTGTGAAGCCAGCATGAAAAGCGTGTCCCTGAGCCTGCCAATAGCTTAGCAGGAAGATCTATCCAATTGCAGAATAACAGGAGATGGTGGAAGCCTCATTACTTGGGCCATTGAACGGTAGATTGGTTGAAGCACTGGACCGCTGTAGGGAATATGTACTGTAGTGCCCTCTGGAAATGTACTATGTGACCCATTAGGTTTCTTCTAAGACATAGAAATGTTTTTCATAACAGAGGGGGGAAGGATGGAGCACGGAATACTGTTTTTGGGGGGCCCTCTGGTCCTGACGCGCAGCGAGAAGCTGCAAGCCGAGGTGGTGCTGAATTCAGTGACGGAAAGCCCTAGAAAGGGAGCTGTGATGGGGAGGAGGGAAGAGAGTGGAAGCTTGACATTTCGGCTGTAAGTGGTGTCAGTCGGTGGCTGGGTCAGGCCATCTTCCCTGTGTTCTGATGTTTGCGTCGGTGTTTGCTTTTGGCAGGTCATGTGTTAGCTTCCTCGAATAGGAGCACTGGTCCTCTGACTGTACTGGAGCCACCCAAGGTGCCTGTGAGTGATAAGAGGTCTAAGCTGGAGATCTCTCTGAGCCAACACGGGGTGGGGTCCTTTTTTCTCCGAAACATGGCACGCAGTTCCATCTCCCAGCTGTCCCAGCCGTTCTATCCCAGCATCGGGTACTGGTGGGAGCGGGCGTTGTGGAGGAGGACTTGCTGAGGGTAACCGCCAAGGGAGAAAACCTTGAATTCAACTGCTTGCTGCAGATAGATGGACGGCGATGTCCTGGGCATGGGGGGCGTGCACCTGCCGTATGCAGGCTGGTGCTTTGCTCAGTTGTATAATGTCACCTCCCTCTGATCGCCTTCCATGTAAAAGCAGGAAAAATAACATGTGCAGAAAAAATGCACCTCACGTGACCGAGGAAGGAGCTGACCCACTCGCTTGGTCTCTGGTATTTTACACGGAATGTAACAGATGTCGCCTGCACCGCACCGGGTGTTTTCCTTTTTGGGGGGGCGATAAAGTGATGGGGTCTTGGATGCAGTTGGCAGGGAGCTGTCAAAACCAAGATGAAATCTCAGTGCTCTTTTTAGCTTTTATTACAGTTTATCCAGCATTGCCTGCAGCGGTGCTGGGACAATTTTTATAGTGGAGGTGCTGCTGATAGAACCCATGTATTTGGTGTTTGTTGCTACCCCCTCAAGCCAGGGAACGCGGCACCATGGATTATGTGCCTTGTGCGGGTGAATTTCCATCCTTTGCAGGTCCTGGAAGGTGTGAGTGTGCTGCCATGACATGCAACGTGCTCACGGTGTTCGGGTTCCAGAAGAACCTTGGGGATATCCTGCGTATCGCTGGAGGACGTGAGCATCCGGGAAGGGTCTGTCTGAGCCCCATAGGAATGTGCCATGTTCTAGACTAGATCGAGGGTGCCTGGATCAGCTGGTGCTCCTCTAATGAACGATGCTGCACTGGTGCTCCTGACAAAACAGGCAGGGAAATGTTAGCAACTGGATTATTTAATTTGTTTTTTAATGGGGATTAAGTTTCGCTGCGGGAGAGCAGATCTCCAGGGAGCAGAGATTTCAGCCTTTTTTATTTTATTTTTTTTAATCTCAAATGCCTCGCTGCCATGACACCTCAAGGCCTAGCTCAGAGAGGAACTGGCTGTAGCAGTTGGAGATGAAATACAGTTGAAAATCTGCTGTGAAGTCATGAGTGAAGCCCAAGCGGAGCGAGGCACATACTCAAACAAAGGGGCGTGTTTACGCTCCTGGAGAACAAGTGTGGAAAGAACAGGCCTTTCCTTTTCACTCAGAGATGATGCAAGAGTCTGAACCTTTAATTGCCATCCTTTAGTCAGGTGCCAAACGAGCTGGTGCCTTGCATTTAGACAACCCTTTTCCAACCCAAGCGCTTACGTACAGTACATACGGGGCTGGCTTTGCCGACCTCTGGGGCGCAGCAGCTGTTTAACGGTGTTGCTGCACAACCGCGTAGGACATGAAGGGAACGTCTGCACTGCACACGAAGGCTGGGCCTGTGGGACCTGGCCTTGTGGCCTGGATGTTTCCAAGCCCGTGCTTGAGCGTCCATACTGCATTGTTAGTCTGGGTTGCACAGCCACGCTAGCGTGTACATACAGCGCTATGCACACCACCTGACTTGGGTCTGCTGCTTGGCCTGTGTCCACACTACAAAATGAGGGTTTGAACTCGAGTCCCGGTGGGACTCAGGCTCTAAACCACCCTCCTCACCAGTCGTAAAACTTGGGTCCTGAGTGCTTGCTGGCCTGAGTTAGACTGATTTGTGTGTGGGCGGAACGGGGCTTTGGCTCTAACTTGAGTCGGATCCAGGCTCAGTGTGCAGTGTAGACGTCCCTGAAGTGAAGAAGAGCACAGCATGCCAATTAGTCAGAGAGGCAACAGAATTTGGCCAGACCTTCAAGTTTTAACACCCCCGCTCTTCAAAGAGTGACCTGCTTGCTTTTGTGATTCTGGTGGCCCATCGTGCCTTGCTAGCTAGTGGTTCAGCATTGACTCCAAAGGAAGAGAGCCATCTATTAAATCGCCACCATCACTTCCCACAGCCTCCGGCAGGTCTCTCATCTGAGTCATAACCAGGTTGGAGGCTGCTTACATCTAAGGAGATCACAGCTCAAGATGTATGGATGCTCCCGATTTATTAGCAAGGGAAAACAAGAGAGCCCACTGGAGTGCTTGTCTCTTTTGACTTCCTTCCTTTTCAGGTTTGTGCTTAGCACATCCCGCATCCGGAACGGTTTTCATGTATGTTGTGAATTCTCCCCCATGTTGCTGTGCCGTCCACTTGAAGATCAAATGCTCTGCTTGCTCTCAGGGTTATGATTCACAGTGGAAGGGCAGTGATGGGGTTCATGATGTTCTGCCTGTTACAGGAAACTTTGTGTCAGCTGTTTTTTGTTGATAGGTCTCTTAAAAACACACGTAAGCATGTGCATGCGCGCACACGGTCTCTCTTCTCTTGTTTCCTTGCACCCATGTTTCCAAACACACTGCAAGTGCTACCATTTTGTTTGAGAAGTGGGCAAGGGGAAGAGGTTCTGCTGGGGCCGGGAGGGTAAGGCCCCTTTCCCGGGCAGGGTTGACAGCACAAACAATTGTGGCAGGGCAGCGTATTCTGCGAAGGGGTAGGAGTGAATTTGGTCTCACTGACGTGCCCTGTGTGTTCCGGTTGAAGTGGGCTGCCTGTGTGGAGCGTAGTATAAATACACACAGGAGCAAACGCACCCCAAACAAAGTGCAGATAGTTCCCACAAGCCTAACATTTTCATATTTCTTTTGCTGCCAAGAAGCCTTTGGTCGGTGTTAGAATAATAGGCCTGTTTGTGGAGACACCAGGCCTTTTGTTAGCTGGCAGAAAAGGGGTTTTCATTCAAGCAGGCTCACTCTTTTTCCTGGCTTTCCTGTTGCCTAAGCTGCTGTGGGAAGCCTGGCTCGAGCTGCCTCTGAAATAAACAGCCCCACAGCATCGGGAGAGAGGCAAGCGGCCCGATAATACTTGCCAGTTCGTTCCACCCTGTTGGGGTGGGGGGAGGATAGAGAGAGAACAGGTGAAAGAGGGAAGATCTTTCTTTATAGCTTCCTTAAGTCTACCCGCTCCTAGCTTCTCTCCTGGCAGCCGGAGTGCACGGGACTGTGGTCTGGATTGGACATCTAAATCCATGTCCTCAAGAAGGGGGTCTGGCTTGTTCTCCCCATAAAATCAGACAGGCCCCTCCAGTGTGAAGGTCCTAGGCAGGCAAGAAGGAGGCTCACGGAGGCACCATTTTCTCTCTGTTTGACCCTGTTCTGGACCTGGACTGGAACTGGGATGCTTTGAGTTGAGCTCAGATCAGTTTCCCCATCTTAGCAGGCTGCATGGAGGCAGCAACAGAGGCCTGCTAGTGGGGCTGTTAACTGTACCGTGTGGTGACCAGTCTTTGCTCTACTATTCAGAGGCTTGGGCTAATATTCGGAGCACAAGGCTGAGTGCTATGAACTTCCAAGTCCTCTGGCACTGGCTTCCTCTGTGGCCTTGAGCAATTCACTTCTCTACTTTTGCATCCTTTTTTTTTTTCCCCATCTGGGATGGCGCTAGCAGGGGCGGGTTGAGGATTAATTGCCCAATAGCTGCATGGTGTTGTGAAGTCCAGGTGCTATAGCAATGCTAAGTAATAGTATTATCTCTATTATGGTGTGGATTGAAAAGATGGGAGGTGCCTCTGGAAAAGTCCCGTGTTTTCCCTTTCTCCCTTCCTCCAGGAGAGATGCGGAGCCCACCAAAGCACAATGAGCATCTGGGAGAGCTGGCTGTGGATGCACGGCGTGCGTTGCGGTACACTCGTGTGCACGTGGGTGTGGCAGGGCCTTGTGCAAGTGGACGCTCTCTGTGCAGCCTCCCGCGGGCACTCTTGGTCAGCAGAACGGCTGAGCTCACAAACCCCGTGAGTGGGAGCGTTGTTATTGTGAGCTCAGTGAATTGAGGCAGGCGGAGCTGTGCCAAAGCATTGAAAATGGCACAAGTGGCTGGTCTCAGACCTCCTGCCTTCCAAAGGCACCCCCCTAAGCTGGCAGCTTTCAAAGCTCTGGTGAAAGCTGCGATTAGTTTTTGGAGATCGAGGCCTCTGAGAGCCGCACAAAGGATCAGGCTTTGCTGCCTCTTTCTTGGAACTTAATTAATTCCCTGTCAGTCTGTGTCCCTCTTCTCTCCAGATTCTGGCACTGTCCTTCCCTCCCCCAGTCAGCCTGCATTTTTCTGTATTCCTCTGTGCGTCCTGAGCTCCATTGCCCTTTCTCGCCTCCATAGCCTGCATCTTGCTGTTCTCCTCCTCCTCTGAAGCGTGTTCTCTCTCCTCTTCTTGCTCACTGTCATCCTGCATTTCTGTATTGCTCTCTGCATCCAGCCCTTTCTTCTCTCTCTGTCACTCCACATCTCTCTCTCTCCCCCTCTGGGTCCAGAGCTCCCTCACTTCTTTGCTGTCTCTTTTTCTCAGCCTGTTTCTTTCTCTTTATCCCTGTGTGCACAGAGGGCTCCCCCTCCCCTTCCTCCTCTGCTCGTTTCATTGGGTTGGAAAGCAACTTTCTCTGACCTCTCTTTGTGATTCCAGGAAGTAGCTAGAGACCTGGGGTGAATAGCCAGGAGATCCTTGACATTACTTGATGGGCAGTAGGCATGTCTTCCTGCCAGCACGAGCTGTGTCAGATATAAGGAGAAAGAGGAGGCATGGGAGATAAAAAAGGGCCAAGTAATAGAAAAAACCTCCCACATCAGCAGAAATCTAATGGTCTATGTGGTAACCTGGGGTCATGCAAAGCTCATAGATTTATAGAGTTTAAGTCCAGAAAGGGACCATGAACTCCTCTTGCCTGGATTCCTGTATGGTGCAGACCATTAAATTTCACGCTGGAGCCTGAGAGTTGGGGCCCGTGGAATTTTGGAGGGGACCCAAAGTGAGATGACCGTCTTGCATCTTTCCAGAATCCTGTGCAGTAATGTGGGCTGGTGCAAAGCTTGTGGCTAGGAACAGTTTGCAAGGCCTGTGCAATAAGAGAGATGATGATCCGAGTCTGGGGGTGGTAGAGATGCAAGTCATATGCAGGGATCCTGGAAACGCCCTCCATGTCATACGTTAGGCACTGGGAGAAGCGGTGGGCACATGGAAGTCGTTGGGCAGTTGCTGAAGTTTTACGCCTGGCACTTGCAGAATGTTCTTGGTGGCTCTCCTCAAGCAGCAAAGACCTTAAAGCTCTGAAAGGAAAAGGCGTGCAGGGAATGGCCTCTGGCTGAGGCGTCTGTACTCACATCATGTCTGTCATCGCACTGCGCTTCTGCAGGGAACGGAGCTGGCTTAGCTGCCGATGCCGAGAGCTAAGAGAGCCCCTTGGAAGCCCAAAGAATCTAGGTCACGGAAAAGAAAGTTTCACCAAGAAAAGGAGGTTTGAGCAGCTTCCTGCCACCTCTGGGGATGTTGGCGTCTCTTGTTTGTGCTCCAGTTTATAAGCTGCAGGGTGCTGAGGAACGGGTGGATTTTCCCAGCACGCATTTGGAAGAGATCCCTTTGTGTTGCTGTTGATAGGAAAACAGGGCCTTTCCAAGTTATTTTAACACTTCCTGCGGCCGCGAGTCACTCATGAGAGTTATGACTAAGGGGAAAGCGGTCTGTGAGATGAGCAATGCTGCTGTCTGCAGGAAGAGCCGTCCTTGCCCTGTGAGGAAACCAGTGCAGTATGCACCTTCCAGGGGAAGAGAGAGTAATGCTGCAGCTGGAACTGCAGAGACCCCCAGGGTGGGTCCCAGTGGGGACTGCTGGAAGCTGATGGGTTGTGCAGCCATTCACAGCTCTACATGCTCGGTGGCAGAAGCCGCCTCTTCCTTGCTAACCTGCTGGTGGCTTTTTTGTGACTCCTACTGCCCCTGGACTGGCCATGCTGCTCTAAGCGCAAACCTATGCTGTGAGCATCCTGGCTCTCTCTGGCTGTGGCCTGTTACAGGTGCTGCCTGGTTATTCCTGGATAGAATAGGAAATACGCTCAGTGTTTCCAAAACTCGTTTTCAGAAGCTCGTCCGGACAGTCCTTCCCACTTTTCAGTACTGGCTCCTGCCCCTTGTCTGTATGAGGTCACAAGCAGATAGCCCCAGTCTGGATTTCACATTCCCATAAACCTCTCAACTGGAAAGCCTTGCTCATGTGCTTGGGGATTTCTCCTCTTAGCCCCGGTCACCCCTGATGAGGAAAACCATTACTAAATTCCCATGCTGGAGGCTTCAGCTGCCCAGCCATGGTGCCAGCCCTGAGTGCGAATATTCTGGCTGTCCTGAGATAGTGGCCAGCGGGACTCTGCCCCCAGCCAGCTCCATTCTGCTCCTTATGGGCAGAACAGCACCGGGCCACTCCCCTCTTCCTCTAGGTCCTGACCACATCTGCCCTGCAACCAAGAGCTCACCAAGGGCATCTGTGTGTGTACCACAAACATAACCCAGCACATGCCAGCCACCCTGGCAGCTCTGCTTGTGTGTTGGGTACCTTCCCCCGGCCTTTCGTTTGTACTGTGCCCTTTTAGAGAGGAAGGTCTTTGGATCATGGACTCTACTATCCAGCACCTACCCTGAGAGAGGGAACAGTTCCCACTCATTGCTATTCTGTAGCTTCTGGAGGGGGCAGCAGGAAGTGCCTCAAGCATGTGGGGGTCACGAAGGGTCCCAGACCCAGCAGCGTGTTTTTTCTTTTTAAAATCAAGCCGGGTCGCTGAGATGCACTTTGCACACTATCTCACCAAAGCGTTTGCTCCCAGATTGAGACCTCCCCGTTTTCTTTAGATCACTGGCAGTGATGCTCATTTCAGGACATTTCCAGCATAACAAGGCAAAGGCCAGGCACTTCAGCCCCATCAACCTTATTGCCATGAGACCACACGCAAGTGTCGCTGGAATTAAATACTGTCCAATCTGATAACCATCTGCCCAGGAGTAGAAATCCCTCTTGCCACTTGTCTGCCCCCAACCCCCATACCCTGAGAGCTCCCTTGTCTGCTCTGTCTGCTGCCGGAGCCGTCAGATGAAGGGTTAATGGTGACTTTTGTTTTTAGAGAATGATTAAGCCGTGTCCAGGTGGTGGCTCAGCTTTGCTGTTTGTTTTGTGGAAAGAAAATCATCAGGAATAATGTTTGTTTCTAGCTTTAACTCAAACCATCTTATCTCGCCAGCCCTGGGCCGCCTGCCTTCCCTTTCTGTTCAACCGCAAGGTGAACCTCACCTCTCGCCTCTGCTTCTCTGTCCTTCCTCGTCCCTTGGTTGCTCAGATTAGTCCAGTCCCGGCATTTTGTAGCTGGTGTGGGGGCTGGTCCCAGGCAGGTGTGCTCAGAAGGGTTAGCTGGGATAGGGGCAGCCGGAGGAATGTGGGGGAAAGGCTTTGCTGCCTGAATTGCAAGGTCAGTCGCGGCACTTGGGGGGTGAAATGTAAGTTGGATTTTTTGTACTGGCGGTTTGGGGGCGAGTTCTCTCCTGTTGATCATTCTTCTGCCTCCGCGTGAGGTCGGGGGCTAGTTTACATGGTAGTCCAGCTCTTTCCAGTTCTTGGGCGGACGACGTCCTGTTGGAAAGGCCCATTGTCGTTAAACCCTCATGCAGGGTCACCTATTACTCCACTTTCTGGTCAAGTCAAGAGGGCAAGGACCATCAGGAATCCATGCCACAGGAATCCCTCTCCCTGCCTGGGGAGTGAGCTGTTTCCCTGCCCCAATCTCCTCTTGCCCCAGACCTCTCGCCCTCTGAGCTGCCTCTGTCTCACTGTTGAGGCCTGATCTACGCAGCAGATTTAGAATCAAAGAGGAGTAGGGCTGGAAGGGACCTCGAGAGGTCATCATGTCCAGCCCCCTGAATGGAGGCAGGACCATGTAAACCTAGAGCCCCCGGAGGCTTCACCAGTGGGACAATTACCTCCTGTATCTTACCTCCAACACTGCTGTTAATACACCCCAGAATGATATCCGGCTTTTTCGCAGCTGTGTCACTTTGTTGACTCATGCTCAATTTGCTATTCACTATAACCCTTGGATCCTTTTCAGCAGTACCACTATCTAGCCAGTTACTCCTCATTCTGTGGTTGTGCATCTGATTTTTCTTTCCTAAGTGAAGTATTTTGCACGTATCTTTATTGGATTTAATCTTGCTGAATTCAGACCAGTTCTCCAATTTGTCAAAGTTGTTTCGAATTCTAATCCTGTCCTCCAAAGTACTTGCATTCCCTTCCAGCTTTGGGTCATCCACAGATTTTATAAGCAAACTCTCGCCACTCTATTATCTAAGTCATTAGTGAAACTGTTGACTAGTACCAAGACCCCCACTAGATTTGCCCTGACAATTTGACTGAGAACCATTGATAATTACTCTTTGAATAAGGTCTTTACACCCTCCTTATAGTAATTTCATCTGGACCACATTTCCCTAGTTTGCTTATGAGAAACTCATGTGGGACTGTGTCAAAAGCCTAATTAAAATCAAGATATATCACATCTACCAATTTCCCCCATTCACTTGGCCAGTAACCCTGTCAAAGAGGGAAATTAAGTCAGTTTGACATTATTTATTTTTGACACATCCCTGCTGGCTATTCCTTACAACACTACTATTCTCTAGGAGGTGCTTTCAAATTGATGGCTTAATAATTTGTTCCAGGATCTTTCCTGTATCACAATAAGGCTGACTGGTTTATAATTCCCCACGTCCTCTTTGTTCCTCTTTTAAAAGATAGGTGCTATGTTTGCCCTTCTCCAGTCCGCTGGGACCTCACCCATCCTCCAGGAGTTCTTGAAGATAATTGCTAACAATTCTAAGATTGCTTCAGCTAGTGTTTTAAGTACCCTCCAATGAATGTCATCAGACTCTGCCAGCTTGAATACATCTAACTTATTTAAATATTCTTGAACCTGTTCCTTCCCCCTTATTGTTACGTATGTGTGGAGTATCTGGTCACCATTAATCTTTTTAGTGAAGACTGAAGAAAAATAGACATCAAACACCTCAGCCTTGATGTCATCAGTTATTTGCACTCTTCCCCTGCTAAGTAGAAGACGTTTACTTTCCTTCTTCTTTCTCTTGTATGTCTACTCTCTGAGCTGGGGCTGTAATTTCAAGCTAGAGGAGAGCTAGCTGCACTCTGATTGAGCTAGCCTGCTAAAATAGATGTGCTGCCATGGCAGGAAGAGCTAGCAACCCGAGTATGTGTCTAGGGCAGTGGTTCTCAACCTTTCTAATGCCGTGACCCCGCAATACAGTTCCTCATATTGCGGTGACCCCAAACCAAAAAATAATTTTGGTGGCTACTTCAAAACTGTAATTTTGCTACAGTTATGATTCGGAATGTAAATACCTGATATGCATTATGTATTCTCATTGCTACAAATCAAACATAATTTAAACATAACGGTGTGCGTTCCAGCTGAATAGCGCTGCTACAGATGGTAGCGCGACTTCTCAGCGGCTAAAGCCATCGGAAATATGTATTTTCCGATGGCTTTAGGCGACCCCTGTGTTTTGGTCGTTCGACCCCCGCCGGGGTCGCGACCCACAGGTTGAGAACCGCTGGTCTAGGGTCTCGCAGGGCATTATCTATAGGCAGTTAGCTCACCCCTCGCTCGGGCCACCAAAGAGACGCTTCAATTTTTAGTGGGCCAGCTCGATCAGAGTTAGCACACATCTCCTCGAGCTAGAAGTTATACCTCCAGGTTGAAGGGTGGGTCCACGCCACGACGCACTGGTTTAATTAAAGTTGGGATGTTGCACCGATGTCATTAAACCAATGCAACATCACACCTGTAGTTAAAGCGCTGCCGCCCGTGCCTGCAGACAGGCCAGTTTCGTGTTGGAAAGAGAAGTCTTTTAAAAATATAATCATGGTGATTTCGGTGCCAAGCGGCTGTTGAAAAGAGGAACCGAAGTGAAGTGTTTCAGTCCTTCTTTCCAGCAACTTTCCTGCCAGAGTTCCTCCGAGTTCAGGTGGTTTTTGTTTTTAAGTTAACAGTCTGTTGGGGATCTGGCAGATTTAGCTCTCAATATCCAAGAGCTGACGTTGCTGCTCAGCAGTTCAGGGCCTGGTGGGTGGGTCGGACTTGCAGAAGGGTGGGTGGGTGGGTGGGAGAATTCACATGGTGATGCTTTTAAATATTTCCTACTGCCTGAGGGTGTTTTGCTTTCTGCTTTTGCGGTCTTTGCTGGTGGAATTGCAGACCTTTAGCTGGCCCTGTGTAGGGATCCTTGCAGTTAAACATTCACTCCCAATGCCCTCCCAATGGAGCGGAACATTGTTTAAAAGCTTAAAGATTAGCAAAAAATGGCTGGTGCCTCCTGAAACCGTTTTTCCTCCACTCCTGCCACTGGCAAACCCTGTCCAATGCTACCTAAAGCAGCAATCAGAAAAAAAAAAAGAAGGGGGGAGGGAGAATGTAAACACCTTGCAGCTTGAATTTTTGCTGAGAAGTGCAAAGTGTGGTCAGAAACATCACAAACGCGCGCAGTTACTGCCAGGCCAAGATTCTGAAACAGACTCTGCGTCTGAGCCCAGCTCTGCACCGAGATGCATAATTAACATTTACGCTGGCAAGATTGTGTGTGTGTGTGTCCCAAATTTGCTTTGCTACCTGTGGGTTTAGTTCAGCCAGTTTTAGCTCAGTCATTCTCATAATGGTGAGAGTGCTAGCATGGCGAAGCCTTCAGGTATTCTGCACTCTGTCATCAGAGTAGGTCTGCACCATATTGTAGTCTCTGGCACTTTAACATTACTAGCGCCTCAGTGTTGGGCTGTCGCTTGGACAGAACTGGGGGTAGCAAATGTGTGTATTAGGCGTCTACTCCAGTGTAGGCCAAGCTGTCTGAAGAATGGACTTGCGGCTAGGCCACACCTTGCTCTTTTGCGCCCTTTGTTTGGTGGTGACATAAGTTGAGGAAGACGGGATTTTTGTCTGTGCACGTCGGAATTGGTGATTCACTTGCAATAAAAGGAATTTCAAAGAGAATGCACTGGCAAGTAGTTGCCAGACTAGAAGGCTTCTAGGGACGCGCTAGCCAGGTTCTGCTCCTCTCCACTTTAACAACGGAGATCACAGGAAATGTCATTTTTGTTTTCTTCGTTTTCTTTCCTGACTCCTGGCATGGGTGCTGGCTCGTGTGCCTTGGAATGGCTCAGAGACCTGTCTCTGCTTGCAGGAGGGTGTAGTGCACGTGTGATGTGTGTGAGCGCCTATGTTTGTGCCAAATGGTTTGGTGTGTGTGTGTGTGTGTGTGTGTGTGTGTGTGTGTGTGTGGCTCCCCCCCCCGTGTTTACCTGTTTCTCATGACAGTTGCTGTGGAGGTGCAGTATTTGACTTTGGTCATGATGGGTTACTGCACCCAACTGAGATACTTAGAAGCCCAAGGCGGAGGGGCTCTGCTCTGCTGACATGGTCCAGGGCTGCTCTCAGCATCTCTGCTTGAACAGAGTGTGCATGGACCTGGAGATAAAACAAATCCTAGCTGGGTCTGGCACCTCGCTGGCAGTCGGTTGTGCTTCTTTCCTCATTCACTCAGTGCCAGCTAGAAACCCGGAAGGGAGGAGGGGTTACCACTCTGCCTGGGGATGGAGTCTACAGAGTGGAGAGGTGCAGTCATGCAGGGAAGAGATCAGATTCCAGGGCTTTTCGTGTGTGTCAGTGAAGGTTGCAAGTCCTGGAATGGGTCATGTGCTGGGGTTGCCTATGCAGAGGGCTGATTATGTTTTTCTGTGCCTGTGTAAACTCGGTGTCCATCCAGGGACCACTGAATGCTGAGGGGTGAAGCCCTGAAAAACAACTGTCCATGGCTGCTTTGTTTCTCAGGTCTGACTTGGCCCTGACTGGCTTCCAGCCTGAAGGCTTCTGGGAAGTGAAATTGATGTAGTTATTTCAGGACCAGCTGGGCATCCCTGATCTGAAATCTCAAGGGGCTCCTTCCATCCTGTATTCCTCGGTGATTGACCAGGTGCCATAAAATGGCGGTGACTCTCTCAAGATGCCCCAAACCTTCCACATGAGAAATCTGTTCAGGGAAAGCAGAGAGAGGGGCTCTGTAAGGACTGGAAGCTTTGTGGTGTCTCTAGATCTTGTCATTCTGTCCAGTCACGAGTTGCATCTTCAATCAGCACCATTGCTGTGTCAGAATGGCCTGGAGGCGGGGTGGTGGAAAAGATGCAGGAGGCGAGCTGCGTCAGGAGACATGAGTTTGATTCTGCCCTTGTGCTGGTGGCTCATCATTCAACAGCTGCCCCGGCCCTTCCTGTGGCACTGGCCAGCTTCCTGGAATGAAACAGGAAAGGGGATGTACACAGAGGACCCATTACAGGGAAAGCTGGTACCAGTAAACATTGTTGCTCTTTTGAGGAGCCAGAAGCCATAGTGGTGCTTGTTTGACAGGGTTATTGCAAAACACAGCACCCCGTGTTAGATGATTTTATTTAAATGGCTGCCTCCGAAAAGATGCCAAGCACCCCACAGACTGAATGGTGAACCGAGTATTCTCTGAGCGAGCCGTGGAGTGACTCAGCTGTGTGTGTGATTCCTCTCCATTGTTCTGTGTAGTGAAACCCCTCCGCAAAATGAATACAGCAGCATCCGTATCATCGCTGCCTTTCCCGGCCAAGGGACAAGAATTTCCCCAGTGTATTCATGGCTGCTTTTATGTTCAGCATGATGCGCTGGAGGAGATGGAGCCTGTTTTTATAGGCTCGACTGATTGTGTTTATTGAAAAGGGCCGTTGTGTTCCCAGGGTGCTGCGGAATTGAGATCAAGAGCTTGGGTGGGGGAGGGAGGGGAAGGCTTGAGGTTCCTGGAGTAACTCAGTGCGGGGGCTGGTTCTGATGGAACCTGTACTGCAGCCCCTTGATCATCTTTGGGGGTGTGTGTATTTCTTTCCCCCTCCAGCCATTTAATATGCAACTCCGATGCAGGCGAGGTGCCAGCCAGTGTGCAAACAGGTCAGAACTGGAAACTAGGTTGCATCTTCTGGCTCCTGTACTAGATGTGTCTCTCATTTCCACCCAGAAGCGGGAGCTGTTGTCTTGTGTTTTCCCTGAATCAGAGTTGCTTTGGTTTTTGGTGTTTCTGCGGTGCCACCTGGCCGCCACGGGAGGGAATGCACTGGGCATGTGGGCCTTGGGATCCCTTTCTGTGCAGGATACTAGGTAGGGGTAGAGCTCCGAGGCTCTCCTGACCTGCTGTGCACCCATCAGGCACGGGGCCACTTCCTGTGTCTGACACTAGCTTGAGAGGGAACCTCCTACAGCTGCCTTGGGCTGAGGATGCATGTGGGTCCACTGCAATTCCAGGCCAGGGCATTCAACCCCTGGCAATAAAGAATATGAGTTGTGGAGAGAGCTCGTTACAGCTGCCCTGGGCTGGTGGGGTCTCTGTGGGACACGGGTAGGGGAGAGAGCACCCACTGCAGCCCTGGCTCCATCCTTTTGCATGCACGAGGCTGGACAGGGTGCCCTAAGGGCCACCGAAGATCTGCCCCGTCTGTGTGAGGGGCCGGTAGGAGAACCACCGTGTTTTCAGGGTCGAGTTTTGGTTCCTGGTCTTTGAGTCGCTGGCAGGCGGTTTCTGGAGTCATGTGGGGGAGATGTGAAGCTGGGTCAGCTGGCAGCCGCTTTGGGAATGCGACAGGAAAACGCACAGCAAAGGGGGGAAAGACTGGGGTTTGGCCGCGTGCCGTCTGGCCCAAGCCAAGGGGTGACTCAGCTCTGGAATGGAAAGGCTGCACTAGGGCAGAGGGTTGTTCAGTGGAACTTGTCTCTTCTCTCGTGGGCGCAGAGGAAGCGGTGCTGTGGGGGGGGGCAGGGGCAGCTGGGCTCTTGCAAAGGCTGGCCGTGGATGGGACGGCGGCCTAGTTTAGGCAGCGCCGTAGCAAGCTGTTCCCTTTGCCTGCATTCCCTTTGCTGTCAGCTGTGCTGCCTTGTTGTGGCGTGGGTCTGCTGGGAAGGGAGGTGGGGGAGGAGAATGAGTTTGGCACCTATCCCTAGAGATTGCTAATGTCCCCAGTTCGGATGCACCCTTCCACTGAGGGCTGACACCTGGAATACCTGGGCAGATATATCTGCCTCTCCCTGCAGGCAGCACTGCACGGCGGGGATACCGTAGCTGGGATGGTGCGTGAGGTAACTGGACTGCTCTGAGCGCCAAGTGCCTCCCATGGGGAAGGACCTAAGGGTCAGAAACACGGATGTTAGAAAGCCAGGAGAGCTCTTGAATAACCCGTGCAACATGCGGCGTGGCCTGGTGGGGATGGCAGCGAGAGGGGACTCTTGTGCTCTTCACTGCTGCCTCAGCGTCTGGCCTTGGACAAGTCCCTTGGCCTCTCTGTGCCTCAATTACTCCTTCTGTTTAAACTCCGTGCCGCTTGCAGCTGGGCGGCGGGGGAAATTGGGTTCATCTTGTGTTCGTGCATGGGACAGGGCCCTCGGCTGGGTGTGTCTCACGGGTTCTTATGTTACGGCCGATCCAAAGCCCATTGAAATGAAAGAAAATGCTTTCATTGACATCAGTAGTCCATAGGGGATGGATGGGAGACAGTGTGGTGCAGTGGATAGAACACTGGACTGGGGCGCAGGAGGCCTGGGTTCTCTACCACTGGCCTGGCTGACTGAGCTGTTGTGCCTCAGTTTCCCCATCTTTACAATAGGGCGAGTGCGCCTGCCCTCCTTTGGAAAGCACTTGGAGATCTCGGGATGAAAAGCATGAACAGCAGCTAGGGGTGGCTGGTGGTTGGTTGTGTTTGTGGGGCACGTCTCTCCCTTAAAAGTCCAGCTCCTTCAGGGCTGGAATAGGACTCGTGAAGTGTGCTGAGGTTCTCTGATGAAAGGTGGTATTTTCACGCAGGGTAGGATTGGTTTTAGATTGAGCGTGATGAGTTTCGGGTGTTTATAATGACAGGATTTAGAATGTGAGCCAATAGTTGCAGAATGACAATTTACAATATATATTACTCCACCCCGGATTAGGAGAGGGAGAAAAGAGATGTATACAGGTGTGGTTTAAAAATCCCTGGGGAATAGGGCTACAACATGGGAGAAAAGAGGCAGCAGGAAGATGGGGCGTGGCCGGAGGAGAGGCGCTGGTTAATGTTGGCTCTATGATTGAGATGGTCCCGTCTTTGAAAAGGAATTCACAGGGTATAAAATAGGCCATAAGGCCCTGCCTGAAAACACAGGATCCTTGTGCTGTGAGTGTGTTGACAGAACCCAGTTACAGGCTCCTGGTTGGGTTTGCATTTGGGATTTGCTCTGGGCCTGTTTTAGACCACCCTGTAAGTGCAGAACAAATCCTGTGCGTAGAGTAAACGAACATGTCTCTCTCTCATGGACTCATAGACTATAAGGCCAGAAGAGACCATTATGATCATCTTGTCTGACCTCCTGCACAATCCAGGCCACAGAACCTCACCCACCCACTCCTCTAATAGACCCCGAACCTAAGGCTGAGTTATTGACATCCTCAAATCATGATTTATAGACTTCAAGGTACAGAGAATCCACCAGCAAGTGACCCATGCCCCATGCTGCAGTGGAAGACGAAAACCCCCCAGGGCATCTGCCAAACTGCCCGGGGGGAAAATCCCTTCCCAGACCCCAAATATGGCAATTAATTAAACCCTGAGCATGTTGGCAAGACTCATCCGCCAGACACCCAGAAATAATTCTCGGTAATAACTCAGAACCCACCCCTCTCCTTGGATTCTTGTTGAAGTCTAAGACGCTCGTTCTTCCCCCACCCATTTCCTTTCCTGTAGAACCACTGCCACAGCCCAAGAAGCTGCTGCGAAGGAGCCTAAAATTAGCCATGTGTTTCTGTGTGTGCAGAGTGGTTTTGATGGCTGGGCGGTATAAGTCGGGCCCGTCACTGTCACCATCTTAGCGATGCCGCAGGGCTCTGAGTACGGCACGGAGCACGTGGCTGGCGTTTCCGTGGCTCCCTGAGCTGGCTCACGGCAGCGTGTTTGACAGTCTGTGACAGTTGAGTGAAAGATAAGAGGTGCAGCTATTTCTGGGACTTCCTAGTATTTCCTGCATCCTCCTTATCCAGATACGTCTCCTGGAGCCGGATGAATTACAGCCTGTTATCGATTTCCCACAGCAGCCACAAAATGCTTAAACTCGCTGACGCTTAATGCAGTTGATTTTTTTTTCTTTATTAAAAGAGAAAAGGAAAATGGAGTCAAATTGAGTGGAATTAAGTGCGCTCCTGTCCTTTCACTTAGCCCCATGCAGTATGCCCACTCCAGACGTATGCAGGCCCTGGTGAGCCGGGCTCCAGTAACTAGAATTGTCCCTGGCTCCAGAATCTGCAGAAGAGCACACAGTCCTCCTTATGAACATAATGAATTCCTTTGCACTGCCCTGTCCTTCACGTGCTGGCTGTACAAGGTTGCACTTGTTCTAGGCGTGGTTCAGCTGGGGCAGATTACTTGCTGCAGGCTCCGAATAAAGGACGCAAGGGGCTAGCCGATTAAATGTTCACGTCGACTGCTTTGGCTGGTCCTCTCTCTGAAGTCCACCTGGCTGCCCCATCAGCCAGTCTCACTCCAATGTGGCCTGGCTGTCCCAATGGGACTGTGGGGAGCTGAGGTACTTGGGCCACTCCAGAAACTCAGGAGCTCTGCCCATTGCAGGGGGACAAGACAGCATGTCTGGAGGATCGGGGGTGGTCTCGGACTTGACCTGCTGCCCTGGTGTCCTCTGGCCCTGTGCTTGCTTAGTGCCATCGCTGCTGCGGGTGGGGAGCTGGAAGTGGCAGGGGTTGGCGCAGCCCACAGTATGTGCTTATTGTATTGTCTACATCCCTAGGCGATGTAACAGTTAATTATACACCAGGGCAAAGACACAGAGCTCTCCCTCATTGCAGCTGGCTGCTGCCTTCCTCCTTTACTCTTTGCATCCTTTACCCTATTGGTGCTATTGTCCTTTTCTTATTCCCTCCTCCACCTCTCTCCTTTTCTCTCCTTGCCACCTGTTCCTTCCCCACCTTTCTATTCATGCCTTGTCCTGTACTTTCTCAGCTCTACTGTTACTAAGCCGGTGTGGCCCATTCTCATGGTTTTAATGTGAGTCTCGCAACGTTTGCTGTTTCTTGGCAAGCCGCAGCTCCCAGAGACAGGCAATCACGTGAGAATCTCAGCTTTAATTTGTTTTTGTTTAAGTAAGATTCTAGCCCTCGTGGTTGCAGAGGGACACTTGGAAATGTGACCCTAAAGGCCCAGACACTCAAGGAATAGAAAGAATTTGAAAAGTACTGTGATTTTTAAGCCAGTCTCAGGAGGTCTGACTCAGACTTTTAAATGTTGGGGTTGGCATTCCTGTGTGTTTTGTATACAGTACCATAGATATACACACATGAGCCCCTAAACTTAGCTAGTGTGCGATTGTCTCCTCTGCGGCCTTTCCTCCATGTTACACAGCGTGAATTCCTGTTGACATGGGGGCTGTTCTCCCACGCTGCTGGTCCAGCTATTCTGGTGAGATCCTGTGAACTTCCTAAATCCTCCTGGTGTCGCCTTTGCTTCCTGCAGCTTGGACTGCTCCTCTGTGGCTCTCAGGGAAGTGGTATTGTGTGGAACAGAGCTGGGGGTGCAGAGATGGAGCTCAGCTCTCCACAAGAACAGGCCCTGGTGGCTGAAGTTGGCTTTTATTTCTCTCACTGCACCCACCTCTCCTTCCCTCTTTCCGTTCCCATGCTTTGTAGAGCACCCTTCCGTTCTGCTTCTCCTCTACTAGTTGGCAGAAGCTTGCCTTTTCTTGTTGACATGCCGTTAATGGCTGCATTAGTAGGAGCATTGCCAGCAGATCGAGGGAAGTGATTGTCCCCCTCTATTTGGCACCAGGGAGGCCACATTTGGAGTATTGTGTCCAGTTTGGGCCCCCTGCTACAGAAAGGATGTGGACAAATTGGAGAGAGTCCAGCGGAGGGCAACAGAAATGATGAGGGGGCTGGAGCACAAGACTTCTGAGGAGAGGCTGAGGGAACTGAGTTTGTTTAGTCTATAGAAGAGAAGAGTGAGGGGGGATTTGATAGCAGCTTTTAACTAGCTGAAAGGGGCCTCCAGGGAGGATGGGGCTAGGCTGTTCTCAGTGGTAGTAGAGAATAGAACTAGGAGCAATGGTCTCAAGTTGTGGTGGTGGAGGTCTAGGTTGGATATTAGGAAAAAGCTTTTCCCGAGGAGGGTAGTGAAGCCCTGGAATGGGTCACCTAGGGAGGTTGTGGAATTTCCATCCTTAGAGGTTTTTAAGGTCCTGCTTTGAGCAGGTGGTTGGACTAGATGATCTCCTGGGATCCCTTCCAACCCTCATCTTCTATATGATTCCTATGGGTGCCCTGCTCTCCTGGGCAAAGAAGCACTGCTAGTCCTGGCCAGGTGACTGCTACAAAATTGCACCAGCCTGAGGCCAAGCTTTTTGACCCAGCTGCGTATAAATCAGCAGGGGGCTGAGAGAGTGAGAACTGAGGGATCTCTTAGATGCTGCTTTCAGACACTGAAGGTCAAGTCAGATTGTTGGTGTGTGCTTGCACCCATTTTGGGCCTTGACTGTGGAGGGGATCCAGAAATATCATGTTTAAATAGTGTACAAAAAGGTGCAGACACTTCCGTTCCTGCTCTCTCTGCGCTGAGCACTCTGCTGTAGAGACGAACAGCATCATCAGACAGTGCCTTGTAGAGTATTTGTGGTCCCTGCCCACACCCTGTGGAGGGGGAAAGCAAGGCTGGTGAGGCTAAAACTGCTCAGTATGTGTAGTTGGGCTATGAGGGGAAGTGGGGGAACCCAATACCTCAGAGGTAGCAGGTGGATGTAGGAACACATAGAACAGAGTGGGTTTGTTCAGAGTGACACAGGGCTAGCTGTAGGGTGGAAACAAAGGGACAAGATAGATAGAAGATAAGGAAGATTTATGGACAGATTGTTCCTCCTAGTACACCCAGTGCTGCGCCAAAAAAAACAAAAACAAAAAAAGGAGGCTGTGGAATAGTTTCCCTGGGCATGGGGAAGCCCTGTCTCTTGGGATATTTGAAGAAAGACAGAACAAAGCTCTAGAAAACATCCAATAGCAGGAATGAACCTGCACTCTGCCCGCTTGGTGGGTCACATTAAGTGGGTAGGAGATGAGCCCTCATTTTATTCAAGGACGTTCCAAGCATCTAATGCATGTAAGTCTCCCCTTGTGTTGCTGTGTACCTATGAAATGCTGCTGCTCTGTGTAATACGGAATAATGGTTTTGCCAGTTTTGGTAGCACCGTGAGGTGCAGAGGTTTGAAAATGCTGCTGGGCTGGGCCGGCCTCTCGTTTTGGTTGAAGCTGTTACAAGGAATGAGGCTTTTTGGTTTAATAGCTGTGTGCAGCATTGTCAGTTTCGCTGATTAACTCAAACCCGAGACAGATCCTGACTACCTGGGAAGCTCTGCATTATCTGTCTTAGTGAGCAGAGGTTCCTGGCTCAAATGAGTTGAGAGCAGTTTGAGTTAGTGGTTTCATACACTGTTTCCTGCTTACATGGAACTGGCTTGCGTGCTAATGAGATGTGTGTGTGGGGGGGTTGGGGTTCCCCTTCACTACAGAGATTTTTCAGAAGGATAATCTGCTGTTGTCATCACAGTACCACTTCCTTCAAGTTGCATTGAAAATCAGAGCCTGAATCAGTTTAATAGAAAATCCATGTTGAAAAATAAATGAGGTGTTTAAGGGTCAGGTATTCAATCGACTTTGGAGAGTATTTTTACTGGCATTGGGTTGGAACAACTGGCTATCAGAGAGGTGGAGGAGAATTGAGCGGTATCCCACAGTCTGGGCTCTCCATTCTCTCTGCCTGTACCTACAAGGAGAAACGGGGTCTGTGAGAGTTTAAATATTGGGGTATCCGGATTTGAAATAGGATCCCAAAAGCGCTTCTCGTTTTTGAGAATCCCGATATTTGGGATTCTCTGTCCTCATCTGTGAGTGCTGGTTAAAGAAAGAAAACTCCCACACAGCACCTGTGCAAAGTGAAGGTGCAAGGAGACCTCAAGTAACCACAGGACATTGCTAGATACTAACTCTTAATAGAATGACTTCTGCACAGAATGCCGTGTCTCATTTTGCATGTTCAGAATGCATTCGTGGCGAATGGGACCAAAGAATCAGACACCCCCAGGTCAATGCCGGTGGTGGCCAGCTACTAAAATAGCTGGGAGCTCTATGACTAAAACAAGAGCTAAACTGAGGCCATATGTGCTGATTCCCATACTGCAGCTCCAAGCACAGTAGTTAGAATTGGGTCCAAATTGGAACCTTTTATCCAAACGCTCTTCCCTCTAAGTCTTTCAGAGCCCACATAAAATGGAACCTAGATCATGGCTAACTGTACTTCTGGTGTTGCAAAACAGGAATCGCTGCAGATTCTCTATTATAGCTCTTATCCGAAGCCTTTCCACAGAACTTTGGGGTTTCTGAGAAAACTGAACCCAGACTGGAACCTCGCCTTGCTTTTACATCCCTAAAGCGCAATCCACCCGTGCAATTTTGCAAACCCAAACTCCAGTCTCTTTGGTCGATCTCTGAGGATTACATTTCTCCCAGCTGTTTCCTCTCATTTCCATCTGTTCCCTTTTGGGCAGCTTAGCTCACCAATCTGGGTGAGTGGTCTGGCCCCATTTTTATTTGTGGAGAGATTTAACACCAGCATGGTATGGTCTGTGTTTTCCTTCCTCGTTCATGTATCTTCATGGAAGTTTTCCCAAATGTACAAAATGAAGCAGGACTATGTGGACTGTAAAATGTGTGGACTGTGGACTGTAAAATGACTCCTCCAAACAATAAATCCCTCTAAAGTGTACCGCTTTTAGGGTTGTCCTTCCCTCTCAGCTCATCTGCCCAACCCTGCACTGCGAAAGGCATCTCTGCTGCATAATGGATGACAAGGCAGAGGGGCCTTATGGACATGGGGTAAGAATTGAAGGCAGAAGTGGGGAACAGTGGAGGTAATGATTTTAGAGCCAGGTTACCCAACCTGGTATTTTTCTGTGTACATGTGAGAAAGAACTTCAAAGCTGCAACTGCTTTACCTCTTATGTTACCGTTGCTTGGAGCAGGATTTCCTGATGCTAAAATACTCAGATCTGTTACTTCCTCTTCGTGTCAAGGAGATGTCCTTAAAAGACACCCCCAATCTCCAGTGGGCTCCAAATCAAGCTATTTGAAACAATGGTGCGCTGTCTCGTATGACTTCCCTGGCACCAGTTGCCGATGGTGAATCTGCCCAGTGACTCCGAGCAGCCGATGCAAACAAAGGTTGCAGTGTGCCTCCACTGTCCTTGAGAGATACCAAAAGGCTACCTTCATTTCTGAATCAGCCGCTCCTCGTTCAGTGCTGGCCCCAGAGCTGCCGCAAACGGGATGTGTCCCACGGCAAATCAGTGTGAGAGAGTTTACATTTAAGAGAGGGGTTTGATAACAGGACAGGCCACATTCAGTGCTGGTGTAAGCGGGTGCAGTTCCGTGGAAGCCAGTGGAATTGCCCCCGTTTACCGTAGTGATGGAATCAGCCCCAGGCCTACATTCACCATGCACAGAAACGTAACATCTTTGATTTAAAATGCTCTCACAACTGTGTGTTCCACTCTTTCTCCTCTTGATCTTGAGTGTCTGGTCCAGAAGCAGGGAGAGTTTTTGGCCAGGCCAGTCCGGGCCACTGAGACCGGCCTCAGGCCTTGCACGCTGTATGCCCCAGGCAGACGCTGCTCCCTGTTCTGGCAAAGTCCCTCCTCTTTCCCTTGCTAGGCCCTGCTCCGGGACAGCAGGCATTCCAATGGGGTTAGACATGGAAATTTAGGAGCATGACGTCCCTCTCTTGAAGGGGGTTGAAGTTAGCTCACTTCAGCACAGTCAGTGGATGCCAAGGAAAGATGTTTGAGTCAGCCTGACACTCACTTTCTCTCTCCCTCCCGCTTGAGCCCTGTGTGGAGAGATCCCTGGCTTTGTCCTGTACTGGGTGAGCGTCACCTCTGCTGTAACCGTGTCTGCCTAGGGAGAGAAAGGGGGCGACCGCTTTTGGAGCGGGAGAGTTGCCTGGTGTAAACCGACAGGAAGTTTCTGTCGTTACCGTGGGTGACCGCTTTCTGCAAGCTGCACGCCTACTTCTCTCTGCCTCTTCCCCCTTGGGATGCTAGAACCATGCATCTGTAATCTCAGGAGAAAGGAACTTTGAGCCGGACCCAGAGCCCTGGGTTTGTGGCAAGGAGACTGGACGGAGTTCCCCGGGTTGGGAGAGGTGACTATGCCTCTTTTGAACGGGGCCCTTTTGCCATCCACGGTCTTTGTTTTGAGTCATGTTCTCGGCGTCGCTGGGATCTTGTACTTGAGGAGACGGAGGAGAGAAGGTACGGTTCTTCCTTCACCCAGAGTACCGGGTTCAGACCTTCCTCTCCTGTCTCCCTTCGTCACGCTTTGGCCGGGAGCAGCGATCAGGAAGTCCCCAGTGGTGCGAAGGGGGTGGGTGATCATGTGGTATGTGCCTGCGGGAGGGGGAAAGTAAGGAACCAAGATGGCTGTTGCCCGCTTGTTAAAGGTGGATGGATTTTGTTCCTTCTTCCAGGAAGCGGTGGTGATTTCTGATTGGCATGTTAGACACAGGGCTGGGTTGCAGCTATTTGACATTTCTGCAGCCCTGTGTGGGGTCCAGCATCATCTGGGAGCAACCGCTTTGGTAAAGCAGTGTGCACGCTTTATGTACTGGCTGCTGCTTCTGGTCTCTGCCAGCACAGGGAGCTTACTCTGGATTTCTCACTTTCCATTCACCTCTCCCCTTGAGAGAAGCCGCATCTTCTCCTGCTGAGGGGTGGAGTCGGGGCCCTGGCACTGTGTGAGTCTGCGCACAAAGACGCCGCCGAATAACTGTTACTAAACTTTCTTCTAGTTTCTCTGCTGGTGTGTGAGAGGCATGGGAGGGGATGGGCTGGAAGCACTTTGAAAAGAGCGAGGGTTTCTGGGGTGGAGGTGAAGGATGGGGAGGAAGGGGCCGCTGGGGACACTCTCAAAATTTTCATTGAGTTCTCCGCTGGGCTCTTGTGCCACTTTATTTTACAGACCGTCCATTCCACAGCCCTTTGTTACAGTAAAACTACGTCTGTCTGTCGGAACATGCGCACAGGGTGCAGTCCTGTGGCTGTAACACAGCTCTGGCAGGGAGGATCCCTGATTTCTACTAGGTTCTGCTGCTGACTCACTGTGCAGCTTTTGAGGCTGACTGCCTCAGTTTCCCAAAATAGGGATTACACGTGCCCACGTCACTCGGCCATGAGGATTCGTCAGCTGATGATAAAGCTCTTGGAAAATGTAAAGCCTTAGACAAGTGCTAAATATTATCCTGTCTTGCACTTCCACACTGTCCTTTTTTTCCAACCAATCATCTTTCCTCCTGGGTGTTTCCTGTTTTTGCTTCCCTCCAGTCAGTATCTCTGTCTCCCATCCTTTCCCTACTGCCCTCCCTGTTCCTTCAGCTTTTGCTCTTTGCCCATTTACATTTCTTACCCCTCCAAGGAAATGGGGTTTCCTCTCATCTACGTTCTCTGCAGTTAGCATCTTTTTTTACAATATACAGTCTGCAGTATATCCCTCTAAACCGAGCATTAGCTGTAATGTTGCTAGTTAACCCAGTCACCCTTCCCCATTTAATCTGTTCAATGTCGAAGCTGCCTCAGACAGATTTGTTTGGCTGTACGTTTGTTTCCATGCCATGTGTGGATTTAATTTCTTTAGAGATACTATCTGTTCCCAGTCTCTTGCTCCCTGCATAACTCAGCAACCTCTGTTCTTTGGGGTATCAGAGGAACCTTTCTCTCCTCTTTAAAAACTGTTGCACTATAGATGATGGAAAAAGTGAGCCCTCTCTGATCCATAGTTTCCTTTATATTAGTAAATAGCCAACATTTTCCTTTTTGGTATAGAGCATGCCTTATCCTCCCTTTAGCACTGCACATTGCCAACTCACTCCTTTCCAAGCATACGGAAAGATCAGGGTAATCTCAGAGGAGCTTACCTGGTAAAAATAACATCTTCAATTGCATTTACATCCTCTGCCATATAGTTATGGTACATGCCTTCCAAATCCAGTCTAGGTCTCTCTTGGCATCGCTGCTTTCCATGTATCTCCCTCTAATTAAATATATGCGTGCTGGCTGATTTTCCACCAGATGTGTTTACGTGCATTTTTTCCAGGTTGAATCACAGTTATTTCCCATCCATATTCCTAAATGCCACATCCTCTTCATTTAGCTCCCTGCTTTCATGTTTGGTGTTCATGCCACCTTTCGTATTACTAGCAAGCACCGATTTTAATCCCCCCGGTATTCCTGAGCCATTCCCTTTCCCACACATTCCAGAACAATTAAAAGATATTAATGGTGACTGGCAAAAAAGAACGTATTATTAGGACCTATTTAACAAAAGCTTCCTTTATCCTAAATGATGTTGAGTCATTGAAGTTAGTCAACACCACCACTCCTTCAGACAAGGGGTCAGCATTCTCCATAACCATCCTTGGGGCCACTGAGAGGTCTTCCCAGGTTCTTGCTCTAGCTGGGTTTGCATCAGTGACTGACAGTGTAACTAAATGCGTGTCATCCTGAACGGTGGTCATCTCCCCATCTCAAACGCCATTATTTCTGGAGACTGAAAGATTAGAACTGCTATGAAGGAGGCCTGCAGAGGTGAACAGAGGGTGCCTCTGATTTAACTGTCAGTTTAGCACCTTCCTCCGGTGTGGAGGAATGAGTTTTGAGATGGAAAAGCAGGGAGGTAGCAGTGGCTGAGGCGGCAACGTGTAATCTATTGAATGATCAGGAAGACGGGAGTGCTTGGTCCTGCAAAGGCTCTGACGTCCTGCTAAGCAAGGCTCCGTCAGCATGTGACACTGCAAATTTGTTTCCTGGAATTGTTGCTTGATGCTCATTTAGCCCAGATTATACCTGCTGTGACACTTATCAGGACTTTCTCTCAGGTTTTGTCCACAGTGGCCAACTGTGCCAGCCAATGACATTACAGATTGTTACGAACAAACGTGCCAGTGAGGTCAACTGTTATGCAGCTGTGCTGAAAAGCTAGTCTGGTTCTGATCCAGGTGTGGTTGGTGTGGAAGGCCTCTTCCACATTTGACAGCGTTATGCATGATGTATGTAACGGAAAGTGTTCTTCTGCACCAGTGCAGCTCCCCCAGCATGCTGTCGAGACAGGGTTCAGGGGTTTTTACCAGACCGTCTGACCCTGTCTGGCTGACCCTGCTGTGTGCGAAGGATTTCTCTGTATCTTAGGTATTTATATGGCTTCTGATACGTCAGTATCTGCCTCCCGATTCTTAAGGTATCCTGTAAGGCAGGGAAGTGCTGTTTACCTCTGTTTTACAGACGTGCAGCTGAGACGCAGAGAGGCTGAGTGACTTGACCAAAGTCACATGTGGAGCAGGGACTCTGACGCCAGGTCTCCCAAGTTGTAGGTTGATGCCCTAAGAGCTGGCCCAGCCTTTCTCGCTATAGTTTTGACTGTTTTATTCTGGGTAAATTAAGGCTGCGAAGCTTCCTAGCATACACTCCGCTCCAGAGTCTGTCTCGTTAGTTTCCTTGGCCCTGACCGTTGTCCTGTATGAAATTCCTCTGCTGCAGTAACCTTACTTCTGCTCTGCCCTCCTTCTTTCCCTGCACGCCGGCCAGCTCGCTGACAATAGCAGCTTTGCTTTGCCCCTGCCCGCTATTCTCAGCTGGAATGCCAGGCTGTTGATTGGGTAGCTTCTGGGTGGTGAGGGAATGGAGATGGGGTGGCCAGTGGAAACCAGCCAGAGAGCCTGTGTTAGGCAGGGGGCAGAACTGAGAGGAGCGGAGGGGGAGCTGTAACAGGTTGCTTATCAGGGTGACTCGGGAAAAGATTAGCCAGTGAGAGATAAGCTTGCAATGCCTTAATGTTGTTAGCAAGAAGTAACATGGTGCTATTATTAGCTCCTGGGGCAGTAGTGGTGCGGGAGGTGTAATGGAATTAGAATTAAAGAACCACCAAGAGGTGGTTTAAAAAAAAAAAGGGGGGGGTGCAAAAGATTCATCTGGGTGAAATGACGAGCGAGCACAGCACGCTCAGGCGCTACATGTCTGCAGAAATCTCCTGGGGAAGGTCCCTGAAGCTACCCGCTGCAAACCCTCTATAGGAGGAGAAAAGCAAGAGTTTCACCCACCCTGCCTGCTCTGGTCTGCGCTGTCGCCTGCTGGAGCTCACTCCTGGGCAAAGTGTATTTTCCTCTCCTGAAGAAGACAACAGGGTTCAAATCAGCCTAAAGCTGAAGAAGAATTATATATAGAAGAAGAAAGAAAAGAGGCAGCGATAAAGCAGGATCACAGCCTTCAGCCAAAAGGTTGGCTGCTGAGCTCTGGAACTTTGAGGCCGGGGAAATCATTGGTGAAGAAGCTGCTGTCTGGCCAGCGTGGCTGAAAAAGCCCTTTATTGTTCTCTCACGTCAGACTGCGTGAGACTGGTGCAATTAACCAAGAACTGGAAACAAGTTGGAAAAACAAATCAACAGCTCATCTGTGCAGAGATTCTGGGCCTTGCTGCGTTCAGCGGGCTGTTCTCAGGCACAGCGGGACCGTAAACTGGACCTGTTGGGCTTCAGATGCAAAGCAGACACACTGGAAAGTCTATCTGGAATAGTACGTAGAGCGACCTGCATTGTGAACTACCCTTTCTGCTTTCTTTTATGCCTTGGAGGTACGCTCTTCTGTGGAATGCCTCTTGCATATTTCCGGGAGCCGTGACGTGGAAAATAACTCTTCCTTGCTGTGTGGAAGAGTACCTTCAGACCGACGTTCAGGAAGCTTTGTCTCCAGCGTGCAGGCACTGAGTTTTCGTACTGACTGAAGCCTCTTTGTGCCAGGGGTTCTAGTCTGCGTCTGCCTGGGTCAGAGAAAACAATGTGGGTTGAGGATGAGCCTAATGCATAGGTGAGCAGGGTACTAGGCAATTTCTGTGCTGGTTCTGAGAAGTCAGTGGGAAGTGGAACTGCCCCAGCAGTGTTGGAAAGGTGCCCGTGGCTGTTTGGGGTTTCACAGGCGCAGGTCTGTTGCGCCCAGTGGATAGGTAAAGTTATTCCACAGCGCGGTCCCTTTTGCTTCTGGGTCTTGGTGCTGAAGAGTGACCGTGTCTGTCCTCTCCTATTGGTGAGAGGAGAACTTCTGTCAAAGGCGTGAGGAGGACCATTTGCCTTGGATGGGTATTTGGAGTGGTGTCCTGATAGGGAACTGCCTCTTGAAGCAGGCGGTAGGAAGTGGTGGGAGGAGCCACGACGGAGACCTGAACAGACATTTGTGTGGGACAAACCCGGCCAGCCCACGTGAGACTGACTTCAAGATACTTTCCTGTTTCGGTTCTGGAGGATGCCAGTGCGAGAGCCCCGTCGGCACTGAGGACCGAACTCTGCTGGTGCTGAGAGCGAGCGGTGGAGATGTGGCATATCTACAGAGGGGAGAGGGAGCTGAACGCGCACTTGGTGTGCCGGATGTGCTGCATTGGTTAGTGTGTTGACTGTATTTCTCCCTTAATGCCTGGAGGGCTGGAGAAAATCAGAGATGCACTGCTCCCTTCCGACTCATGGAGGGCAAGCTGTGATCACGCAGGCACCTTCTTGTGCTTTAACCAGCCTACATTAACTTCAGGGTCTTGATAGCATGTAGTAGAGGGCAGGCAGGAAGGGGGTTTTGGGGGAAGGTTAGCTGCTCTCTTCTGGGTCTGCATGCTTCGCTACAGTCCCTGCTGTTTTACCAGGAAGCCATGCTTAAGCAATAGTCTCATATGGCCAAGGACAGGGTTGTATTTTTTAATAGAAGTGAGTTGGCTGTTTTCATCACCCCATTTCCTGGCTCTGCTACAAGAGGGAGGAATAGTTCAGAGGGGTAAAAAGCCTGGACGATTCCATCTAGGAGCTGACTACAGTGAGTTTCTTGCAGTGCCTTTGAATTTTCTCATGGCAAGCCTCAGAAAAAATAGATCATAAAGAAGGCAGGAGGTATTCCGCGGGAGATGGAGTGATGTTGACCAGGTTTAAAAGGAATGGGGATGTCCTGGGGGTACAGAGATGTTCTGTGGCACAAGAACAGACTGTGCAGCTGCTTGGAGTGTGCGAAGGGAAAGGAGATTAAAAGATGAAGATGGTACTTACAGACCTGCCTAGATTCAGACTCTTTTTTAGGGCGGAGCTGGGCTGGGGTTTCTCAGGCCTATGGGGCTGCCTCCAAAATCTCCAGGCCGTGGCTATGCCGCTGTAATTGCTGCTGTCACCATGTCAGGGGCTGTGCCCATGGAGGAGACTAAATAGAATAGAGCGCTATGGGTACTGTCCGGACAAGATGTGAATCAGAGCGTTCACAAGCCCTGTCGTTGTCTGGAGGCATTTAAAGTGTGGGAAGATGCTTGCTTGTTTTTTCTTTCTTTAAGAAATAATTTGTCCCCTTCTTAAACTGGTGTTTGGTCTCTTCCTGGCCTTGAGATCTGGCTTTCTGCATATCAGTCAGATCTCTCCCCAGAGACCTGCAGTAACTGACTGCTTCTCTTTCCCTGACTCGGTAATCACATTGAATCTGTGGATGCTCAGGAATCAATGCAGGGATCCATTCAGGAAGCGCCCACTTACTGCTGGAGGGAACCAGTGCAGGGAGTTGCCTGGAACAGTTACTGAGAGCAGTGAGGAGTGAACTGCTAAGGTCTAGGCGCCTTCTGCTGCTGCTGTTAGCTGGGAGGCCGAGGGTCGTGCACTGTGAGGTCTTTGAGCCCTAACACTGGGGCGTAGGAGTGAAATTTGCATTGTTCAGGCACTTGGACAGACTTGCGTGTTCCCATGCACTATTTCATGCGTGCCCTGTCCGTTTTGCTGTTTACAGAGGATGCTCAGTGTGCGTTGCTATTTGTTTAGATGGTGTATCTGACAGTGGTTGGAGATCTGGAACAGGACGCAATAATGATAGTTTCCTACTCTCAATTCAATGGTAAAATGGGCGTTAAGTTTGCAGAACGGGCAGTGTTGATCTCCTGTCAGCTGGCCTTCCATTTCCTGTATTCTCTGGTTTAATATATCAAATACTTGAGACTTTGAAAACCGGAGGTTATTTGCGTTAATATCCTCTGTCACTTTTCATAACAGTAGGGATTTGCCTTTATGTTGGCCCAAATTTAAATTCTTCCCTCTCGCTCCCTCTGCAACGTACCATGTGCCTTTCAGCTTCTCCTGTACGTGTGTAGTTTGTGCAGTACCTACAGGAGGGGGGCGGTGCTTCAGAAATGTAAATGTCGTCAGTGGAGCGCGCCCCCCACTGAGACCACCTTATCACTGGTGAGAAGCTCCGTTGGGGTTGGGGTTGGCCAACAGCTCAATGTACCTCGACAACTCAGTGGTTCATCTCTGTAATTAGGTCAGATTGTGCAGTGCCTATTCCAATGGGACGGCAATCGGGACTGGGGCCTCTCTCTGGGTGCTGCTCTAATACAAATATTAATACTTCCTAAGGAAAGTGGTGGAATTGCTCTCTCTTGGGAATTTAAAACCAAGGCAGGACGTAATATTGGGAAATATACTAAAGGGAGCAGTTGTGAAATGTCCAGGGAGTGTGTGTGTAGGGGGAGGGGATGGATAGATATTTCTGTCTTCAATGAGACCAGAAAAGTTGATAATGCTGAAGAGGTTCATGACCCTGGGCACTAGATTCTCAGATCCCACGGGGAAGAGCACAGTATAAATACATGCAAAGAGAAGGGTTCTGGAAAACTATACCTGTCCCATTTAAAGACATAAAGCCCTGCATGGGAGCATGCAGAAGGCAGGGAGGGGTCTTTGTAGCCGGGCTGCCGCAAGGTATGCAGGTAGGTTTTCAAGAGGTTTTGGAAGAGGATTCGCGGAATGCTTGGAGAACGTTAACTGGGAGGATCTTTAACTGGGCATTGGGAAAGAAGCGCTGGGGTGAAAGAGACCAAGGGAGCGTTTGCAAAGCTCGGACAGGGAGGTAGGTGAAGATGAGAACAGAGACGCAGGCGGTGGTGGAGTAGTGCACAGCTGTGAAAGCGGATAGCTTGTAGCTGATGCTGGAAGGCTGTGGAAACCAGGGAAGGCACTGGGGTAGGGAAAAGATCTGATCAGCGCCATGGGAGAAGGGGGATCTTTGTTTATCTTATTCCATGATGGCTTAGTTCTGACTGTCTGAAGCATTATAAACCTTATCAGTTGATAAGATTCAACCACCCAGGGATCTAATTGTCTGACGGAGATTTCCTTGGTGTAATGAAAAGCATTGTAGGAGAGGCAGTGTGGCCTAGTGGAGAGAGCACTGGACGGGAACATGAAAAGCCTTGGTTCAGTTCCCAGCTCTGTCACTGGCTTGCTGGGTGACCCTGGGCAAGTCACGGCACTGCTCTGTGCCTCAGTTTCCCCATTTGTAAAATGGGGCTAGAACTACTGACCTTTGCTAAAGCTCTTTGAGCTCCACTGATGAAAAATGCTATGCATCCTTATTGCTGTGATTCATGGTGTTTCAGTAAAGCGGAACTCAGGGAAGCTAGCACTTCCTAATGTCTCATGCTGCAGACGCTGTGAAAAAAACACCTTTTATGTGCTGCATGCTCTGGTCCCCTGCGTGCTGGTCCAGTATGGAGGCGCTATCTTTCTCTTCAGATTATGCTGTTGAAACCAGAAAATCCCATTTGATGCAGGAGCTGGCAGAGCAGCTGCGCGGATTACCCTAATCGCTTTCTTCTCTACAAGTGTGACCAAGACAGGGAGGGAGGAGAGTGTTTGTCTAGAAGAATGTGGCTGGTTTGGGTGGGGATCTCAATAGACACCTAGTAGATCTTTTTCCCGGGTCACTTTGAGGCTCATCCTCACAAGAAAAAACGAGAATCCTGTATCACTTTAAAGACTAACCCATTTTCTTTCTGCAGGCATGAGCTTTCATGGTTTGTAACCCACTTCGTCAGAACCCACGGAAGTTCATACCTGCAGAAATAAAATGTGTTAGGCTTTAAAGTGCTACAGGACTCTCATTTTTACAGTATACAGACTAACACGGCTACCCCTCTGAAATGCTCACAAGAGTTTTTTAAATAATGTCCATTGGCTGAACTCCATTTATTCTCCCCTTCCCTGAAGTAGTAAAGGATGGCCCCCACTAGTCAGTTAATACACTTGTGCTGGTGTCTATCTCTGAGATTTTTCTCCCTTTTAATGTATCTTTTAACTGAGAACTGGCAGAACAAAACCTGCCAGCCATCCCCCCTCCATGTTTTGATCTAGCCCCAATTTCCCAGCACCCTGGTGGGAAGAGCAGTTCGCATCTGAGCCCCAAAACCAGTTAACCCATCAGAGGTTTCTTTGCAGAAGAAGGTCTCCGATCTCATTAGTGCTGTTGCTCTTTCGGTGGGAAGGCAGGTGGTCCATGGGACTGGCTCGTTGGATGTCCAGCTACAAGGAACTGTGTTGAGAAGTGAACCCTTCGGGGGGGGGGTGTGCGTGTGTGCGTGCAAAAAGCTTGGATGTTAAGGCTCTTGGGGACCCAGGCAGGGTGTCCCTGGCTGAGCTCAGCGACTAAAATAAGTATTAAACCTTTAAAAGCCAATGAACCAAAATTACAGTGAAAGAATAAGCTGCTAATCACGCACGTTTTCAGACCCAGGTAACAGATCTCTGTGGTTTTTGATGTAACCGCACATAGATTCAGATTCTAAAGCCGGCAAGGACCATGCAGATCATATGGTCTGACCTGCTGCATAACACAGGCCCATGAAAACCCACCCCCCTACTTCCAAGGGGGTCCAGTGACCTCTATATTGGAAAAACCCTTTCTTCCCTTTCCCAGTGCATCCCAGCGTCCCCTCACCAATGCAAGGGGTGGGGGAAACCTCTCATGTACTGTCTTCAGGAGGTTCATGGTACATGCAACATGTTACACAACGGACAATGAGATTTCTGGGTCTGGCGGTCTCACAAAGTCTCCTAACAGTTTCTTTGTGCTAGGCTGGCATTGGTGTGTCCTTTCACAGGCCTGGGCCGTGGTGGGTTCTTCTCTTCCTCCGGTGCTGCCTTTGTGTAAGCATTCTCTGTATTGTCATGTGGCTGTAGCTAGGGAGCCTTTCTGTTGGAGTATTAAGGGAGAGGCTCATTCTTACAGTTTTTCATCCTCTTATACTGTCATGTGTTTGCTTAAGAAACCTCCATGTAAGTGGCAGAGCAGGGAGGTGGATTCCTTAAAGGAATTTCCCAGTTAGGGGGCTAGAAATTCTTTATGGCCTCTTTCAGA
Source organism: Mesoclemmys tuberculata (assembly GCA_007922155.1). Lineage (NCBI taxonomy): Eukaryota > Metazoa > Chordata > Testudines > Chelidae > Mesoclemmys > Mesoclemmys tuberculata. Next base: position 10,824,086 of record ML675715.1, on the reverse strand, counting down.
AGAGCGTTATGATGGGAACGTTAGGCTGGTGAGAAGCCCTGTCTCGGGGGAAGGAGATGTACTTGGTGGTTATTGCCATGGCAGCAACATGGGCAACAGCTGTTCAAATCGAACTCGGTTTTGCCCGTCTGAAACTTATGAAATGATTGGGCCGTTTAATTTCACCAGTGTGAGTGTTTTAGGAGCACTTTTCTCTATGTGGCTGTACAGTTGTTAGCAGAGCTGGGAAAGGACTGACTTTGACACATGGGATGGAGGAAACATGACTGTCGATTCATTTTCTTGTGCCTCTGTAGCATATGGTCCTGGCTTAGACATCATGAAGCTGAGTGAGGAACTTCTGTGCCGTACTGTCCATGTTTAACCTGTGAGGAAGTAACCTCTGTTCTGCTATGGGGTAGATGTGGTCCAAAGGGTCTCAAAGCTCTTGAGGGTTCCTGGAGTAATCCCAGCAGAACATGGAAGAAGGACGTTTGTAGGTTGTGGTGGGATCTGACTGGGATTCCTGAAGGTGGGAGGGTAAGGCTGAATAGGGAAGATGTCTATGACCAGTTGGTGAGATTTCACCTGAACAACACTAACCGAGACCTGTCTGTGTGTTCTCTTAACAGATGAACGGGACCGAGTCCAGAAGAAAACTTTCACCAAGTGGGTCAATAAGCATCTGATGAAGGTGAGAATCGCATACTTCGCACGATTTCCAAACTCGCCCTGGTCTGGCCTCACTTGTCCTGAGCTGGAACCAGTCGGCATTGCTTTGACCTTAGCGTAGCATTCTCCAGGGTTTTAGAGGCACCGGAACGTTTGCTTTTTCTGAACCCCAGGGGCAGAAGTGGATGGTAGGGAGACCTATTGGACTGGTTCTAAGGCACTGAGCAAACGTTCACCTACCACTTCATTAACCTCTTCATTGAAAAATGGTTTGCTCCAGAAAAGGACATTTAAAAATCTTGGCAATAACACATTGCACTGTACCCCCCATCTCTCTGGGGGCTGAGGGGGTGTTTCAGGAGTTACCTTGCATGGTGGGATTGAGAGAACTGCTCCCCCTTCTCTTCCCAAGGTCCCTTGACCCCCCTCTGCTCCTGTATTCATTGAGCTGTATTGTATTGTTCTGCTGGCACCCCTGCCCCACCCAGAAAGAAACGCTTTTCCTTCCTGGAGAATAGACACTGGTTAATTTGTGTTTGCACCCTGAGCCCCCCTGGGCTCCTCGCTTGAAGTCTGTCTTGCTTGAACAAGAAGTCCTTTGGTGGCTGCTGCTCTGTGCGATCTGGTGCTGCCTGTCAGTTCCTTGCCTGATGACAAAACGCTGTGAAAGAGGGAAACCAGCAGAACACATTGTGTCATTGTTTAATGATGGGAGGCTGGCCAGATCTCTGCTTTTATCTGGACGGGGGGGGGAGGGGGGGGTCTCTCTCTCTCTCTCTCTCTCTCTCTCTGTCTCAGCAGAAAAGTGACAGAAAGTAGCCTTTGGACTAAGTTCTCTACCAGTCAGATCCCCTGTCCTTCTCTTCTTTGTATCTGTCCCTCCTGTGTTCCCTTACACCACTCTCCTGCTTTCTAGAAGCAGCTGGTCTCCTGGTTAGAGTGTGCTGTGGCAGGGGTAATATTAGAATTCTGTAGATCCCTGTCAGATGCCAACAAGGGGTGACACTGGAGGAGCTTGGGACTCTGAGGGAGGCAGAGATCCCACGACACAGTGAAGGATTTCAAAGGTGGGAATTCTGTCACTCCTGCTTGAAAGTTGTGGATCTAGGGCAATGCACTCAGCTCCTGGATTTTTTCAGTCCCTGGGGCCGTACCGCTGTTTCTAAGGCCCCGCTGCTTGTTGCACCAACAAAAGCTGTTTCTGGTTTCTGTGTGTATTAAAGGGGGAGGAGGGAAGGGGTTCAGGGGTTCGGTATCCATGCGATAGCATTGCAAACTCACTGGGATACTGTCCATGGAAGGTGTTAGGTACAAATCTGAACAGAGCAGTGATTCTGGTGTTCCAGCACCATCCTGGTCAGGTCAGTGACTGGTTTCTGTTCTTTAAAAGAAAAATGTTTGCTGCAAAAAAGTGAGGAGACTCTTTCCTCTTGAGTCTGTCCATTTTCTAACTGTGCACCTCTGTGGCAGGACACAGGACTTGCTGCTGAGTTCAGAGCCATTAGCAAGCCAAGTCAGTAATTCTTGCTGTTTGCACTAAACATAGTTGTCAGATTTTATTCTGAGCCAGCCACATAATAGATTATTTTGTTTTTAATGTTCAAGTCATTGTGGAGTTCTCTGAAAACATCCACTCAATGTGCAGAAGCAGTCAAAAAAGCTAACTGAATGTTGGGAATCATTAGGAAAGGGATTGTTAATAAGACAGAAAATACCATATTGCCTCTTTATAAATCCACATCTTGAATAGTGCGTGCAGATTTGGTCATCCCATCTCAAAAAAGATAGACTGGAATTGGAAAAGGTACAGTAACGGGCAACTAAAATAATTAGGGGTATGGAAAAGCTTCCATATGAGGAGAGATTAATAAGACCGGGGCTTCTCATCTTGGAAAAGAGACAACTGGGGCTGTGTGTGTGGAGAGAGAGGATAGAGGTCTATAAAATCATGACTGGTGCGGAGAAAGTAAATAAGGAAGTATTTTTTATTCCTTGTCAAAAAAAAAACTAGGGACCACCAAATGAAATTAACAGGCAGCAGGTTTAAAATGAACAAAAGAAAGTATTTCTTCACACAACACAGTCAAACTGTGGAACTCCTTGCCAGAGGATGTTGTGAAGGCCAAGGCTATAATAGGGCTTAAAAAAGAGCTAGACAAGTTCATGAAGGACTGATCCATCAATAGCTATTAGCCAGGATAGGCAGGGATTGCTGTTTGCCAGACGCTAGGAAACGCCGACGGGATGGATCACTTGATGATTACCTGTTCTGTTCATTCTGGCTGAAGCACCTGGCATTGGTCACTGTGGCAGACAGGATATTGGGCTAGATGGACCATTGATGTGCCCTAGTACGGCTGTTATATTCTTATGTGCATCAAATTACCTGTCTCTGGAATGAGCTTGTGGCCTTCCAGAAGACTCTAGGCAGCTCTTGAGGCCCTTCCATCATCACTGTTGGCATCGTGCCGCTGTACACTTACATTCATGTGAACTGGGTCAGGACCAGGACCTGGATGTCTTAACACAGCCAGTTCTGCCATGGAAGATTACTGGGTTTGAATCTATAGGTGTCCATCTGTTACAGCCTGTACAGCGGGGCTGGTCTCTTCTGTGTTGTCTGCAAAGGGAGGTTTGTATCCTGAGTAACTAAGTAGGATTAATACAGTTTTTCAAGGTGCCTCCCAGTCGTCTTGGTTAACCGCCAGGTATTTTTTAATTAACGTTCTCCATCAACTGAAAGTTTTTGGCTTGGACTTTAAAGGTGTCGCCGTTGTTCTTTTCAGCCTGCTAAGGACTGCAGTGACGCCCGGGAAGCTGCAAGTCTATGCACTAATCTTTCAGCTGCATGCTTCCCCCTCCAAATCTCTATGGGTAAAGAAGACAACGTGGGAGTAAAGTCTCTAATGACATGTAGCCAATGCCTAATATGTTCATTAGAGACACAGTTACCCTATTCACACATCCCCTCCCTGGGCAAATAGACAGGAAAAAACACCTGACTGTCCTTAACGGAAGGCAAATGCCATATGACGTTTCTGGAGGATAATATAAGCTGATGTGGTAATGTTTTAAAAAATTGTGTTTGAGAGTCACTGCATTGTTTATTATGAGTATTAGGATGACAGTAGGGACCTTCTGTGCTAGGTGCTGTACATATAAAGACCATGTCTACACGAGAGACCTCATGGTGGCGCAGCTGTCCCGATGTAGCTGTGCTGCTGTAAAATGTCTCACGTAGCCGTTCTGTGCCAATGAGAGAGAGCTCTCCCATTGACATAATTAAATCACCCCCAATGAGCCACGGTAGCTATGTCAGTTGGGAAGCTCTTCTGCTGACATAGTGCTGTCCATGCCGGCACTTATGTTGGTGTAACTTACTTCACTTGGGGATGGTTTATTCACACCTTGAGCAACATCAGTTATATCAACGTAAGTGGCAATGTAGATATAGCTTCAGAGGCAAGCCCTGCTCAAAGTGTTGCAGTCAAAGGGTGGGAGAAGGGAAGAGTCATGATCCCCATGATTTTATAGATGGGAAACCGAAGCCCGGAGAGGCTGAGTTACTACCCCAAAGTCATGAAAAAAATCTGTGGCAGGGCTGGGAGTTGAACCTGGAGTTCAGTCTGAGGGGCAAAGGCAAACCTTTGGTCTGAACAGGTTGCCAATGAGTTTGTGAAGAGTGGAATTGTCTTGGAAGAAACTGGAATAATTGGCTCCTTTTGCTGTCGTTTTAGCAGGACACTCGTGCCGTTGACGTGAAAGCTGTCATTATACGAGACCCAATCCTGTGCAAAGCTGCCATGGTCTCTCATCACATTGCTTTATAGCAAAGTGGCCGCATGGGAACATTTTAGAGTTGCCTGGAGTAAGGCTATCTTTAGAGTGATCTGTTCTGTGCCTGAAATTGGTAACTGTCTCTGCTGGGACCTTTTGGAAATTGGAGCCTGATTTCTGTCCAGAGAATGTGGGATAGCCATTTAAAACTAATGAAACCAGAAGCTTTTGTGTTGTTGCGGTGTTTGTCACAGAATCAGTGGAGCTCTGGGGTATCCCTTTCTCCGACTGAAAGAACAAAAATAATCCCAGGGCAGAAAGTTGATGACAAATCCCTGAAAAGGCATTCTCCTCTGCTCCACAGGTGCGTAAGCACATCAATGACTTGTATGAAGACCTGCGAGATGGCCATAACCTGATCTCTCTGCTGGAGGTTCTGTCAGGAGTGAAACTGGTGAGTTTCCAAGTTTGCTTAGCAACGCTGCTGTGGCTTTCACCACTGGAGCCTGGATCCCCACTCTGCCGCCTCCTCCTCTCTGTCTCCTGCTGTGCTAGGGCAATCAGCATTCCTTGTTACATCAGGGCCTTTGTTGGTTTTGTTTTACATTTTTGGTTTTTTTACAGCTTCATCATGCTGGCTTCCTGGATAACACCTAAATGTCTGATTAGGTTAAAAATGATGCTCAAGATACCTGTGTATTCGCTGTCTTTGTGAGGGCACAGGTGCCTTTGGGCCTATACGTTGTGTGAACACAAAGGTACAGGTTTAGTTTCACTTTGTCCTCCAAAGTCATCCAGTGCTGCCTGCTGCTTTTCACAATAGACCACTCTAGTTGGAATGTTTATTCTGCTCCTGTTAGCCCTGTAGCGAGAGCTTGAATCAGTTGACCTGGGCTTGGAGATTCCTGGTATTTAGGTTTCTCTGCGATGTAGATGTACCCTGTAAGCTGAAGAAGAGAACTTCTGAGACAATCTGACAAGCATCTCCTCCCTCCTTGGGGTTTTCAAACATATTTGGAAATCAGGCTTAAATACTGATGCATTTGCAGTTCTGTGGATGTAAATAATGAATGGTGATAATGGCTCTAGCTGGAACTGTTTTTAATCCACTCAGTGTGGCTGGGGCAAAACTCTGATTGAGACACTTGTTCTGTGCTAGCCTTGGCAGAACATATTTTTGGAGCACAGCCCACACTGGAGGGCCATACTAGACATTTTTTAGCTGGAATAATGTTTAAAGACAGTCCCTTAATTAAGCAGATGAGATCTTTGTGAGCCTTATCAGATGTCAGTGTGACTGTTATAACGTGAAAGCTGAGTGCAGCTCCGGGCACATCCAAAGATGGGCCTAAGTTTTCAGAGTCTTATGAGAATTGCCTAAGTGTTGAAAATCAGCTGAGCTAGATGCGTCAGTGCAGCTGCAGATAAACATGTCATGAGCCATCTAACTGCTGGCTCCTGCAATCCAGTTTAGAGTTTCCTGCTTGTGTCCACTCTCGACTTAGACATCAAAGTTTGTAGATTTCTAGTGGCCATTGTTTCTATCTATTTTCTTCAGTAGCATGTTAGGCTTTCCTGGCACGTGCTTAACAACTGCTAATCAAGTTGGGTTCGTAGAGGTAAATAGTTCTCCAGGGTTCAAACATCTTCTCTTGCATCTTGGGCATAGTAGAATTACTTCCCCTTTTTTAGACCAACAAACCTACTTAGCTTGTGGAGGATACTTTCTGGTGCAGTAGAGCAGCTCAGATAGAATTATTTTAGTATCCCCTAAAATAGGATCTGTGAGAAGATGTGTGAACTTAGTCAGCTGTCCTCCTGAGATACCAAACTACACTTCGTGGGCGTTGAACATTGGATTTAGATGCTTCAAAGGCATATCACGCCCCCCTCCACAATATCTTTTACTTTCAGAGTGAGATATCCTCGGGAAATCTCTCTGCTTAGGCACGCTATGCAGAAAATCACGTTCCGGTAGGCAGAAGGGGTTGGACTGTTAGAGAGGCTACAATATCGTTTGCTGCACCTAAGACAGGTGTAAGTCTTGGAATATTCTGCCCTAAATGTTGAGCTGTCTCAGAGACTTTAAGGCCAGAAGGAACGTAACCATTTAGCCTGACCTCCTGTATAATACAGGGTATAGAATTTCATCCAGGAACTGAGTATTTGACATAAAGCGTGCAGTCTCTGAGCTTCCAACTCTTTCAAAATCTGCTTTAGTTGCTGCCATTCTGTCTACCTCTCTTATGGGAATCAAGCCCATTAGCGTCCCCGGTGGGGGGAGATGCACGTGTTATCCAGGATAATCAGTTAGTCTTCATGTTCCTTTTCAGGGGAGGGAGGTTGGCGATCAACGCGTTTCTTTTTCCTTTCCCATGTGTTGCATTTTGAGTTCCTTTCTGTTTTTCTGTGACTATCCCACTGGTGTTGTCTGTGTCATGTATGTTAGCAAAAGGAGCCTTCAGGCCAGAAGACCCTCCGCCTGGCAAAAGCGCCCTCCTGGCGTCGCACGAGCAGTGACGAGCGCGAGGAGGATGAGGATGGTGATGCAGTAGGTTGACTCCCTCTTGGGAGCAGTGTAACACAGACTGACGCTGGCGTGCCATCAGATAGTCCAGATGTAACCAAGCTTTGCATGGGGCACACAGGATCTGTCTACACAGCAAAGAAAAACCTGTGGTCGGCCCGTGCCAGCCAACTTGGGCTCCTGGTTTTGGGCTGCAGCCTGCGCTCTGGGACACTCCCACCTCTCAGGATCCTAGAACTTGAGCCCAGACATCTATGTGGCTGTGAAACAGCCCCCAGCCCGCACCCCAGGAGCCTGAGTCGGCACAGGCCAGCTGCAGGTGTCTAGTTGCTGTGTAGACAGATCCACAATGGCCTCTGGCCTTCCCCGCCCTCTCGTTCAGATGGGATGTTAGTAACAATAGTGGAGAATTCACCATAGCTCCCAGATCAGGGATAATAACTTCCATTGAAGCCACATTAGACTAGAGGAGTGATGGGTGGGGTGGGGTGGGAGGATATGTACCAGGGAAATGGAGAGCGAGATGTGAAAACTAAAAGGCAGCTAATCCTATATTCCTTCTGGACGGTGCTGTGTTCACATTAACTGGATTATCTGAGAGTGCATTACAGTGTTGGTGGTCTGCAGTGTGCGAATTCTGACCCACTTGCTGTGAGAGCATGAACTGTCTAGTCACTGGGGGGGCCGCATGCCCCTAGATAAACCCCTGGCTCTCACGCACCCCCAGATACAGCCACTGGGATCCTGCACACTTTCCGACGGGACACTGTGTTCCCTCCACTCACCTGGAGAAAACAGCCTTTAGGATGAATCATCTGATATTTGCTAACAGTTCTCACTGCACGGGGCTGCTCTGGCTGGTAGGCCACACCCATGCGGGCTGGGTACAGTAGCTTTGCAGTCAGACAGCGAGGATTAACCTTGCATGATAACATCTGGTTTTAAGCAACATAGTCTCGATGTCTCTGAAGGGGAGTGACCCCAGGCATGTGAGCCGGGGAGGGAGAGCGGGGGGGGGGGCAGCCTTCCCCAAACCAAGCATTAATCCAAAGAGGATTGCAACTCCCTGAGAGCATTCTGGCTGGTAGAAACAATCACATTTCTTACCAACCCTCTGGATCTGGGCTGTGCCTTCTTTCTTTACAGCTGTCTCTTCTCTGCTTCTCTCTCCTCTCCCTCCCCCAGTCACTCTGGTAGCTGCAGTGTCACTGCGCAGGAAATGACTAGCATGTTGCACCTCTCTGCCAGGGCCTGGCCCTTTTGGAGCACAGGGAGCCCTTCCTGTGGCAAAGACTGGGTTTCGTCCTAAAACTAGGAATGAAAAGTGCTTTGTCTTAGCAGACCCGGAGAGTTTCTTTGCTTTGGCACCTCTCCTTTGTATTTAGAAGCTCCTTCTGCTTTTGATCTTTCCCATCCCCAAACGCCTTCCCTTTCCGCCCTGACCGAGTCATTGCAGAGCTGGGTTTGGGTGCCGGCTCTGTGTGTCGGCACCAAGGTTTGCCGTTCAGCAGAGCTGCTACCCCTTCCCTGCGCTGCTGTTCAGCGCCGAGTTGCTCTTTGTAACCGAATCAGACTAGCGGCATGTGGTGGGGCTGGTGGTTGAGAGTGATGGCCTGCTCCTGGCTGGATCACGTTAACCGGAGCAGCCGCCCCTCCTTGTGCCTTCGAGGGAGATTGTGGCTCAGCCTGGATGTTGCTGGGTGCATCGGCTGGCAGCCCGGCTGCGATTGGCCAGCTCGCTTGGAAACAGAAAGCACCGGAGAGCAGCATGTAATAGTGAGAAAGACGCAGCTAGGGCTGGAACCGTGCTTTCTCCTCCAGTGACATAGTCCCTGCCCTAATACCCGTTAGCTATAGCAGTACACGCCTCCCGTTTCCAGGCTTGGTCAATCACTAGGCTGCGGTTGCTCTCACCCGGGCCTGCAGGACTCTCCCACCTGCTTACAGGTGGGGCAGCCGGGTGCTTCGCTTTGGCTCAAGCTGTCCTCTCCTCCCTCCGGGCGGTTGTGCTGGCTGCTGGGCGTAGGAGGCACAGGCTGGCCTGACTGCATTAGCCTTCAGCAGCTGCGTTTGTCTCAGGTTTCGCTCTCTGCCTGGCCAGCGCTACCTTGTTGCCAGCAGAGGGAAGGGAGCAAAGTGTGATGCTGAAACCAGAGGCAAATTCTGAGGCCGCAAGTAGAGCAGTCAAGTCCGTGGCCAGGACCATGGGTTGATGGATGGACTGGGAGCAGGAGATAGTTACTGGAGGGTGTTCCTGTCTTCATGCCCCATCGTGGGGGATTTTCTGGGGTAATAAAGACTCCTCTGCATAGTCTAGGACAGTGTTAAGCCACCAGAAGGGGACAAGAGGCCATGGCCGTAGAGTAGGAGGAAAGACAGACACACGTTGGTGAAGTGTGTTCACTGTGTCCATGAATCTTTTGTGATCTGCATCTTTCTAGGCTTCCTCCTTTAGGCCCTTGCTTTTCCTTTAAGATGACACTCTTTGGGAGCTGTGTCCTGCTCAGCTCCGTCTGTGGCTCGACTGCTAGGTCCTAGCAGGGACCTAGGACTGGCTGTCCTAGCTGGCACATTAGGTCGCGCAAGCGTACTGAACGTAGTGGTCTTCGCTCAGACCTCAGAGGGAATGTAATTAGGCTGCCGCGTGGAGTCAAGTGAGCTTCCCCCATCCTCAGCGCGTGGGAGGGTGTGTCTGGGGTCCGACGTGTCCTGTAGGAGGCGTAGGAAGTGCAACGGGGGGCTCTGTGCATGTGGATCAGAGATGCCCTAGTTCTGTTGCCACGGGCTGGTTGGGCTCAAGCACTGCCTCTGTTTTACAGCCACGTGAAAAGGGCCGGATGCGCTTCCACAGGTTACAGAATGTGCAGATTGCTCTGGACTTCCTGAAGCAGCGACAGGTAAGAGCTGGGCCGATGCTCACTGGTCACCTTCTAGCTTTGGACGCGTTCTCCAGGAGCACCTGTGTGGTTTGCTCCTATTCCTTCTGCAGCTTGTGCCAGAGGCATCCGGGGGGCATAAAGAAGCACTGTCCTTTTATTTCTGCTGGGCCCTAGATGCCAGTCAAGTACAGAAAGTACTTTTCTCTTGTGGACACCATGAGCACTCAGTGCTGTCCGCCCTGCATGAAGATGGGGTATCAAAAGGAGGAGTTAGGACTCTTTTTCCAGGAAGCATTTGCAAGAGTCTCAGATACAGCTCCTGGAACCCCCAAGAGTTCCAGTGTCCCAAAGACCCTGACTTGGTCAGCTGAGAGTGCCATGCATGTCCCTCTTCTGCTTGGAAGCTCTTCTGAAGTCCTTAGGATAGTGCTGGCACAAGAACAGATTGGGTTCAAACTGGCCATGAATAGATTTAGTCTGGCAGTTAAAAGGTTTCTAGCCATCACAGGAGTGAGGTTCTGGAACAGCCTCCCAGTGGCAGCACTGGGGTGCCAAACAGCCGAATTAGCTTGAAAATGGAGCTTGACGAGTTTTATGTTGGGGTTGTCTGAACTAATTGGGGATGAGGTCCCTTTCAGTCCCGCTACTCAGCCTTCAGGAATTGCTGGGCCCCTAAGAAGTTAGCCTGGTGGCTTGGGCATTTCCTCAAGTGGATGTAGATGACAATGAATTGTAGCAATTGTGCCGAAGACAAGATCGACTCATCTGCCTAGCCGAAGGGGCACTGAATGGGCCTGACCACATTACCCTGCCTTAGGGAAGGTGCGGAACTTAGACTCCCCAGCCTGTTGGGAGAGATGCAGAGATGTTTTGCGAGAGGTGCTAGGGAGCATGTTTCTCTTTGTGCGTGTGCCCACGCGCACACACCCCATCTTGAGGAACTACTGGTCACAGGCTCTCACTGCAGAGATCCTGTGCCAGGAAGGGGGGTGGGAGGGGCGCATGGCTCAACCTCTCCTCAGAGAATTCCATCCTTCTGGGGGCTGGATGGTAATGAGAAGAGGCAGCTGAGACAATCAGTGGGGAGCTGCGAGGTGAGCTGGAGTATCCAGACAAACCAATGCCCACCCAGGTTTCCATTTTCTGGTAGCTCTGAAGACGGTGGGGTGATACTTTGTGTATTTATGGCATCGTTTATGCCAAGGATCTCCACTACAAACACTGGTTCACCCTCAGAACGCTCCTGTGAGATAGGCCAGTATAATCCCAGGTTAAGCATTGGCTTGGGTATCAAGGATCAGTTCCATTCCCTGCTGTGTCCCAAGCTTCCTGTGTGACCTTTAACAAGGCTCTTCACCTCCCTGTCTCTTCATCTGCACAGCTGGGGATCACACTTGCTTACCTGCCTCTCAAGGGTGTTGTGATCTAAGGCGTAGCTGATGGATTTTTGCAGTGCGGGTGGGGTGGTATTTGGGTGTGCTCTTCTAACTACGGGTGTGCTTTGTAGATTTTAAATTAAGCACAAATGCCTGGGGCTGTAGGGGCAAGGGTGCTCTTTGTAGACACTGAAATCATACAATGCTAGGAAAGCACTTCAAGATCCTTGGGTGGAAGGCACTAGAAAAATGGTTATTTAAATCCTCCTTTCACAGAAGAGGCACAGATTTACTTTGCACAGCAAGTCAGTGGCAGGGCTGGGAACGGAACCCTGGAGCTTTCAGACCCTGTCCCATTCTCTGGCCCTGTCCCAATATTTTGCACTTGCAAGGTGCACCCTGACTGTTTTGGGATGGTGGATGAGTGGTTGGAGAGAAGTCCCTCCTTTCTCTCTTGGAGCATCTGCTGTGAAGTTTTGACAGTCCCTTGTGCTTCCCCACAGGTGAAGCTGGTGAACATCCGCAATGACGACATTACAGATGGCAATCCGAAGTTGACCCTGGGGCTCATATGGACCATTATTCTCCACTTTCAGGTAGGGATGTGGCTTTTTGAAGGGAACAGAGCAGAAAGAGGGGGGCACGTTTCGTCCCAAGGACTTTGGCGTCTGTCTAGAGTGCATAAGTGTCTTTAATGGTAATGCCTGCATACAGATTGGTCTGGAGGATTAGCATATACAGTGGTGTCATGGAGACTGGGCCAACAGAGAATAAGAACTCCCTTCTCTGATCATTTACATAATTAAATCATTAATGACGGATTGTGTGCACTGTGGCCCTTTGATTGGCACCAAGGTTATTGGCAGTTGCTGTTTGCTCAGCTGAGCTGGAAAACTGAACCCTCCACGGCTCTTCAGAGCAATGAGCAGGGGAAAGGGGAGAGTAAAGGTGGAGGAGGGTGTGTGGGAAGTGTGTGATTATGACAAAATGGGGTGCAATCCAGACCAGTGAGAGGCTGGGTCATCACCAGCTCTGCAACCTTGGGTGCCTCACAATGCTATTCTGCATTAACTCCTAACCTGACCCCCACACAAACAGCCAGATGTCATGCAGGTCCCCCCCAGGCTGTGAGAGTTGGTGTGATTGAATGTCTTAGGTGGAGTCTCGATCTCTGAGCACCAGGGTGCTGTCAGGCCCAGCAATGGCATGCTGGTGGGGTCGGGAGAGAAGGAACATCAGTGCCACGAGGTGGCCTTGGGAGAGCCTGTGCTTCCTGCAAAGCTGGATTATAGCCCTTTGTGGGCAGCTGTTCTCCAGAGGGTTTGAGTTTTCCTCACCGTGGCTCTTCAGATGGACAGAGAGTTCCTGAGTGACATTCCTCACTGCAGTTCTGCCCTCGCTATTGGTGACCATTGTTAACTGGAGTGCTAGACTCACACGCATGTGATGGGGATAAATCCAGCCACCGCTTCCCCACTGACAGGAACTAAATCGTTCTGCTGCGCCCGGGCGATCCCAGCGCTGACTGACTGAAGAATGAATTAGTTCTGTGCACTTTTATTTGGTGACGTGTAGGCCCAGTGGCCAGAGCCAGTTGGCAGTAAAAGGTTTTCACTGAGCATGCCTCTCTGAATCCAGCACCCTGGTTCCACCAGGAACCAAACCAGTTTTATTATCAGTTCTCTGTGCTTATGTGCAAGTCTAGCTGATGTGTACTTGCATGGCCTGAGCGTCTCTTGCCAGCCTCCCCTTGGAAGTGCTTGCCTTTCTCTGATATAGGGCGCTCTGGGGCTGCGTTGGGGTCACTGCCTTGGCTAATTTTGGCATTTCTGCCTGTAGGTAGAGATTGAGATTGTCTTGTTGCTGTGTTCTTGTTTGGTTGGGTGCTAAGCTCCCTAGGGCACAGTGTGTTTATACAAACTGGCTCCCTGCTTTTGCAATCGATGGGAGCAAGAGACTGAGGAGGAATTAACATCACTTTGTCAGTCACCTGCCTTCATCGTCAGTGCAAGTGTCTGCCCGTTTATGTGCACTTGTCTGCTTGTGTGAGGGGTACTCAGCACCCGTTTAGAGGTGCATGCTGTGAGATCAAATCACTGCCCTCTCTGGGCCCCCAGGAACAAATTCCTGAGAACTGTTCCATTCAGTCAACCCACTGACTTGATGGCCTCATTGGTGGGACTCCTCGCTAACGCTCTGAAAAGAGACAAGTGATTTTGGGGGGCTTGGTGTGATAAAGGACCTACCACTTTCTGAAAACCAGGCCCCTTTATGGTGTCTTAAGTTGGGTGTCTGAAATCGCTAACCTCTTTTGAAAGTGTTGGCCTGGGATCTTACCAATCGGGGCATCAAGTTGAAGGAGTCATTGGTTACTTGTGAAAATTGTGCCCCCTCTTTTAGAGTGAAACTCACTTGGCTGGTGCAAGGGGATGAGAGCTGTAGCAGACATACGCAAGGCACCTGTAACGAGCCTTCTCTGTTATCAGTTCTCTGTTCAAGCACCTATTGGCTAACCGGGTTATCTCCTGGAACTTGAACCTTGGCCTTTCGGAGGTATGTTCTCAGGCCCCTCTGATGGCAGATTTACTCCTAAATTGGATGCATGAGTGTGTTGATAAATCTGGGCCTAAATCTGTTGACTAGACTCTCACTAGAGCGAGCGCGGTGGGCGTTGGAAGCGGGGTCCAAACGCAAAGCAGACGGATGACTCTCCCTGGTGTGAGACGTTAAGCCCTGTGTTGTTGGTCATAATTATTTGGGACTCCTGTGTGACCATCTGCTCAAGCACTGACCTCACTCGAGCATTGAGAGGCGAAATGAGTGAATTCAAAGCCACCGTGGGAGGTGAATGAACTTTCCCTGTCTGCGTGGGGCCACTTCCACTCCCTCTTTCCTAAGACGCCACAAAAGGAGGTGCCAGAGTTCAGATGTGAAAATAAATAGGGGGCCACTTGCCGAAATCTCCCACATGGTTCCTGTTTTTTCTGCTGGTTCCTCATGTCTCGGGAGGCGCTAGGTGGTGCTGCTGCACAGCAGTCGGCCTGCAGGATAAGGGCTTTATTTAAAAGGGAGTGTACAGACAGGAGCCATCCGGCCGCACTGTCCTGGAGCCATTCCAGGCTTGCTCCAGCCATAGTTAAGATGTGAAAACCTACCAGCCCTGGGGATTTGTTAAGGAGAGCTGGACTGGCAAGTGAGCTTAAGCGCTTACAGCTGGGGCTGCGCCCTGGGCTTATGTGCTCCCTATATCTTCTCTCTGCCTGGAATAAGGAGATTTCTTCTAGGGATGTAGCTCTGTAGTTAACCCCTTCATCTCTTTCATGCTTTCCATATTTGAGATTCCATAGCCCTCTCTGCAAAGAATCAGCTGAGGGGCCGTGTGCCGAGCTGCTGGCGTGATCTCTGCATTCCGTTCCTAGTGACCATGTCCTGTCTCCCTGTTCCCTGGGGCGCTGGTGCAAATCCAGCTCTCAGTTTTGCCTTTCGTCTTGAAGCGAATAAGCCCCTCGATGGCTGAGAAGATGCTTGGAAGGGAACGAACGAAAGCTCGGCTCCGGTGCACTAGGAGACTGACCCATGGAAGGAGCAGTGCCAGGAGCTGGTGGCTCTGGGCTTGGATGGCTGCTGTTAGCCACCGAACTGTTTGCTGCTGTACCACTGGCGTATCTTTGGGAGGTGGAGGGTGGGGCGAGTGCTGCAGGCATCCAGTGTGTGATGTGCGTTTTGCTGTCGGGAAGAAGCCGGTCAGAGTTCCCTGTATCAATCCAGTCAAATCCCCACTCTCTGTGGGGAGGGGTGGGGCAGCTGGGGTGTTCCCATCCTTCCCACCTGGGCGGTTTATAGCCACAAAGTGCACGTGTGTGTGATGGAGAAGCAGTGCGTGTTGGGGGGTTCAGGTCCCCATCGTGTGGCTGTGTGTGGGGTGGAGGGGTGCCGGTGTGAAATCCCTGCAATAGCTCAGGACACGGGGACCCGAGCTCACTGTTGGGTATGCGGGAAGAAGGCAGGATGGACACTAAGCCCTCTACGGCTCCGCCATCGGGAATCACGCTAGAGATGTGTGCTGCTGCCTTAACCTGGCAGCCCCCAGAGATGCTGTGGAGTCTTCGGATGGCCTGTGCCGCGATGAGGACGGTTAACCCCTCGCGGAGGTTACGCTCCCGCCATGTGCTCCTCCGCTGTGATTGGAGGACGAGCAGCCTGCCTCAAGCCAGAGGAGAGCCGTGGGAGGCTATTTATTTGACAACAGGCAGGAAAATAGAGTAGACATCGGACAGTGTGAGCAGACCCTCCGCAACGCCTTGACCGTAGCCTGGAGGAATCGGTTTCCGTGTAGGGGCAGGTATTTGTGGACTTCCCACACAGCGCTGGCCATGGGATTTCCCGCTGGGCGTCAGGCTGAGGCTCTTCGTCTCCTCCCTGCTTCTTCCTATTTCTCTCCCACCCTTTTCTTTATGCTACCTTGGCTCAACCTCCCTTTTCCTGACTTCCCCACCCTCCTTTCTCTCCCCCCATATCCTTCCCCAGCCTCTCCCTCCCTCCCTCCCCCCCCCATTTCTGTCTGGCTCTTGCTTTCTGTTTGTGTTACGGAGGCAGTGCTCCAATTACCTCATATTTGGAGAGAGAAAGCTGCAGCCAATCCGGTCTCCGTCTGCTTTTAGGTCAAGTGATTTCTGAACTGCAGTGAGATGCTTTGAATTTGTCTTGTTGCAGCTCCTCGTCTGTAAGATGGCTGTCTGCTACAGCAGTGGCTGGGAGAGACTCCGCGTGTGTGAGTGAGGGCGAGGGGGAGAGAGAATACGGGGGATTGCCCGCAGTGCTGCGTGTTTTGAAATGTGCATCTAAGCTGATGAAGCTGAGGTCAGGATTTATCCAGGAGCCTGGGACCAGCTTAGCTGCATTATTTCCGGCATTTTTTACTCGGAGGAGATGGGGAATTCTCTGGGCTGTGTTAAGGAACCCAAAGAACAAGCTGCTGGACCAAGAAAGGCTCCTCTGTCCCCCCAAAAAAGGGGCCGCTTTAAACGGAAGCGGCGTGGGAAGAAGAGAACGGTGCCGGTGGCAAACGCTAAGGAAGAGCCCTCCGATGGCGCTGAGATTGCTGAAGATGCCGAGGCATTGGAGAAGTTCAAAGCACCTCCTCAGCAGGAGGGAGGAGAGGAAATTGCCAAGAATCTGCACCAAGGCACGTCACAGCCCAGGGATCCTAATCTCAGCTCCGGGCCAGAGGCACTGCCTCAAGGTCTCATTGTACAGGTGAAAGAGAGATTTCAAGGGGAAGTCCAGAAGGCTCGCCTGGTGGTCAAGCCCTCAGGATCCGGGGGCAGGAGGGATTCCCCCGAGGAGGGCACCACGGTCATTGCCCGCCTGCTGGACAACCCAGCGGAGAAGAACTGTGAGAAAGCTGTGAGCAGTCTGGTTGAATTTCAAAGGACGAGAGCTGGCAGCAGCAGAGCCGTGTTGTTGCCTTTACAAAGGGAGACAGCCGGCAAAGACTACAGGAGGAGGGATGAAGATGAGCTTGTGTCCAGGTGTAACATGGTGTCTAGAGGGGAGGCATCCGGCAGACGAGGGCCGGAGACGCCCGCAGCCTTGGTGGAAGCTAGCAGGTCTCCCGGGGCTTGCGATACAGAAGAAGGGAATGAAAGTATTTCAAGTGCCACGCGGACAAGTTCATGGTTCGTGGAGCTGGGCACCGTCTCCGAATTGTCCACACCGTCGCCCATGGTGGACCAGGTGGAAAACCAAAGCTTTGAGAAGTCCCTAAGGCTGTCCTGGTCACGAGAGAAACCTGCCCTCCAGGGGGGAGAGGGCACCTGGGCGCGGCCTGCCGCTAAGCTGCCTGCCTCTCAGAGCGACTCTTCGTTCAGCGGGCCGACCACCAACACTGCGCAGCACTCCTCAGGATACGGGAGCGACTCGTCCCGTCAGCCCACCAAGGATGCTGCGGGCAGTCGGATCTCGGCATCGCTCCCGGAAGATGCCTGCACGTGCTCTGTGGAAGAGGACAGCCAGGTTCAGAGGGGCGGCCATGAAGCCATGAAGCCTGCTGGAGGAAAGGTCAGTGCTTGCATGCATTTACTGAGCCATCTTTCAGGGAGGGAAAGGGTGCTGTCTTGAATATCAATGATCCAGACCAGCTTTCCACTTCCCAAAAGCGTTTTCTTCCTAGTTGACACCAGTTGGCTTAGCCCTGTGTCAGGTGCTGTGAATTACAGCCACGTATTGGGAAGGGGCAAGCTAACTCTGATTTTGATTGCTCCTGCGGAAGTCTCTCTCGCTCCACCCTGGGGGGTTATGTAGCTCTGATAGCCCACAGTTGCGATTTGCACGGAGACCTGTTAGGAGTGTCAGACTCGACTGACCCTGTGATCAAAAGCGAGCTGCTGTAGCGTGCAGGTAGAGAGCTGGAGCAACCCTGGTGTAGAAGCAGGAAGACGTGGGAAGGGGATTGTTGCGTTTTAGGTGTAATTGCCTGTGTGTCACTTGAGATGCACTGACTGTAGTTAACATGTTTACCCCCTTTTGAAGGGTTGCTCACAGCACATTCCATCCATTCTGATGCTTACGTGGCGTGCATGCACCCCCCTTTGTCTACATGCATTTAACAGAGTACCGTGAAACGTTGGCACTAATTAAAAATGGGGAGAGAGATGGAGACGTATTGCAAAGTGTTTTGGTGAGGCGGGGGGATTGTTAAATCAGCCTAAAAGCAGGCACGGTGCAGCCAGACAGGGCCAGGACGCAACATTCAGGAGTGATTGCCTTAGCAGCACTTTCTGTCATTTATCCTTGGGGGGATTGGTTGGGTTTGAAAGTGGCATCACTGATTTACCAAGTACTTGTTTTGCTGCTGTCAGTCTGTGGGGTGGGAAGGGCACAGAGAGCCCATAGGGAAGAGGACTGAAATGGTGGGAGACACTCCCTCATTCACCCTCAACCCTGCAGCGTGGCAGAGCAGAGAGCAATTCAAACGGAGAAGAGCGATTGAGTTGTAGATCAGCCATAATCAGCTGAGAGAGGGAAGGCGCTAGCGTTACAGGTGTCCTGTCTAGTTCCTGTCAACCAGCGTTAATGAAATGTGTTTTCAAAGAGGAAAAGCTGCTTCACTCCCCGGGTGAAGGGGAACTCAGCCAGACATGAGTCCATTTCCTCTTCCGCAGTGGAATCCTGGCCTGGTGCAGCGACGCTGTTCATGCTCCACGGGAGGGCAAACAGAAAGAGTGGTGCGAAATGTTGTGCCTTGGACAGTCAAAGCGTTTGGATGGGCATCGGCTAGTGGGATGTGTTTTGGCCTGGGAAGGGCTAGATGAGTGTACATTGGATTTTTGGCTTGAGGCCGTAGTGATACGGTAGGGGTTGCTGAAAGAGATTGGTTACTGCGTGTTATGCTTTGGGGGCAGTGAAATGGTCAGGTGAAGTGTTGCCGACAGTTGGGTTCAAAGATTAGGTTTGTGAAAAGGCTTGGTCCAATTTTTACCTGGCGCCATTAGGTGATCAGCGTTGGGTCTGGCCTGACTGGGGTCAGTGGGGTATAGGCGACATGTGGGGATCCTGCAGGTGTAGCTGCGTTTTCTGTCCCTTCCTCCAGCCTGGGGAGAGGGTCAGGCAGGGGTTTTGTAATCTGGGAACAGGATTACCGTGTCGTTTGTTATTCAGAAGGTACGTGAGGTGCATCGTGCATTTGTTGCTGTCTTGGTGCCTCGCAGGCTGCTGTGGCATATGATCACGTCAGGGTATCAGCCCATTGCTTTAAGGAAATCCCTGTTCTTGTCCGGAAGCATGAAAGCCAAAGCCGGCTGCGTGGCAGCAACTGACAAAGAGCAGTTTTCTGTGTGATGAGCTTATCCGACTCCAGAGAGGGAGGTGAGCTGTGGCATATCAATTACGCTACTGCTGCCACGCCTCACTGTGCTTCAGCAGTCTTCCTCAGAGGTCTGGGGGAAGGGAGGATCCTTTGCCTCTAGCCCCGCAGCTTCTTTTCTCTTCCTTGCAAGGGGAATCTTCACTGGAGCTGGACACTGTGAGCAGTAGGGGCCAGGTGAAAATATTTCCCCTCCAGTAACCTTCCTAAAGGACGGCAGTGAGCAAGTAGCTGGCAGTAGAGTTCCCAAGCTCTCAGCTAGTGAAGTTTAATGAAGCAGGTGGACGTTCAAGGAGGGAGTGTGGGCGAGAGGAGTACCAAGGGGGAGGGGATCCCTAACGCTATGGCATGTAAGGGCTAGATCCTGGACACACCCTTTCCTGCAATGCTGAGCAGGTTTCAGTGAAAGGAGGCAAATCAGCTGGGTTTAACATTCTACAGGCGCCTTTCTTCCAGGGTGAAAATATGTGTAGCTTTAGATTCCCCTTTCGTTCGTCCCCGTCCTGCTTGAATTGATGGACAGTAATTCTACTAACTGGGGGGGGAAGCTGTGAGAGCCACTGAAATAGTTTCAGACACTAACAGTGTGTCACACACAGGCCTGGTATTTGCAGCCAGCCTTGTGGCTTTATCTAACTGGAGCTTGTATCTAAATTTCTCAATTGTTGGAAGCTGGCTCCACCGCCACCCCTTTCCTCCATATGTTTCCAGATTGAGTGTGGGAAATGGAACCCCCACCCCTGAGAAAATTGCCTATGGAAGTGGGAGCCAACGGGCACTGTCTAAGCTGCTGGATATGAGCCCGGAGAGAGCTCTGTGTTCTCTCTCTAGAGTTAGTTCTTCCATGCTGCATTCAGTGATCACGTTCTCCATTGTATGCAAAAAGTCACCGTCAAGTATTCAAATGCTTACTCTGAATGGTGTAGCCTTAAAACATTGATTGAACGTAACAAGCAGCTCCGGTGCCAGCCATAAACCAAAGGGAGATGGAATTCACAGCCTGTTTTCTCTTGAGGCGACCTTACTGCTTCTGTAAGCCGCATTGCTAGGAGAAAATTAGTTTTCATCAGATGTATTATTACCATTATTTAACATTGACATCGCACTAGCACAGTGGTGACGGTTTCAGGGTAGCTACTGGTACTTCCCCCTCTGTGATCCCTCGAAGGATTTTGGCTCCCAGCCATCCCCTCTCCTGGGCGGACCCATGTTTCTCACCCTCCTGATCAGGGTTTATGGTTGCCCAGCTCCCTGATCTCTCTGTGAGTACCCTCGCAAGCCAGTCTGCCTAAGTGCCAGCCCAGTGCTTGCGCTATGATCAGTGTGTTGCCAGCAGTTGCAAGTTGCTATGCAGCTCCTTCTAAGCAAGCACATTTATTCTTAAGGTGGAAAAGCATTGCAGAGAAAGTGCATTAAAAACAATAAAAGTACCTGCACACATGGTAAAAAGCTTACCAGATATCACCTCCGACTCCAACCTTGGGCTCTGGTAGGTGTCAGTCCTACACCCACCCACCCACCTGGGTTTTCCCTCTGGCTACAAGTTGATATTGGTCTTTAGATACAAGGTATTGTGTTGTACTTCCGTACAAAGGTCCTGAGTCAGTTAAAGCGTGGTCATTTTATTCTACAGTCCTTTCTTTTTCTTTTTGTCTCTGGAGAATCCCATTTGAACCAGATGACACATCTCCCCCCAGGAGGTGGACTCTCCCAGAAGATATTATAACCGTAGTGGTTTGCCTTAATCAATTGTGTTTAATTCCTCCCCCCATCGTGTGCACACAATCCCCGGCTCACAATGAGACATAAACTGGTCATATACGTAATGCAATATAGTCTCCTTAAGATATTGGACAAAGCTGCCCTATCTGTCATGGTAGGCACTGTGCAGACATATAGTCAAGGGCAGTCCCTGCCGCATGAGTTTACAGCCCAAATAGAGTAGCCCTAAGGGGTGGATGGCCAAACAAGTGGGTGGGGGATAAGAGGAGAGCAGGCAGGGTAAACAAGCAGTCGGAGGTCAGCTGTATGTGCTGTGTGTTCAAGGTGATAATGGTGAGACCCCCTAACCTCTTGAGATATCTAACCACTATCCCTTAGTTTAGTGTGCCCCTGTTCCAGGGGACCCTGCCTAGAGCTCTGTGTCTCGGACTTTATTTAGAAGGAAGGCATTGGTTGTTCGGCAGAAGCAGGACGTTGCTGTGGGAGCATGAGTGAAAAATCTTGTGCTGGGGTGTGCCTGGGAATCTTGAGCACGAGAGAGGGCGCAGCTAGGTTGTAAGAACAGACCCATTTCTGCAGTCTCCTGACAGTAAAGTGATCCAGTCCATGCACCAGTTCTTTACCCAGAGTGCTCAGCCAGACACGATTTCTTGCTGCTTCTTTTTATCCAGCATGGGAGGAAAAGCTGTTCTGAGAAGCTGTCCCTAGTCGTCATAGGAGGCAGAGATGTTCTGATTGGCAGTCTCTGTTGGAAGATATTATCTGCAATGCTGACCGTGGCTGCGCTTGGTGTACAGCCACTTAGCCAAGCAGGACTTTGTTCTGGTAGGAAAAATCATTCTAAGACCAGGGTTTAGAGGCTTCTCCCATCTCCGTCAGCTGTTAATGCCTTGGAATGTGTGTGCTTTTTTTCTGGAGCATTGCTGCTTGTTCTCCAAGCGCAGCCCTCAGAAAGATAAATTTCAAATGGTGCAATGTAAATTGCCAGGAAATGCTGAGCGTGTGTGGTGTCTGGCTCTTAAACGCAGGGGCAAATGAAGGGCATTCTTCTCCCTGTCTTCCAGCGCTTCCACTCCACTGCCCTATTTGTCTGTCTCAGGTATTTCCAAACCATTTATCGCTGCGATTATCTCGGGGTGCTCTCAGTCATGCTCTTTAGGAGAAGTGCAGAAAAGGTAACTAGGTCATACTGACTTGCATGATGAATTAAAGGGGAAAAAAATCACATTTCCAGCTGAAAATGTGGTACTAACTATTGTTACAGGTAACCCTTAGAATCACAATAAGTTGAAGAGTTTAAAGAAAAATCTCTTCTTTGGGCCTTTTCTCGTGGTGTTAGCTTTGTGCATTTGACAGCGTAATCAGTGTGTGTAATCAGTTTCGCTATTTGCCCTTCCCCGTAACAGAAGTAGCAATGCTCACACTGACATAGCAGCAGGCAGGAGTGTGTACAGAGAAAGGAGGGCTGGGCCATAGCTAGTCTGATCGATGGGGCTGCTGCTAAATAAACATCAAGCGGGGAGCAAAAAAACCTTTAACTTTTTTAAAACTAAAAAATAAATTCCAGGAAAGCATTTCAGGAGAAACTATTTAACGGGGAAGAGGGAGAGGGGGGTTAAAAACCTGAAAGCTTGTTGTTGATAGATTCCAAGGCCAGACGGGCCCACTCTGATTAGCTTGTCTGCCCTTCGGCACAGCACAAACCATAAAACTTCTCCAGAGTAATTCCTAGAGCACGTTTTAGAGAAACATCCAGTCTGGATTTTAAAATTGTTATTGATGGAGAATCCATCATGACCTGTGGTCAGTTGTTCCCATGGTTTAATTAGTCTTCCTGTCAAAAATGTGCACCTTTTTTCCAGTCTGAATTTGCTTAGCTTCAACTTCCAGCCATTGGATTGTGTTATATCTTTCTCCGCTAGATTGAAGAGCCCATTGTTAAATATTTGTTCCCCATGTTATCCAAATAACACACATCACAGGAGCTTTCTCAGGGGATAAGGCAACAAGCCACGTTTATTGTGAATACAGAAATTTCTTAATAGTATCGATGCAAATACCAAGAATATAGTATCAACACTGTACCTCATTGACACATGTTTCAATTGGTACTTTCATTCACACTCATACACAGACTGGCATACACAGACAGAGAGACAGACAAATATACATAGTGGTCTCACAGATGTTATCATTACCAGCCTCTTGGTGCTCGTGGTAGTCACTGGCCAGGTGACTGTAGCACGAGGGTGAGGCGCAAGGTTCCGCTGATGCGCACCGGTACTCCTGGTTGGTGTGATGATGTAGACCCGAACCTCCAGCCTTCATTTTCCTGTCCCATTTTATAGGAAAAGGACCCCCGGTAAGTTTATGGGGTTTAGCTCTGTCATGCTGCATCTGCATTTGGTGTGATCCTTAATCACCCACGTTGTCGCAAGCCTGAAAAGATTTTGTTCTTTGGAGTGGGCTGACTCCGAAGTTATCAGGGCGGACTCCTCTTCAGCCAGTTGAGTGGTTAAAGCTATTATCTTCGCTCCTTTTTTCCTCCCTCAAACGTTTTAGGCGAGGCTGGTGTTTTCTGGTCTGTTTCGACATCCCTTACTGAGACCAATTGTTCAATCACTCTCCCTGTCTGCACCCACCTCAATTGCTCAGCCATTCACATTTCAATCACTCAGTGCCAACTCCTAGCTGAAGAATTCACATATTATTTTTAAAGCAAACATTATTTCATTTTGCCAGTGTCTTTCACAATGAGGTCAGTATATTACATTTCACAGTGTGGCTTCTTATACTTAAAATAGGGTTTTTACTGATATGTTGAAAGTGGTTAAAATTAACAGATAAAATGGTCAATGAAGTGGTTTTACAAAGAATCTTAAAACAAATAGATTTACACAAAATAGGGTGAACATATCAGAGGATAGAACAATCAGTCAGTTGAGGTTTTAGCTTTTGACTAAAGTTCCAATGTATCAGGCTGAAGTGCCTGTTGGTAGAAAGAGGGTGGTGTTCCTGGCTCTGTTTAGGGCCAACACCCCTGTGGGTTTTCTAATCCTTTAATCATTGTTGTGGCTCTTCTGTGAACCTTCTCCAAGTTGTCAACATCCTTCTTGAATTGTGAACTGGACAGAGTATTTCAGCAGTAGTCACCAAATACAGAGGTAAAATAACCTCTCTACTCCTACTCGAGATGTCCCTGTTAATGCATCCCACGATGAAATATTAGTCAATTTCAAAGCCCCCAGGTTACAGTATTCCTTTAATCAAACTTTCTTTGCTTTGAAAAGCCATCAGCAGAGTTACGTGCAGTTACTCTGAATTTGCTCTGCCCTCAGCTTTCAGTAAATTTTAGTCCGTACTGATCCTAGCAATTATGACATTAAAAGTAGAGGTGCTGCACTTACCTACCTTGTCTATCATTAGACATGGATCCTTGGTTTGGATTTTTCATACGAGACTGACTGCCAGGTCTGGCCATAAACTACAGAGGGCCGGCACTGGTGTGCCTTTGCTCCTGAGAGCCCACGTACAGTGTGTATGTGTAGAAATAAAATCTGCATAATTTGCCAAACAGGCTTCTTCCTGATGGCCAAGTGCCGTGTAACCAGCAATGCCCTGTCTTTACAGATCTCCGATATCTACATCAGCGGGGAATCAGGGGACATGTCGGCCAAGGAGAAGCTGCTTCTGTGGACGCAGAAGGTGACCGCAGGTTACGTGGGCGTGAAGTGCACCAACTTCTCTTCGTGCTGGAGCGACGGGAAGATGTTCAATGCTCTCATTCACAGATACAGGTATGCGGAGAGGAGCAGCTGAGGACTCTGGCATTGCTATGAGGGAGACTATGGCCCCTCGATCTCTCTTTGCGTTTAACACTCTGCCCCTTGAAGTCCTTGTTCTTCCCTGCCATGGAGTAATTGAGGTGGGTGCTCCGTGTCAAGCCCCCCATAGTGGAAAAGGCTGCGTGCGCACACAGTTGCAAGTAAAATTGCCATTTTAGCAAAGGGAAAAAAGCTTTAAAGCCAGATTATGGAGGTGCTGCTGTGTTTTAAACGTCGTTTCCCACTCTGTTCTCAGTGAATAATAATCCTTAGCACTTCAGTGGCACCTTACATCTAAGCATCTCCAGGCTTTCTTGAAGCAGCCATTAAACCTTTCACAAAGCTCCGTGTGAGCTTGCGGTATTATCTCTCTCTGATGCACGCTCAGGACGGCACAGCGAGTCAGTGGCAGAGCTGGGATTTGAACTCAGCAGGGCTGCCTCCTGTTCCGCCTGCTTTGACCACTAGACTACGCTGTTGAGAGTGAAAGAGATGAACAGAGATTCTGAGGTCTAAGTAAGATGTCTCCAGACAGCATCCATCACCAGGGTTTCCCTTTGCCAAGCTGTGACTGACTGACCATGGGCAAACCCCCAAATGGAAAGGAGCGGGGCCATGAGTCACTCTGCAGAAGGAACTGGAAATTTCATGCCAAAATGCCTCCCTTGAAGAGGGAAAAGGGGGTAACCGTGTGTTGGGTTAGGAGTCCTGGGCAGCGTGTAACCCCAGCACTGAACTGGGTATTGCAGGTTCAAAGAAGTAGCCAGAAAGTTTCTGCTTTTCTTGCCTTGAACATGAAGATCTTCTGCCTCTAATTCTCATTTGCATTTTGTGTCCTATTGCAAAATTGCATAGCCAGTTGCATTGACAGTGCTTGCTCCTGATGCCTGGGGGGAATAACTGGCGAATCTCTTTGTCGTGTTAGGAGCCTCCCTCCTCCTCCTTGGTCTCCATGTACCTGTGCAGTTAGCAATCCCTGGCTGTGAACGCACTGTGCTGGACCCGAAATAGACTAGCACTTTGACGAGGTGTGAAGGTGTCTGTCTCTGAACTGTTGGAGGTTTCTTACAGGCCGGATCTAGTGGACATGGAGCGGGTGCAGATACAGAGTAACCGAGAGAATCTGGAACAGGCCTTTGAGGTTGCAGAGAGACTTGGAGTTACCCGGTTGCTGGATGCCGAAGGTGAGACACTGGCGTTTGGTCCAACTGGGTAGAAAATTACCTCTCCCCCTTTTACCCCCCCTGACTTGGATTTCTTTGTCTTCTTTCTCCAGATGTGGATGTCCCATCTCCAGATGAGAAGTCTGTGATAACTTATGTGTCTTCAATCTACGATGCCTTTCCTAAGGTCCCCGAGGGAGGAGAGGGGATTAGTGCGATAGTAAGAACTGCTGCTTTTTACGCCTTCTGACCTGACTTATATGGAAGGCTGGTCTGTAACCCCCTTGTGTCGTGACTGGGGGTGGTGTTAGTTGTCTGCCTTATCTCCAGGAGAAGAGTTTGGAGGCTTCTGTCTCTAACGACAACCAATAATATCTCAAAAAAAACTTTTTTTTAATAAATCATCAGTGGAGGTTTGTGCTGTTCACCAAGCATTCAGGGTCCCCCCAGCTCGGAGACTGGAATCAGAAGAGCGAGGTGGGGCTTGGAGCTCATGTCAGCTTGCCACTGCTGGAGCGGTGTGGGGCAAGTTAGAGCTTCCCTGCTAAGGTTGGGCTGTCCTTTAAGCCTCCTGTGCACCATCAAAATCATTGTTCTCCAGGGGTACCTGTGGCCACGTGGAGACTGTGCACTGAATTCGCCACTCTTGGGGAAGCTCTGGGTGGCAGCTTACCATAGCTCTGTCATGATCTGGAGATAGCAGCTTATAACAAGGTCCTGCTTTTCCCTCTGTGCCTGTTAAACTGCATTACAAGAGGGAGACCCCTTCGGCTTGGGGTTTGCAGAAGATGTCGCCATTCTGAGTCACAGGCATTTAGCAACCGGGACATCAGGGATGCACCTTATGTTTGTTCTCTCCCCTGCTTTGGCTGGTAACATACAGGGGCACAGCTGTGATGTTTTGCTACTTGCTTGGTGTGGCTGCTTTCTGGTCTTAGCACTTCATTTGGCTCTCCCTTTTCCTGCCAGGAGGTGGATTCAAGGTGGCTAGAGTACCAGAATCGGGTGGACTCCCTCATCCCCTGGATCAAACAGCACACGATACTGATGTCCGATACATCTTTCCCCCAGAACCCTGTAGAGCTAAAGGTAAGGGTTGCTCTGCAGCTTGGGGTTTAATGGGTGGTAGCGTGGGGTGGTGCAAAGGGCTGTGTGTTGATACGGCTCTCTCCCATTGCAGGCACTTTATAATCAGTACATACACTTCAAAGAAACGGAAATCCCAGCAAAAGAACAAGAGAAAGGAAGGATAAAGGAGTTGTATAAACTACTAGAGGTAAGAGACTTCTCAGCTCTGGGGAGCGGCAACGTTTTGTTTTCAGCAAGATTTCCTGCACGGTCAGTTTGGATTTGTTTTGAAACAGAGAAACAAAAATAACCCCAAGGGTATAGTCTAACACAAGCAGCACTGCACGTGCAGGGCCCGAGACAGCCCTACTGGTGCATGGGTTCTTCTGCTGCTCTCATCGTTGTGGTATCTGAGCACCTTCCAGCAATGTCTTGGCCCCTTTGCTGTGTGCTGCAGAGAGGTTGGTTTGAGAACGGCGGCAGCCCTTTCCAAGGCTGTGCAGGAGTTAGATTCGGAGTGTGCAGCCAAGTTAGGGGTACGAGGTCCCCTTCTCTCCCAATGGATGTCAGTGGAATGTGTCATGCAGACGGTGTTAATGTTGTAGCAGAGCAGGATAAGAAAAGCTGTTCTGTTGCTGTGTTTCCAGGCGTGGATTGAATTCGGCCGCATCAAGCTGCCCCAAGGTTACCACCCCAATGACGTGGAGGAGGAATGGGGCAAGCTGATCATAGAGATGCTGGAGCGTGAGAAGTCCTTGCGGCCAGCTGTGGAGAGGTTGGTACTGAACTGAGGGGAGGGAGAGCTTACGGGATCCCTGTGGAGAATTCCCTCTTCCACCACCACTCTGGTGGCTGCAGGTGTCCCCGAGAGTCACACGTCTCTGATTATTTCTTTTGTCGCAGACTGGAATTGCTGCTACAAATCGCGAACAAAATTCAGAATGGTGCTTTGAGCTGTGAAGAAAAGCTCACCTTGGCAAGGAACACGCTGCAAGCGGTGAGTGCTGGTGTTAGTCTCTCAATATCACCGCCTGCCTCAAGTTTACTGTCCTCTTTACTTCCCTCAAACCCCCCGTCACTCGCCTCTATAGCCTGGTGTAGCTGCCTGTCTATTTAGATTTCAGCACCTCTCCCTTGTCACATGAAGCTTATTCTGAACAGGGCATGGGGCTCGGGCTGGAAACTGCTCCCAGCACTGAGCTGTAGCGAAGAAGGTGAACATGATCATTGGATGTCTAGCCAGGGGTGCATCACGTAGGAGTAGGGAGGTGGCGTTACTTTTCTGTAATGCATCGGTGAGCCCATTACTAGCGATAGTGTCCAGTCTGGTGTCCATCCAAGAGAACGTCATGAGGTGACTTGGTATGGTACGTCTACACTGCGATCCGAAGTGTGACTGCAGCTGCCTTTGATATAGCTTGCTTGAATAACAGGAGCAGTGTAGCTGTCGCAGTACGGGCCAACCACTCCAGTTCATATTCAGGGTCCTGGATAGGGTTGTGCAGCATGTTTTGTCGCGGCTTCGCTGCTTCTGCTGTTTGAGCTAGGTCGTTCAAAGCTAGCTCGGGTGTGTCTGTGCGTGATGTAGTCTCACCTCTGAGTGCCCTGTAGCTGTATCTAAAGCGGAGAGGTACCTCCGTGGGGAGACGATTTCTGATAGTTTACGGCCCTTTATTCTAGCAGGGAAGGATATTTCCAGAGCTGGTGATTGGGAGCTGAAACTAGACAAATTCAGACTGGAATTAAGGTGCACGTTTTACTGAAAGGGCAAGGAAATATTTTGATAGCTTGCCTGAGGATGCGTAGATTCTCCATCACTTGGAGTTGTTCTATGGAGGCGGGACGTCTTTCTAAAAGACGTCGCACTGGTTCGAACAGAAGTTGTGGGTTCGATGCACAAGCCACTGGATGAGGTTCTTTGGCTTGTGTCATGCAGGAGTCAAACTGGTTGATCATAAACGGTCCCTTCTGGCCTTAAAGCCTATGAATCCTTTGAATGCTGAACCAGAATACAGCCCTCTTGCCTTGCCTCTCCCCTGTAGTACGGGGGTGGACGTATCTCCCTGGTAACTCTGTCCTCTCACTGCAGGATGCCACGCACCTGGAGTCTGGCCAGCCAGTGCGGTACGAATCCGACGTGGTCATGTACCTGCAGGAGTGCGAGGGGCTTATCCGGCAGCTGCAGGTGGATGTGCAGATCCTCCGAGATGAGAATTACTACCAGCTGGAGGAGCTGGTCTTCAGGTGAGGGGCTGTGTGCGATAGGGACCGGGACACGTGTGTTGGCGTGCATAGCGCTGCATTAAGAAGCAAGGTATACAAGCCCTGGTGGTAGCAGCTCAGCCCCGGCTGGGCGTGTCTTGCTTTCCACGTGCTCCCAGTGTGGTGGGATTCCTTCAGCTTGGGTTATGGGAGAAGATAGACAAACCCTGGACTCAGGGCAAACATCTGGAACTAGGCTCCTGTCTTCCCTCCCCCATTCTGCTCCAGGATCGTACGGCTGCAGGATGAGCTGGTCACGTTGAGGCTGGAATGCACTAACCTGTACCGGAAAGGCCACTTCTCTACCCTGGAGCTGGTGCAGCCATCCGCCCTGACCACGACCCACCTGAAGTCAGAGCCCTTGACGAAGGGCACGCACACCTCCTCTACCTCCTGGTTCCGGAAGCCCATGACCCGCATGGAGCTGGTGGCCATCTCCTCTTCCGAAGATGAAGGCAACCTCCGATTCGTGTATGAGCTGCTGTCTTGGGTGGAAGAGATGCAGGTGGGTGCACGCCCGGGGCTTTTAAAAAGCTCTGAAGGCTGAATCAGCTGTCTTGATTCGCACTAAAAACACGTCAGGAAACTGAAAAATGTGTGGTTTTTTCCTGCTTTTTTTCTTTAAACTGCAAACGTTGTGATGGTGGGACAGGTCCCTGGTGCACAGGGAATGCTGTTGGTTACTGGAGACTCTTGTCTCTGAGAAGTCCCTCTTGTCCTGAGCTGCGTTTGGTTTCCCGATTGGTGCCCCTGCTGTTTGCAGGGGAGCGTGGAAAGTTGTCTCCAAAGCAGGGCTCAAGAGTCCTTCAGCCCAACGAGCCCCTCCTGTCTGACATGAGCCAGCTGCCGCCGAAGTCAGCATGGGTCTGGACATTGACCTAAGCGCTGTTAGGGCCAGTCTCTAAAGGACTGCACTGCACCAGGGCTGGCTTTGCATCTGTGGCTTCAATGGCGAGCCGGGCTTGACGTCACCTCCAGGATCCTGTGCGTTTTGAGCACGCGTCTTGGGATGGCAAGTGTGGACTGGGCCTCTGGGTGTCTCTTTCAGATGAAGCTGGAGCGGGCGGAGTGGGGCAGCGATTTGCCGAGCGTGGAGTCTCAGCTGGAGATGCAGCGCCACATCCACTCCAGTGTGGAGGATCTGGGTGCCAGCATGAAAGAGGCCAGGCTGTACGAGGTGAGGGGACGCGGGCTAG
The DNA here is from genome assembly GCA_007922155.1 of Mesoclemmys tuberculata. Taxonomy (NCBI): domain Eukaryota; kingdom Metazoa; phylum Chordata; order Testudines; family Chelidae; genus Mesoclemmys; species Mesoclemmys tuberculata. The sequence goes on along the minus strand of ML675715.1, from coordinate 10,793,777 downwards.
CGTAACTGGGGTACTAGTGTTGGCCACGGCTTGGAGGGGTGGCGAGGAGGAGCAGGGCATCAGATCCTGTGAGTGTTCGGTGGCTTTGGAGGGTGAACACACTTGAGAATGCTGCAGTGAGGCACCGTTGGTGGTATATGGAACAACCATATTTCCCAGCGCTCTGAGCTATTGAAACTCATTAAAAGTAGGAGTTGAGTGGTTATATTACTTCTGCAGCTGGCACTGGAGTGACCAATGCTGGAATGCTGTGTCTCGGTCTGGTGCCCACAGTTCAAGAGGTGTGGATAAATTGGAGAAGGTTCGTAGAAGAGCCCTGAGAATGATGAAAGGATTAGAAAACCTGCCCGCTAGTGATAGGCTCAAAGAGAAGTTTATGGGGTGACTTGAATACAGTCCTTAACTATCTACATGGGGAGCAAACATTTAATAATGGGCTCTTCAATGTAGCGGAGAAAGGTCTGACACAATCCAATGGCTGGAAGCCGAAGCTAGACAAATTCAAACTGGAAATGAAGCGTACATTTGTAACAGTGTGAGTAATTAACACTGGAATAATTTACCAAGGCTTGTGGTGAATTCTACATCACTGACAATTTTGAAATCAAGGCTGGATGTTTCTCTAAAAGATCTGCTCTAAGAATTACTTTGGAGAAGTTCTGTGGCCTGATGAGATGTTCACATTAGTCCCCTCTGGCCTTACAATCTATGAATCTAAGGGCATGTCTTCACTGACAGCGCCGTCAGATCAATCTATCTGGCTTGATTGAGCGGCAGTAAAGACCCGCTCAATCAATTCGGAAGTTGATTCAATTAAACCACCTCCTCAAAAGGCGCAGTGTAGTGGAGATGGCGCGCAGAAGAGGATTTAGGAAGTCGACGTATGTTATGCAATATTCTGTGTTGCTTGCGTAACTCCCGTTGACTGCCGCCGAATTTCCCTGTACGTATAGACCAGGCCTCAGGTGTGTCCCATTGAACAAGGATTTTAATGCATCACCCTTAGCTTACTCTGCAGGTAAAGCTGAAACCAAAGAGGCTTAAGTGCTGGGACGGCTCTTCAGATCTGATCCCCATTGATTTGTCGTCTGAAGCCCAATTTCTTGTAAATTGTTCTTTTTATGTTCTCTTGAAGCCTGATCATTTCACTGATGAGGGAGGTTCTTTCTCTCCATTGCCTGCTTTCTACCCCACTCCCACCCAGACAGGACACCGCTCACTACAGCTAGCGTTCTTGCTTCTGGTTCTTGTTGCTCATGGAAAACTCAGGGGACATGGCTTGTGTTGGGCGTGGGGTGTCTTGCTCTGAAATGGAAGCTCTACGCTTGGCAACGGGAACCATTTTTCATTCTTCAGGGTAAAATGTCTCAGAATTTCCGCACTAGCTACACGGAAACTCTTGGCAAGCTGGAGACCCAGTACTGCAAGCTGATGGTGAGTAGACATTATCTGCATCTCTGGATCCAGCCTCTCCAGCACCATGTTCCCCTGGCGCAGGATTCAGAATGCAGGATCCATACTCAGCTGGGGGGAGGGAGCAGTAACAATCCTTGAGAGATGAGCAGGTATATTAGTGCGCTCCTCAGAATTCAGAGGACACCTGTTTATGGCCAATCCGGTTATTTTGACATGGTTGGCATGTATGCCACAGAGGCCCTGGCTTTACTCAGCCTGTAACCTTGAGTCCACAAGGCAAAGGGTCAGAATTTTCTAAGCTGTTCTTATTGTCCTTGTTTGCTTGCCTGCATGGCAGGGGAAATGTTTCCCAGTTTGCAGCAACTCATCAGAGCTGCGGTGGGTGGTAGTTTTCACCTCCATGCTTTTCAGAGATCTTCATAGTAATGATATGTCCTCATCCCCCCCCCTTCCCTCCTGCCCCAGGGGCACTGAAATCGAGAAGAGTCTGGGAAGCATCCATTTATAGCTCACGAGATGGGTGGGTCATTTCATTGTATGCAGGAAACGTCGAGCTTCCGACTGCGGCATCTCCAAAGCCTACATGGGTTTGTCTCCCGAGCCACTGCTGAGTTAATCTGGCTGAACGAAAAGGAAGAAGAGGAGCTGGCGTATGACTGGAGTGACAACAACCCCAATATTGCAGCCAAAAGAAATTACTTCTCAGTGAGTAGGGTGTAGACACATGGCATCCGTCTGAACAGGGCTGCCTTGTTCCAAGCTCCACTGATTACACTGGTATTGCTTTTAAATTGCTGTGAAACCTCCAAAAAGCTCTCAAGCTAAGGCTTCGCAGGATTTGGAGCTCCGACAGCTCAGCTTGCTGCAATCTTGATCCCTGCTGACGAAATACGGCTTGAGTAGAGTGCGGAGTGAGAAGGAGAATCTGCTTAGCAGCTTTTCAGTTTTGTGAGCATCTGATACTGCGGGGCAGGGTTCAAGCTGGCGTTGGAAAGCTCACTGGGATTCCTTCCGTTCCTAGCATTTAGGCTTTGAATGGTAACTTTCTGAACAATGTTTTCTCTCTATTGATATCCGTTCCGAATTAAGGAAATTCCAAGGTCAAAATTCTTGGTTTAGGCTGAGGAGATGTTACCTCTTAAGACAGTGTTAATAAGGTGTTACCCTTCAAAATGCTTGGTGCTCGGTGGTGTTTCCAACACCAGCTTTATCCCTGCCCCACAGCCCTGCTCATCTTCAGCCTGGACTGGGTACATAACAACTGGCGTAGGGCTACCACAGAAATGTAAGGTTGGTTTTGATTTGCATTTGCTCGTGTTTATTACTCAGGAGCTGACAATGGAATTGGAAGAGAAACAGGACGTGTTCCGGTCTCTACAAGATACAGCGGAGCTGCTGTCCCTGGAGAATCATCCGGCCAAACAGACTGTAGAGGTAACAGAAGGGGGTATACACTGAGGAGTTTCACATTAAGCCATGTGAGTTGAACCCAGAAGACATGTCATCGGGAGACATGCAATAGACACACCACGCATCCACTTCCACCCCAAAGCACTCTTATCAACGCCAAGTAATCGTAAACAGCTTTGTTGTGCAAGGAAAATAAATTCCGTTGTGATAAGGGGTGCCTGTTAGCTGCGTACATGAGGACCAGGGAGAGACTTGAAGCCATTTCTACACAGTACCCTTCCCAAGACAATAAAGCTAAATGTTTGTATGTCTAGGGCCCCTGCTCAAGGTCCTGTGGTAAGATAAGAGAGACAGTGGCCCTGAGCTCACTTTGATTATGAGAGACTGATGGAGAAAACACTTCTGTGGTGCAAAGGTTATTAGGGCACAGTTGTGATTTACTGACAAGCACCATCCACCAATTCCATGCAACGGAGGGAAGGGGAACATGTCCCCTGCAGAAGCTACCTTGCAAGTGCCATTTTAAGTGCCTCCTTTCTTCAATATATTTCCTTCGGTCTCTATTCCAGCGCACTTCCCATGACATCTCATTGCAGCCATGCTTTTGTGAACACTGGAAGCCAGTGGAGTGAACTAGCTGAGCACGGACTCAAGCCTCTTCCTTGGCAGACGCGCCTTGTTCGTTTGTTGTTGTAACACAGGCTTTCTTGGTGTGTGTGTATTTTCCAGGCATACAGTGCAGCAGTGCAGTCCCAATGGCAGTGGATCAAACAGCTCTGTTTGTGTGTGGAGCTGCACGTGAAGGAGAATGCTGCTTATTTCCAGGTATAGTGAGGAGGGACAGGCCTGCGTTTCTGTCCCAGATCTGTGGTTCAGAGACCCAAATTGGGTTGTGTATGGTGGTTATGGTATAGCATCAACTGACCCTGATGTTTGAACCACACAAGGTGCTTATCCTTTCACAGGGCAGTATATACTTTATCCTGAACACAGCTTTAAATGAAGGACGTCTGAGGTGTTTTCCATTTGTTACCGTCCCTTTTGCCTGGGCTCTTGTGCATTTTACATGGTGGGATCTGATTTCTTGCGATAGCCCAAGCCATGTCTGTGACGGTGCTTACAGCTCCAGCAGCACCAAGGTGGACAGAAGTGTTGAAGAAACTTTTCTCATGTGGTTTTTGGTTGGTTCCTTTCCGCGTTGCGTGGTGTTAAGGAATAGCCTTGGCTGCGTTGTATGGCCCAGCTTTCAGGTGACGCTTTTTGGCTTTGCAGTTCTTCAGCGACGCCCGAGAGTCAGAAACGTACCTGCGGAGTCTCCAGGACTCTATCAAAAGGAAATATTCTTGTGACCAGAACACCACCCTCAGCCGACTGGAAGACCTAATCCAGGATTCCATGGTGGGTGTCCTTAGGGGGCTCTCAGTGCAATACGCAAATGACACCGTGGAGCTGCACTGCCTGCTGCCTTTTGCTTTACAGGGGAAAATGGGTATATCTGTTCATTCCTGTAATAGTACCGTTAAGTTTGATGTTCTTTCCCTGTCCTGTCTCAGGCCAGTCTTCGCATTTTGACTGGGTGTGGATGTGCGTGCAGGCTGCGTGACCTTCTTTGTGCCATTTCCTGTTGATTTAACACTGCACTAATCTGATTTTAATTTAATTGCTGCAATGGAAGATTAGAGGCAGCAGTGAAGGACTCTTTAGAGGATGTGCCTCTGCCTAAGGCTTTCTCTGTATCCTTGTGCCCTTGCTAAAGGGAAGAGGTGCCAGCTGTGCAAAAAAGGCGGGCTAGAGACTTTTTATACCACAGAAAAATCAAGTGCAGAGTTGATTCTTCACCATCACTATTTACCACAGTATCTGTGCATAGAAATACGGTGATGGGTGAGTTTTGTGGCCTGAGATGGTTACTCTGATCTGGTCAAATGCAGCTGGAGGTTGCATCCAATTGGCTGTTTAGCTGGTGCTCTTTTACGAGGAGGCTAGGATGGAGGGAAATGCCCACTCTTAATCCAAATTAAAACTGTCATTAATCTGTCATGCCACTTCTACAAGGTGGCTAATGCTAAAATCAAAGAAGGGAGCATATGGAGAATCGTGTATATCTGTGTTGAGGAATTAAGACAGCAACATTAGGCTGAAGGTAGGCAGTTTAGTCTTTAGACCACATGACCTGATGCAACAGGAATAATAAAGAACAGTCCAAATAATACGAGAACTTTATAACCAGTCGGTGCACTGCAAATTGGCAGAATGAGGCTGGGTCCACATTGACAGCGGGTCCAAATTCGCCACTGTCACATCGATTGCTCTGGATCGATGGAGTGGTCTGTATAGACACGCTCAGTCGATCCAGGAAGCGACACAGGAAAACCACTCCGGTAAGTGGCGTAGCGCTGCATTGAAGGGAGCGCTGTTCCCTTCAACGCAACGCAGTGTGGACGCCGCGCAGAGGAGATGCTGCAAAGTCGACCGGAGATACGCAAGTGATTTACGTCACTTGCGTATCTCCCATCGACTGCCACCGAATTACAAAGGTAAGTGTAGACCGGGCCTAAGAGAAACAAGGCGTGGAGCATCAACCAGCTATTGAATTTGCATTTCTAAGGATGGATGTGGGTTTATGTTAGTATTTTACTGTGAGTCCTCTGATAAAGATTAGCAGCCAGATTTAACATTTATACACAGTCAGTACTTCAGATGGACAGATTAAGTACTAACCTGTTAGTGGAGATGAACAAACTCAGGTGCATGAAATCCAGTTGCCACATGCAATCTCCCAAAGTGTTTTGTATGGAGTTTGTTTGGCCGCAGAGGTGCTGCTGTTATGCAGTCATGCAGGGTAAAGCCTCTGGACTTGTTCTCTCTTCTCAAGGGTCCATGTGGCACGTTCCCTCCTCCCAATGTCAGATGATCAGACTCGGTGTAATCCAGGTCAGATCCACAGCCTGTGTTATCAGGCCATCAGCAGGTGAAGCAGCCGTTGTGGCTGCAGGTTCTTAGAGCTGTATCCGCAAGCACTCACTGAAACACTAGGGCTGTGGTATGGGAGTGATTCACTCCTTGTTTAGAAGAGTAGCCGCAATCTCAGGAATGATACAGTCCAGCTGTCTTGCTGACATATGCTATTATTCTTTCGTAACTAACGAGTTAAAGTTGTATTTCTTCCAATCATGCTCCGTGGGACAGGCACAGGTAGTTTATTTAAGCACTTATTCTTTTCTTTGCCATTAAATAACTGAGACCCTTCACCCTTCCTTGTGCACTAATTGATCCTGTAATGGGCTGAGAGTGAAAAGCATGAGTGTTAAATTCTCTGTTGGATTTTTTTTTTTAAATTCATAAATCAAAGTGGGCTGACCCATAATACATTATTCAGGTGTGATTTATGTAATGATGCCCACACGTCTACGTTGGAATGGCTGTAGTTTGTTCTGAGGATGCTCTGAAAATGGAAAAACACGGCCGTCTCAGAGCATCACACCAGCAGTGACTGATAGAAACCAATTATGCAATATCTCTTACTCCAGCTGGCAAATTTCTATCAAAATATCTAATAACTGTGATCACTTCACCACGAACCACTAGTGGAAGGAAATCTCTTAGGTGAAGATATGTTTCTGTGCCATTTCTCTAGGATGTTTTATCTGCTTACCTCATTGCACCAACATCCTGAATGTTGTTTTTAAAGATGCCTTCATTCCTTGCTTTATAAAAGCGAGGAAGGGAGCAGGTTTCTACAGCCTTCCTAAAGCAGCAAAAAATAAATAAAAATAAAAAATCCCTCCTCAGTGAGGCTATATCCTGCTGGTCACTGTTTTATACAAACTGTGATTTGAATTTTTTAGAAGATCGTTATTTTCTTGTCTCTAGCAGCAAAAGAAATTAATGCTCTGCATGTGGCTTAGTGGGGTGGGGGAAGTGAGTGGGTTGTCTGGAATGGCACAAAAATTCAAGGAAAGGTTCCAGCCCTGATTGGGTGTGTTCCCCCACAGCTGGGGTGAGAAGGATTCTCTTGTATCCATTCATCCCTTGAGAGTCCAGCCCAGACCTGGAAGACCCACGTCTTTCAGAGGGAAGAGGGATGTTGGAACAACTTTAAGGAATTTACTGGTTCTCTTTTGCCACCTGTCCCAGCAGTGCTTTGCTTTTACTCTTGCCAGGATGAAAAGGAGCAGCTTATTCAGTCAAAGAGCTCCGTCGCCAGCTTGGTTGGACGGTCAAAAACCATTGTTCAGCTAAAGCCAAGAAATCCTGACCATGTCCTGAAAAGCACAATTTCTGTCAAGGCTATTTGTGACTATCGCCAGATCGAGGTGAGCTGATGGGAGGGAGCCTGTGGACTCTGGAGTGAAGGGAAGAGGAGAATCAAGTCTTGTGCAGAGGGTCGGGGGAATTGTGGGGAAGGAGGAAACAGAAAAACTTGGACCAATTCTATAGTAGTTGATGGTAAGAAACAGCAGCGAGGTAGGGAGGGGATATATCAGGAGATGGATGGAGCAATTGCCTCTTCTGAAAGGGCTTCTCCAATGGTCCTGATTCTTCTCTGAGCAGTAGCAAAAGTTCCATTCCCATAGGGGGGTGAACTTGATGCCTTTTAGCCAAAGACTTGCCTGGGTAGCATCCTCGATTCACTGAAGTTCTCCGCCCTCTCCAGACCGCTTTCCGAGGTGCTTTGCAATGGACTTCACTTTTGCTCAATTTTCATGCGAGTTGGCTGAAAGCCTCCTTTCCGCAGGTAGCCCTGCTGGAATCTTTCAGAAAGGGATCTGGCTAAAACAGGAGGCACCGATGGGTCAGGTGTTGGATTGCAATCTTATTTTTGTTGCCTACGTAGATCACCATCTGTAAGAACGATGAGTGTGTGCTAGAAGATAATTCCCAGAGGACCAAGTGGAAGGTGATCAGCCCCACAGGCAATGAGGCCATGGTACCATCTGTGTGCTTCCTGATCCCCCCTCCTAACAAAGAGGCGATTGACATCGCTAACAGGTAACCAAGCCTGCGGGTTGGAATTGCAAAGCTGGAGTGACCAAGAGATGCCTCCAGCTGTTTGTTATGTTATGGGTTATTTACGCTTAGGCCATCCAAATCTGTTTTGCTTGGGAAAATGTTTAACTGCTCGTCCCGGCTGGGAGTTGTGGCTTCATGTTGTTAATATTAATTGCAACAGGTTAACAGCTCGTTAATGTGGTGGGGCTCAGTTGCAGGTGATGGGGCAGGTGGTGAGGATTGGTGGTGATATGGAACAGCTCGGTGAGCTGTACCCAAACGTACTGAATCTGATGGCTGTTCTGCGTGTGGTTTCAATTCTCAGTGGACCAACATCACAAAAACTGTTGCTGTGGTTGACTCCCTTGTGACAGTATCAACAGGGAGACCGAGGGTGCCTTGTCCAGACTGTGTAGCTTTTTGCACTAGTGCAAGTCCCTGCACCACTATAAATCATGACGTGTGCTGCTTATCTTGGCTTCACACGATCAAAGTCATGGTGCAGCATTTCCACACAAGGGGTTTGCACCTGTCCACACTAGTGCAAAAAGCCCAGCGTGGACAGGGTCTAAGTGGGTCTGGAAACTGAACTGCCATCTGGTCTCCAGGTAGGGGTGAGGCATATGGGCAAGGGGGTTTCCTTGCCCCACCTGTTCAGTGGCTAATGAGGAGATGTTTTTTAGTGCTTCCAGCCTGGTAATTTCACAAACAATGAAATTAATGGGAATGGGGGAAAAACCTGAGGTCCCATTCCGGCTGTACTAATGTCCTGGGATGCCTGAAGAGGGGCCAGGAGTCTGTCTCCTGGGTGTGGCTGGTCTGTGTGGAAGAGGAGGCTGTTAACTCCACTAGAACATCTGATGAAATGTTTCTGGACAGGTAGAGATGGCAGCACACAGGAGGAAAGGGATTAAGGATCCCAGCTGACTCGGCACAGGGTATTCTGCAAGTCTTATTGCTGGCTCTGCTCGGGTAGACGTGACCTTGAATTGTTGTCTTAATTAGCTGACCATTAAAGGCTGAATTTGAAGAAGCATTTGCCTGACTCAGTGCTGTAATTGAGAATGCGGGGGGGTACAGGTGATGACAGAACTGTTCTGTCCTGTCGTAGGGTGGAACAGCTGTACCAGAAGGTGATGGCCCTCTGGCACCAGCTGCACGTGAACACAAAGAGTCTGATCTCCTGGAACTACCTGCGGAAGGACATTGCCCTGGTGCAAGGCTGGAATATGGAGAAGGTACCTTACACCGCTTCCCAACAAATCCACTTGTCTGTGTAGGCTCGTCTTCTCCAGCAGTGTAGAAAAACTAACTTGTTCTGGCATTAAGAGTTGTCCCAGCCCCTTGGTTGGAGCTGGAAATGATGCCATGGCTTCCTTGTGTGCGTAGGGAATACATGGAAAAGGGTGAGAGATGATTCAAGGGTGAAGGGTTAAGGAAACTGAGGCATCAGCCTTGTGGGCGTGGTGTGAGAGTCTGAGCTTTGGTGGGTTTCAATGCAAAGATAGAAGGGTGCAATCTTCTAGTGCCTGGTATCAGATGTTTGCTCCTGTGCTGCTGTCAGCGAGTATGTCGTAGGATTAATGCTCCTTTTAACTTAGGAGTGAACAGAGCTGGAGGGGAGAGAAATGAGGAAGGGAGGAAATATCTAGGGAGGGTAAACGTCTCATAATGTCTTTCCTTGCAACCATCAGCTAGATCTGTTCAGGCAATAAAGATTACTGTAGTAGGGGGGAGATAAAAACTTGAGCAAGGCAATGATCCTAAAGGCATCGCTGCGGAATAGCGAGACCAAAAGAACTATCCTGTTCAAGAAGAGACTCGCTAGCATCTGACTCTATGTGCAGCCTGGTAGCGGTTGTCACCCGTGAAAAGATGGGTGTCTTGCCAGAAAAGGAGCATGTGAACTAACACTTACTGCTGTGTGTGAGGGTCTGTCTTCATTCGCCACTCTCAGATCAATCTATCCGGATCGATTGAGTGAAGACCCGCTCAATCGATCCAGAAGTCGATGCATTAAAACCACCCCCTCAAGTGGCATAGTGCTGCATCGATGGGAACACCTTTCCCGTCAGCACAGCGCAGTGCAGATGCTGCGTAGAAGAGGGGTTACGAAGTCGATGGGAGTTACTCAAATGACTCTACATAGCTTGCGTCACTCCCGTTGACTGCTGCTAAATTTCAAGATAAGTGTAGACCTGGCCTCAGAAATGGGGGAAGCATCTGGGTTAACATGCAGCAACTGGCAAGCTTTGTCAGGGCAATTAGGTGCGAGGTAGGTAGGACATGGTTCCTGATCATTAGCGTCTCTGGGATTCCATCCACAGCTGAGATCTCTGGCCCAAGGAGAATGCCAGCAAGCCATGAAGAGTCTCCAGGCGCATTATGAGGACTTCCTCCAGGACAGCCGGGACTCCAAGCTCTTCACTGGGGATGATCGGCTGCGCTTGGAGGAGGAAGTGAAGTCCAGTAAGGAGCATTTCCAACAGCTTCTGGAGTCCGTGGAGAATGGTAAGCTGGAAGGGTTACTAGGCTAAACTGGAGCTGTGGGGGCTCATAAAGATGATTGATTTACAAGTGCTAACAAGTGTGTGAGAGTGTTAACTTTGCAAATGGCTGTTCTCTTCCCTGCTCTTCATTCCAATGTGCAGCCTTGGTTGGGGAGAAACAGTGCTGGCAAATGGTGCAAATTAGGTCTGGATAGCAGGGCCCTTGCTTTGCTGCTGTGGGTTAAATGTTGGGTCCTCAAGGCTCTTGCCCTACCTGGGACAGGCCTTGGGCAAAATTGATTTTCATCGGAGTAGCGACCTCTGTTTGCTTCTCTCTTGGCAGAAGAGTGCTGCCACCTGGGACTATGGTTCCCCATAGCGTCTGATTCTAGCTGGGGTTTTTTGTGTGTGTTTGTGTCTTAACAGAAGACAAAGATGAGACTGTTGCCAGGATGTATCTGTCTGAGCTTAAGAACATCTCTCTGCGCCTGGAGGAGTTTGAGCAGAGACTAGTGGGGCAAATCCAGTCCTCAAGCAGCACCAGAACAGATGGCGATACCATCCAGGAAAACACCGTCCGCACTGCAGAGCAGGAGGTCAGTATATCCCGTCCGAATATCAGCAGCGTGGAGCAAGGTGGTGTTTGAAGGAACCCGCTGTTGTCTCAGGAGTGCTGCATAACAGGGCATTGATAAGCCTGACATAAATTTTATGTAGGGTACTCTCCTCTCATCTTCGTCAGCTTATATCTCTGGGCGATGGAGCATTTTACTCTTAGGTCAGAAAGACAATGAAGGTATTACTCTTCTCTTGCCTTGCTGCTTCTTTTTTTTTTTTTTTTGCATTTTCCACCTGTACCCACCCCATGATTTCTCCTTGCTTCAGATACCCAAGGGGAAGATGTCTGTTGGCATATAACCTGGGCCCATCCCTCAGCCCATTGAGTGGCCACTTGAGGAGAAATAAGAACCCACAGGAAGAAATCTGCAAAGATCTCTCTCCTTTTTGTGTGCCAAGACTAGCAGATCTGGCCTTTTGCAGAGGCAGGCTGAGCAAACTTCCATTGCATAGAGTATTCCTTCTTTAAATCGGGATAAAAAGTTACAAGAAGCAACAGTTTCATAAGCACCAAATGCAGGCAGCCTTTGCAACCATTGAGATTAAGAGCTTCGCAATCTGATAATGGGAATGAATGAAGAAAATGGTGGAATCTACAGAATTTACAAGCCCACTCAGTCCTAAAATGATTCTGCTAAATAGAGTTTTAAGCTGGAAATGTCTGACACAGAGAGCTCCTTACATCTTCTCCTGTTCACTTCTGCTTCCATCTGTGCCCGGTGTAGTCCCTGATTTTCTCAGCCTGTCCGCACGATGTTCTGATGTTCATTCTGTGCCTTCCCACAGCGTATGCAGGAGGATTTACGGCAGTTGAAGTCTGACTTGCAGCACGTATCTGAGAGATGTAACAGCTTCCTACACAAGTCTCCGACAGGGACCAGTGCCCCGCACCTGCGTTCCGAGCTCAATCTGCTGGTAGAGAAGATGGAGCACGTGTATGGACTTTCTTCCATCTACCTGGACAAGTGAGTCTCTGTGTGCCTACTTTCTGGAGTTGAGAGAGAATTCTAGATGGGCAAAATGAGCTATGCTGCATGATCACCCTCTTTAAAACTGGGCAAGGGTGGGAGTTGCTCTCCTGCTTCTTACAGGGGCCTAGGAATATCTAGTAGAGGCTGTAAATTCAGGAGCTGTCAGGCGTGCCAGGGAACGGTACTCCTGAAGATTGGAGGGTTGGCGTTTAGGTGACACAATGCTTTTACTTCCAGCCATCTGGCTTTCAAACACAGCGTTCAGCTGGGACATGGCTCAAGTTGAGTTTGGTTCATAGCCTTGTAAACCGTCAATCCGGCAAAATTGACCACGATTAACAATCTGCGCTGAGGTGTTGCGGTGCCAGGGGTATAGTGTGGGAGGGAGGAAGCAGCTGCAGGACTGAGATACACAGGGGCACCGTAGGTCAGGGTTGAGATGCGTTGGCAGAGCTGGGTTGGGGCAATGTACACCACACCTCTTGCTATTACAGCTTGCTACCTATTACAGCTGAACTCTCGGCAACACAATCAAGACTTGACAAAAGGAGGCATTTGGCAAGGGTGACCCTGCCTAAGAAATGGTCGTGATTTGCGTTACAGTAGCGCCTAGTAACCATAGGCATGTACCAGGATGCCCTTGTGCGAGGCTCTGTGCAGATAAAAAATAAAATGGTCCCAGCCCCAAAGAGTTTACAATTTCAGTATAAAGCAAAAGATAACAGCTGGATCAAGACAGGCAGATGAGGGAGTGCAAGGAACCAGTGAAACAATATTGGCCAGCAGAGAATGGGAAAGGATGACTCGTTGCTATAGACCCCAACACGACACAGCCAAGGGAGCATTTTTTGTTCTAAGATACACAGTGAAACCTGTAATAAGGCACCTCCCAAAACACCAACAAAAACAGGTTCTCTGTAGTAGACGCTTATTAACTGAAGGCCAGACAAGATGTCCTGGGAACCCTGAGGTTGCTCAGAACTGGGCTTGGCTTTGTTAGTGGTCCTTAGAGCTGGTATTTGTGGTCTGGTTGTCAGCAGTATTCCTACAACACTTGTACTTCACAGGTGCTAGTTCTCGCAACAGCCCCGGGAGAGAGGTAAGCACTAAGTATTATATAGTGCTCATGCAAGTATTGAACATATTCAATGTAGCATTTAGATAGCATTTTCCCCTTTCAGAATGTACGAAAGTAACGAACTATTCCCAGTTTGGAGCTGGGAACACTGAGATGAAGTGACTGCTTGGAGCTGCTATTAATACAAGGGTTAAACTCATTCTAAACTCAGAGCACTAGATTAAGCCGCTTCTGTGGGCAGTTCTGCTTTATCCCTGCACTTTTTGTTGGAGGTGTTTAAGAATTCCAGGGGCTTGCGTTCACCGGCTTTCCCATAGAGAATCTAGATTCCATTATGGCCCTTTCTTCCTACTGCTGAAATGTGAACATTGGGTATGATCCAGAGTGAGCTGTTCTGTTCCTCTCCATTGCTTATGATCCAAATGACTTTACACTGCAGAATCTCCTTCTCCTCTTGAGAAGTCACATTTTCTTCTTGTTTTTAGGTTAAAGACGGTGGACGTTATTGTTCGTAGCGCCCAAGGAGCAGAGTCCCTGGTCAAAGGATATGAAATTAAACTGAGCCAAGAGGAGGCTGTCCCTGCTGATCTAACAGCTATTCAATCTCACAGGTCAACATTACAGGTTGGTAACATGCTTCCAATAGCATCCACTAGAAACTAGTGTCACTCCAATCTTGAGCTCTGACGTTCATTGAACTGGATTCTCCCCCTTTCTTTACTGAATTTGCATTGTGGTCCATATTATGGAGATGGTAGTCCCGTTGTTCCTAAACTCCACAGGGCAACGTGAGGCAGAGCTAGATATTTACCTGTCCTGTCTTAATTGTTCTGTGCTTTTTAGATGCTTATGTTTGATTGGAAAAGTCCATGTTATACTACACAACCGCAACTTGAGCTAAGCTTTTCTGGTGTCAGTAATATGAACGTAGCTGCCTTGTTGTTTGTTAAAGAAATGGCTGAGTGATGTGAAGAGCAAGAACTCTGTGTTCTCTGCGTTGGAAGAGGATGTAGCAAAGGCTAAAGTCACGGGAGACCAGCTGTATCGTCTGAAGCAAGAGCGCAGCCCGGACCTAGAGCGGTACCAGGAGAAAACAGCCCAGCTGTGGGATCGCTGGCAGAGAGCTGGCGCTCAGATTGAAACCCGGTGAGACATCCCTTTCTTGTTCTTGCTGCTTTGCTCTCGGGGCCACCGATGGAAGCTTATGGCAGATTTGCCATTAGCAATGGTATTTTTCCAGTTGTATCTTCCGTTAGCAGCCAGGGTGACACGTGCCCCCACTGAATATAGGAACTATTCCATTCGGAGTGAAAGGTACAACTTTATTCTCTTCCTTTCGTCTGCTCTTCCAACTCTGTCTTTTGAATTCTTCACTCCCTTTCCCTGCTTTAGCACCTGGCCATCCTACAGGCTCCCTTAGCAGCTGTTAACCTTTTCCGGACTGATCCTGTGGAACTCCTTTCAGAACCTTTTAGCTGCTGGAGCTTTACTGGTTGGAGGCATGGCCACCCTTAACCAACCATAACACGGCTGGAAACCCCCTTCATGCTTTCTTTCCCACAGAGCTGAACGTGTGGCTTCTATAAATATCCCCAGGAAAGCATCGGATTTAGAGGTTTCTCTGCATGTGGCTGGATCTGAACAATTGTTTTGACACAACGATTTGAGTTTCCTTTTTGCATTGGTCCTTCTAGCTGTTCAGAACTGGAGAGTATCCAGGAGGTGCTGAGAGACTACCGCAAGTGTCACGGAGAACTGATCCAGTGGATTGAGGAGACCACAGCCCAGCAGGAATTGATGAAACCTGGGCAAGCAGAGGACAGCAGGGTGCTCTCAGAACAGCTGAGCCAGCAGACGGTAAAAGAGCCAATGCCACTCTTCTCACTGGAATAGGGTTGTTAAAATCATTGTTCTTTTAGGGACTGAATGACTTGTGGGATTTGTGATAACGTGTGCGCGTTCACCAATAGCTTACCAGAGCAGATGCACCCTCAGAGGGTAATAACTGAATGTTACCTCCATTGAGAAGCTGTGCATTCGCTGTGATCTCCTCGTAGCTTCTAATGGGCACATCGTAGCCATTGAGGAACGACAGTCCAGTGGCTAGGTGCTAGCCTGGACACGGGAGTCCTCCTGAGTACAGCTCTGCTTCACCCCCAAACTGTTTGGGTGACCCTAGGCAAGTCACTTAGGCCCAGATTTTTAAAGGCATTTAGGTGCTTAACTTCCATGGATTTCAGTGGAGTCAGGGGTTAAATATTTAAATCTGGACCTTAGCCTCCCTGTGCCTCAATTTCCCCCCATCTGTACAGTGGGGATAGCCCTGCCCTGCCTACCAATGGTGTGGCAAGAATAAATGCATTAAAGATTGTGAAACACTCACACTGATGTACCTAAGGAAGAGTGGGGTCTAGATAATGGTCCCTTGTCTCAGTAAAATGGCCATGGAGGCAGAGCTATCTTCTCCACCCCCTGGAGGTGTCGAGGTACGTTGGTGGGACATTGTGGGAAAAGCTTGCTCTGCCGTTATATGAGCGGAGCCTGTTCTGTAGATAAGTTGAGCATTTCCACAGGTCTCAGTCCAGTTCCTTTCACGAGCAGTAAATAAATACTCTTAATGGGCTTTAGAGAAAGGAAAATGGTTTCCCCTTATTGAGTTAGTGTTTCTGTTTGACAAACCCCGATGTCTTCTGTTGTGCATACTGAATGGAGCTGAAATTAAAGTGGCTTTTTAAGAACAAACATAAGCCACTTCATCATACCGAAGAATCTTTAAGCATCTGGAGGGCTTGTACAGATTACGGAGATTCATCACTGGTAAAGTTTACAGATGATACAAACATTAGGGGAGTGGTAAATTATGAAGAAGACTGGTCGCTGATTCAGAATGATCTGGATCACTTGGTGCAAGCAAACACTATGTGTTTTGAGAGAGAGCTAAATGTAAATGGATACATCTAGGAACAAGGAGCGCAGGCCACGCTTACAGAGCAGGGGACTCTATCCTTGGAAGCAGCGACTCTGAAAGATTTGGGGGTCACGGTGGATAATCAGCAGAGCATAAGCTCCCAATGTGATGCTGTGGCTAAAAGAGTGAATGTGATCCTGGGATGCATAAACAGGGAAATCTTTAGTAGGAGCAGAGAGGTTTTTTTACCTCTATATTTGGCACTGGTGCGACGGCTGTTGGAATCTGGTGTCCAGTTTTGGTGCCCACAATTCAAGGACGTTGATAAATTGGAGAAGGTTCAGAAAAGAGCCACAAGCATGATTAAAGGATTAGAAAATCTGCCTTATGGTAAGAGATTCAAAGAGGCACTTCTATTTAGCTTAACAAGAAGGTTAAGGGGTGACTCAATTAGTCTATAGCAGTGGTTCTCAACCTATTTACCATTGTGGGCCGCATGTGCAGCTCTCTGTGTTATGTGGGCCGCGTCCACACAATATATATACTACCTGTACGGTCTTTGAGGATGTTACATGGGCCACAGCTGTGTGATGATCGGGCCTCAGGTTGAGATCCACTGGTGTATAGCTATCTACATGGGAAACAAAAGGCCTCTTCCGTCTACCAGAAAACCTAACATGAGCCAATGGATGGAAGTTGAAATTAGACCAATTCAGACTGGAAATAAGATGTAAGTTTTTAGCAGTGAGAATAATAAACTATTGAAACACTTGACCAAGGGTCATGGTGGATTTTCCATCACTGACAAATTTGAGATCAAGACTGGATGTTTTTCTAAAATATCTGCTCTAGGAATTGTTTTAGTGATGTTCTATGGCCTATATTATACAGGAGGTCAGCTTTAGAGCATCACAAACCTTGCACAGCGTCTCTTGAATTTATGGGCAGATGGAAGGACAGGAATGTCCCCTGTTCTGTTTGAGGACTATAGAGAAATCCGCAGCAGGAACATAACCTGGCAATTTAGAACAAGTTCAATAGGAAAGTGATGGAGTTAAGAATTAAAGATTTAAGAGTAAAATTTCATTAAAAATTTAAGAGTAAAATTTTATTAAAAAGGCAGAGAAGGAAAAAAATCTTGACCTGCAACAATTATTCAGATAATTTTTTTATTTTTTGTCGAAGGCTTTGGTTGTGGTGATCGACAGAAATCAAGCCAAACTGGACCAGTGTCAGAAATTCTCACAGCAGTACTCGGCTGCTGTTAAGGTAACAACCTGTTTCTTAAATCTGAAGAGAACACCCTGGGCTTGGTGGCAACTGCAGAGCCATTGCATGCATCTCCCATCCTCTTAAGCCAGGAGGGAGGCAAAACTCCTCTACTGTTGCCATTGGTTATTCTGGCTTTCTGGGGGAATTAGCTGCCTCGAGACCTGAAAATGCTGATCTTAGAATAAATAAATAACCCTTAAAAATCCTCTCCCCCCAACCCCTTCTTTTATTGCCAGGACTATGAGTTGCAACTCATGACGTACAGGGCGTTTGTGGAATCGCAGCAGAAATCTCCCGTGAAGCGCAGGCGCATGCCTTCCTCCTCGGATGCTATCACGCAAGAGGTAAGCAGCCTGCCTGGCTGGCCTTCCATGGGAGAGGAGTGGGGAGAGAGGTTCCTCTGCTCCTGGCAGATAGACGAGTGGCCCGTCTGTGAAAATCACTCCTTTCTGCTGAACTCTTGTATAAAAGTTTCCACCCTCACTGTTTTTTTTATTAGCCAGAGAGGATGGCTTAATGCTCTAAGCATCAGGTATGAAATACCTAGACTCCTTGGAACCACAGGTTCAAATCCCAACAGGGTCGACTCCACCCTTCATCCTTCCAAGGTAAATAAACAGACTACCATGCAGAATACTGTGTGTGGATCTTTTGGATGAGACCTTTCTTAACCGAGGTCCTGTCTGCTCCATGTGGATTTTAAAAATCCCATGGTCTTTTACTAAGAGTAGGTTTGCCCCAGTGTCCTCAACCAAAACTTCCCCTCCCCCCCGCTGTTGTGCAGCATGCCGTGCGTTAGGTGACCAGAGGTGCTGCATTTCAGTGGTGCTGTAATGTATCTAGTCTGTGACGTGCTTAGGGACCTTTCCGAATGAGAGGTGCTGTATCCATGTCTCACGCTGTAAAGTACTGGGGCTGTCAGCCAGAGTCCCGACCGATGTGTGGTGTGTTTTGTTTTCTATTAGTTCATGGATTTACGGACTCGCTACACAGCACTGGTAACGTTAACAACACAGCACGTGAAGTACATTAGTGACGCGCTCCGGCGGCTGGAAGAAGAGGAAGTAAGGATATTTTGTAGCCCTAAATACATAATTAGCATGTTCCGAACCCCCAGGCCCAGATATCAGCTTCTGCCAGTGACCTCCTCTGCTTCAGCCCCTTGTATCATTTCCTAGTTGGAGCATATGACATTCCTTCTACGGAACGGTTCTGTGCCTGATTGGTGCTGGGCTCAGGCTGCAGTGATACCGGACCCTGCGCATTAATGCGGGATGTGTTCTTGTCTCCCCCCTGTATAGAAAGCAGTGGAGGAGGAGAAGCAGGAACATGTGGACAAGGTGAAAGAACTCCTGGGCTGGGTCTCTGGTTTGAAACAGAGCACACAAGGCGGGACTATTACCCCCAAGAGCAAAGAGCTGGGAGACATTGAGAAATCCATCTCGGATCAGCAGGTAAATCAGGAGGCCTGAATCCTTCCATCTCTCTGATATGTGCATGGCACCTGTACCTAGTTATCTTCACATTGCTGTTGTACATACTAAACCTACATTGTCCTGCTAGTTCTAACTGATCTTTCCAAAACATCTGACAGAAAGGCAGCCTTGATGTGTCCTGTCTAGCACTGAGCATGTGCTATGATCTCAGGGGAATTGCTTCCTTTCTTTCCCACCTGAAATCTAGCTTCTCTCTTATTCTCAACAGGCTCTAAATGAGGAGCTGGCTGCAAGGAAAGAGCAGGTCTCAGAGGCCATCAAAACTGCACAGATCTTCCTTGCGAAACATAGCCACAAGTGAGTATGGTACAAGTAGAGGTGGATAAGAGAGAGGCGAGTGGGGAAGCGTAGTACACCTTTGTCAGAAGAGAAGGTGGTGGGAAAACACAAACAAAATTAACCTCAATTTACTCTGGCGGCCAAATTACAGTAACGCACTGATGAGATTCCACTGATGGGCAGGTATTCTTTTGTTCCAGGTGATCACTGTAAGCAGTGATTAGGCATGCGTGAAAACGGCAAGTTTTATCCAAAAATTGGTCACAATAAAGATTGCAAATTTTGTTCGAGGTGGTTTTACAGCCGAGAAACTTCACATTTGGCTAAAATGGCCTGTTTTGCACCGCAGCATGAAAATTCAAATCTTGGGTGTTCAAATGTGCATGTTCAGCTCCGTCAGACAGAGTTTTGGAAATTTTAATAATTTGGACTTTTAATAATTTTAATAATTTAGTGGATTTTGGCTTGAAAATTGGACCATGTGAATGAAAATAGGCCCCCCCCCTTTATTTTTTGTGGAAAATGACCATTTTTGTGCATTTGAAATGCAATGTGAAACCAGTGACGTTTGTGGCAACTGTTTCACCCCACCCTGGTAATTAACGAGTGCCACTATTTTACTTAGCTTCATTCCTGATTAGGTCACTGTGCTCAGCATAGTGTGGCTGCCATGACAATGCACTTGACCCTCAGCTGAGGCATGAGCCTAGTGAAGCGGGAAGTCCATTGTGTCTGTGCCATTTTGACTCCTGAGGAGAAAATCTGAAATTCCTGGAGCTGCATGTCACTTTCTCGTATTCCATGCAGAGATTTCCTGTCCCATCTTGCAGGCTTTCTGACCAGGAGAAGGAACAAATTTCTACCCAACTCAATGCCCTAAAGGAGACTTACCATCGGCTTTGCAGCGACTCCACGAAACAGCTTCAACAGCTTCAGAGCCAGCTGGCCCAGGAGACGGCGCACAAGGTACCTTTTTCCCATCACATCCATTGCATAGATCTGAGTGACCTTTCCTCAGGGCGGAAAAGAGGCTTTGCATGGTTGCGTATTTCATGTCCACCAGCCATTCATAGCCTGTTTGCTTTGTTATTAATCTCTTGTGATCAGCCACCCTTCCATTCTGTCCCATCCATTGCACTTGGGGGTCCTGGCTGAGTTGGTCGTTGTAGGCCAGGTAGAAGAGGCTTTCGTTTTCTGTTCCAGGTTATTAAGGGATGGTTCTCCTCTTCAGTGCTGTTAATCGGGGCTGCTCCTCATGCTACAGAGCCGACTTGGGGCTAGTCTACATTTAATCTACTCTCCCACTAACATAATAAAACCACGTAACCAAGGTGGCAGTCACTAAGTCAGCAGGAGAACGTCTCACACCGACATGGCGCTGTTCACGCAAGCGCTTATGCTGGCAAAACTCATGCCGTTCCGGGATAGTATTTTTTTTTCACAGCCCTGAGCGCCAAAAGTTTTGCCAGCAAAAGTGCTACTGTACACAAGGCCTTAGTCTTGTAATGGGAAAGAAGTGAGGTGGACTTCTGATCTGCTAAGCAGACAGACTGGCTATGGGGTGTCCTTTCAGTTTTTTAAAGTCGAGAAAGCACACTCAGACCGGACCTGGGTGAGACGTGCAAGGACATTCTGATTGCATCTCTCGTCAGAAGGGCGGCTGAATAAGGATGGTGTGTGGCCAACCTTTTTCACATCTCTATGCATAAAGTGAGAAATGGACTTGTCTTGAACAGTGGGAAATTGAGTTCCACTCTGTGTGGAATGCAGCCCATCATCGTCACCTAGATAGGCCTTCAGCTGATCTGAGAGATCTTCACTGACTGAGTAGCTGGACCCCTGTCCATCTCCCTTTTGCATCAGATAATTTTCCTATCAATCTCCGTTTCACGTTACGCTCATGTGCTAGGTGGGAAGGGTGTGAAGTTCCTTCCTATCACCTCTGTTATTGGTGTTAGCTGTCTTCAGTCATTCCTGGGTATATCTGTATGTGTATGTAAGTGTATATACATGTGTCCAATGGATATATCTGTGTGTTTGCTTGCTAGCTCCCTGTATTTTGAAGCACTGGCCAGGACATGATTTTGCGATAGCCAAAATGGAAACGGGGTCAGTGAGTGAAACCCCAGTCTTGCAGATCAAGAGAAACAGGCCATTGAGGTTTTTTATGGGGAATCTAAACACCCACACTTTCAGTGCTGTATGCATAAAAATAAAGCATACCTTTGTAAAGAAATAGGTCCATAATGGTTCAGATATTTCTGTCCAGTGATTTTTTTTTATGTGCAGGGCATTTTAGCACACTTTCTAGCAGCAGGAAACTCACGATGAGATTACAGCAATGACTCCCAGTTTAGGCGTGGCAATCTCATTAATGCCACCTTCATTGCTGCCAGAAAAGGAGCTAAAAGTGGTCCATAGGTCCAAAGGATGTGGGATCTTTATTCTTCCCTTTCCCTGCTCCTCCCACAGAAAGGAAAATGCTTCCATAAAAAAGCTGTCCCTACAGTTTGCTGTGTTTTATTTATACAGCATGAAAATATTTTGGGGGCTTTTACATTTCGGTTTTGCGGAAAGGGTTGTATTTTGCTTCCTGATTATGACATGGCCCCCGATTTGTAGCCTCCTGATTAACCAAGATTAGCATTGGGAACAGAGTCACTGGCACCCTTTGTGAAGCCCAAAAGTGGGATGGGCTTAGGACTATTTAGAAGAGGCAACTTTAGGGCTTCTATTATGGCAATGGGGCCTCTATGAGGGAGTATCTTTGAGGCTATCATCACTTCGTGGTACGGTTGCTTCATTGTAGAAGGGAGCACATGAAGAATTTTTAACATTTGCTTGCTGGAAACATCTGCGACTCAGTGAAAGGGTATAAAACCAGGAAGATGAAACAAAAGCAAAACTGCAGATCGCGCTACATTGAGCATGATGTGTCCCCTGTATAGTTTGTGTTTCATGTCAAGTACTGTTAAGATTAACTGACATCCTTGCTTACAAGTTTAACTAACCCTTCGGAATTTTAAACAAAACCCCGCCGCAAAGCGAAAAGAGGACGACCTGTGCGTGGGGTTCTTTTTTTTGCAAAACAAAACAGTCGCATGCTGGACGCTAACACTGTGTGTGCGATACGGCTCAGCTGCTCCATAAGGCTCTGTCTTTAACCGCTCAAGGCACACCCTGCAAGTCTGGTAAGTAAAAGCCTTTTACGTCCCCTCTCTCTCCTTCTGTCTTTCTGTGGCTGGTTCAGTATGGAACATGCGTGCTTGATTCTGGCGGTGGGGTTAGAGAGTTCGTCTTCTCATAGTTTCCCCCATCTGCCCTGTGAGGGGAAATCTAGATCAACTCCTTCAAAGTTGTATGTTCATGGATGCCACAGTGTCATGGGACTATAAGGCGACACATTTGCATGTAGAGAAATTTGAGCATCTTAAAGATATGAACAGAACTGATTATATCAGTCACAAAATCCAGGCTCCTGTGTTCCCCTCTGCATGAGATTTCCTCTAGGGAATCTTCCGCTGTCCCGTGTCTCTCATACCTGAGCAACAGGAGCGTAGAAACCAGTAACTCCGGTGGCTGTTCTGTAGGAGACGCTCATTCCCATTTCATCGTCTTTGAGAATCCTGCTCCCTTCTGAGCGTTCCCCAGCATGTGCTAACACCCCCATGGAAAAAAGCCTCCCAGAAATACCTGAGGCAGCGGCTGTTTTCTAAGCCTCGGTCCTAGTCACCTAGCTTTTCCACCCTGGCACCTACTGTAGTCCAGACCCAGTTTTTTCCTGAGACCTGGCCTTAGCTACTAGAGAGAGAGGGTCATTTCTGAAATGCTCCAGTGAGGGAAACTGTGGCGATGGTGCCAGAGAACACTGCACTAGAGCCTGCTTGCATGGGCAGAGGCAACTTCCTTGCCCTTTGCTTGGCTGGTCTGTTTTTGCTGGTGGGCTGGTATCTGCCATGGGGTGCCATCTTTCCTGTTGGTGGCTGGCACTGCAGATCTGCATGGCAGGCATTGTGGAAGCAGTGGCACTGCTTTCTGAACCCCTGAAGGTGGCTTTTTCTTCCTTTTTTTTTTTTCTTTTGCCTCGTAGGGAGCACAAACCGGACTTCATATTGTCCATTCCCTTGTGAATTGAAATGTTGAAAGGCTACAGCGCGTGTCTGTCTAAATGTGTGTGTGTGTGTGTCTCTCTCTCTGTTGGTCTTTCAGTGGAACTTTAGAAACATTGGGTTTTGCTGCTTTCTGCTTTGCTGCAGTGTTGTAATGGTGGGTGTCAGGAATGTCTCAGTGCTGCCATGTGGAGGACTAATTGAGCTGAAAAACAACGTGCGCGTTAGAAAATATATAGTTGTTTACATCAGCTTCTTGCTGAGTTGCATTTCATACCCTTTGGGCTCTGCTCTCTAGCCTTTTTTTATTTGTTTTTATTTTCCCTTGTCCTGGAAACTGAGACATCCCTGGACTTGATGCACGGTAGTTACTCTAAACGATGACTTGCTTTTAACTGCCTCTGTGGTTCTGATTTGATTTTTTCTTTTCTCTTTCCAATTTTAGGGGTGTGAAACCGTTGCAGGCGTGATAGACTTGGGAACAGTGGAAATGTTCTCTATCTTTGGTGCCATGCAGAAAGGTCTCCTAGACCAGGACACAGGCCTTGTACTGCTGGAGGCTCAGGTTATCACATCTGGCCTAATCGTTCCTGAGACCAACGAGAAACTCTCCTTGGCGGAAGGCCTGGCAAGGAACATCATAGATCACAGGACTCTGCAGCTGTTGAAGGAACTGCAGGATACCCTTCTTCTGATACGTCAAACTAGCTTTGAAGGAAAACAGTTGCTGCCCATCGTTTCTGCAGTAGAAGAGGGCGTGATTAGTGAGAGCATGGGCCTGAAGATTCTAGAAGTTCACCTTGTTACAGGGGGTTTCATAGTTCCTTCAAGTCAGGGCCGGATCAGCTTGGAAAAGGCTGTCCAAGAAGGCCTCATTACTACTCAGCTTCACTCAAAACTGACATCTCACCTGAGATCTTGCAGGAATTTGATTGACCCTGACACAGCCAAGAAAATCAGCCTGACCGAGCTAATGCAGCGGTGTGTCATTCACCAAGAGACTGGCCTGAGATTGCTTCCCGTCAAGCAGCTGGCAGGTGGGATGGTGAGCCTGAAATCAGGCAGGAAAGTTAGCATCTTCCGTGCTGTCCAGGAGGGGCTAATAGATAGGCAAGTCACTGTGAGGCTGTTGGAAGCCCAGCTCTTTGCTGGTGGCATTGTAGACCCCAGAACAGGGCACAGGCTGACTGTGGACGAGGCAGTGAGACATAATTTGATTGACCAGGATATGGCATGTGCGCTCTTGATCCGACAACTTCAAACTGGCGGCATTATAGACACGGTCACAGGAGAGAGACTGACAATAGATGAAGCAGTAAATAAAGATTTAGTAGCATCGAGGATTGCACTGGTAATTCTGGAATCCCTTTGGTCCTTTATGGGGCTGTTGTGGCCTGAGTCGGGCGAGATTCTCCCAGTTGCAGATGCCCTAGAGCAAGGTATCCTGTCTACTGAGTTGGCTCATAAAATTCTTAGTAACAGACAGCTCATCAAGGCTCTCTTCATACCAGAAACCATGGAGGTCTTGACCTGGAAGAGAGCAGTAGAGCATGGCATCTTGGAGAGAGATGTTGCCAAGAAACTAAAATCTACTGTCATTCCTGATGTGATGCCCGGTATGCAGCTGGCAGGCTCTACAGCCAGAAGCAAACTGAGCATGGGCTTTGCAGGAAGGAGTCCCCCGTGCCATGAAGACCAAAGTCACCTTCTACTGAGGAGTGGTGATGATAGGCTGATATTCCATTTGATGACCCATAGCTATATCAACATCCACAATGGCCACAAGCTGCTCCTAGTAGATGGGGAGTTAAATGATCTCACTAAAGCCCTTATACAAGCTCAAGAAAATGGATCAAGTACTCATCTGATGGAAGTTAGCAAGGATGGTTATAAAGGTCTGGACATTCTTGAGGAGATAGAAGACCGGGAGATTGCAATTACTGAAAGGGAGACCTGTAATGCTTTAGCTTTGAAGCAACTCAAGTTTCAATTTACCCCTTTGAAAGAAGAAACTAAGAACCACCTGCCAGAAAGTACTTCTCTAAATGACAAAAGTCCAGTGATACAAATTGGAAGTTTTCCATCAGCAGATAAAGAAAAAACTCTGAATCTTCAGGAACAGGAAAAGGTTTCTGCACAGCGAGCTTCCACAAAGAGTGAAATTGATGCCGAATGTGGAAGAGATCAAAGGCAGACTATAACCAGGGATGGAGATCAAATAGAATTGTCAAGGCAAGAGTCTGTTAATGACCCCATTAGAGAAGCAGAGGAAGTGCTGGTGGAGATGGGGAGAGCGTCTAGTGCTGCTAAACCTTTAATGGACGAAGACAAAGATAGAGCATCTGAAATTGTAGGAGATGGCGTGAGAGAAGAAACCTGTATATCTATGGATGTATCAGAGAATATCGAGAAACCACAAATCATGCAAGAGAAAACTCTGAGAAGGGTGGAATCTGAAGTAGAGAGACAAGCTATTACAGAAAAGAATTTGTTGAATAAGGAAAAAACGAAGACCAAATCAGTGAAAAGAGGGGAAATGATGCCACTTAAAACTGGAGATGAGGTGCAAATGGAAGAAAGAGAAACAGAAAATGAGAGCGCCAAAGTATTGGAACTAGAAGAAAAGGATATGGAAGGTTTATCAGTCGATTTCAGCATGAGTGAAACTTCCATGCTACCCAAACATTCAACAGAACTGGGAGAAGACTGCACTTTAACAATGCTGTTGGCGCAACTCCAAAGTGGGGGTATATACCATGAGCAGACGGGTCAGAATCTTCTTCTGAATGAAGCCATAACTTGTGGTGTCGTGCCCAGCCACACAGCTGTTAAACTGATGGAGAAAATGAAAATGTTCAGTGGCTTCTTTGACTCGCACACATGCGAATCATTAACCACTGAAGAAGTCATTAGTGAAGGTCTGATGGATGAGAAACTTCTGCACAAGGTGCTCACGTCTGATAAAGCTATAAGTGGTGTTCTTGACCCATGTAATAATATTGTCTACTCTGTCAAGGATGCAGCTGAAGTGGGCCTACTGGATGAGGAAACAGCATTGAGACTATTAGAAGGGCAAGTGGTTACTGGAGGAATTGTTGACTTGAAACGAGGCAAAAAAATATCAGTCACTTTGGCTTCAAATCTTGGCTTGGTCAAGCCCTCTAGTCAAGGGGAACTTATAAAGTTAGAGAAAGCTTCTAAAGGAAAAGATGCTGAAGATGAAACTAGACAGAAGCTCATTATATTACAGACTGAAACAAGTGGAATTATGGATCCTAAAACCAAAGAACCTTTGACTGTTGTCCAGTCGATTGAAAAAGGGCTTCTTGATAAGGGAAAAGCCCTTCAACTCTTGATCAAACAGGTAGCAGATGGAGGAATTATCCACCACATGTCTGGAATGAGACTTTCAGTAAATAATGCAATGAAACATGGATTAATTGATCAAGACTTGTGCAAAGAACTCATGAAGGCTGAAAGTGTGTGTCTGTACCAGTATGTTCATCCAGAAACAAAGGAACTTGTATCCTTACCCCAGGCTGTGTCATTAGGGCTAGTTAACTTGGACTTTCACAGTAAAGTACAAGAAATACAGGCTTTGAGTGGAAGCATTATCGACCCTCTTTCTGGCCAGAGGCTGGCTTTGTCTAAAGCTGTAAAGGAAGGATTGATATCTGAGCTAGTTATGGAAAAAGCAGTGTTGTCTTCCGAAATGAAACGTGGAATTGTAGATCCTGAGAGCTGTATGGTAATTCCCTATTCAGAATTTGTAAAGAAGTGTAAAATTGACATTGAATCTGGACAAAAGTATCTGGAGATCATTCCCTTCCGAGCAATCAAGGACAAGGTGACTGGGAACCCTCTCACGTGTAGTCAGGCCGTAAAGCTGGAGGAAGTAGATCTTTTGCCCACCTTGAGAGTACTGCAAGCTCAAGCCGACGCTGGTGGCATTAGGGAAGGTACTACAGGCAAAAGACTGTCTCTGGTGTCTGCTTTGGAACAGGAAGTGGTGGATGAAGACATGGTGAGAATCATTGCATCTAACCAAATGATGGCTGGAGGAATTGTTGACATTAAGAGTGGAGAGCGAGTAACTTTAAAGGAAGCTGTTGAAAGAGGATTAGTCAGCCAAAAATTAACTGCTGCTAGTCAAGAAGGCATTTGGGTACTCAATGACAAATCTGACCCTGAAGAGTGGAGAGAACGTAAAGGTCACTCCGAACAGCTAGTGCAAAATGGAACTCCAGAAGAGGAAAAATTGGCCCTGTGTAGTCATGCCACTGAAACGTCTGATACTGAGGAATACAAAGCAAGACGTGACGCCGTGGACTTCAGTGCAATTGGAGGCGCTGCAGATGCTGACTCGAACAGTTCACAAAAGACAATGAGTATAATGAAAGAAGAAGTGCTGAAATCACCTCCTCTTGACATCCCAGAAGACTGTGTAACGGGTCAACTCATAGGGGAGGCTGAATTGTCCCCTGAACCTCCCTTAGTATTAGCCGCAATGTCGGCATCTCCGGATGCAGCAACAAAGACCCAGAAAAAAGATATTAGAAAAAACAGATCCCAGGTGAAAAAGGAAGTGGGGGAGAGAGTAGAAGTAGATGAGACAGAAGAGGAAAGAGAGAGACGGGGGGCAGGGAGAGAGCAATCATTTGCTGGTGAAATGATACGTCAAAGTGATGGGAATGAAGAAATAGAGAGAGCTCTTTTAAGTGAAGATGGGGCTCTGGAAAAGCAGGAGGCTATAGCTACGGCTTCTGAAGTAGGTCAGAATAACTTAGGTGAGAAAATGGAGGGATCAAAAGCAGTAGAGGCAGCAACAAAAAAATCTGTTTCCGTGGCTCAAGGAGAGGAAGAAATAGTCTGCATAAATGCTAAAGAACCCTTCAAGATTGCAGTTTGTGATAAGCATATTGAAGACAAACGTGTCCCTGAAATAACAATGAAGCACACTGAAACTAAACCACAGAGATCAGAGGCGAAAATTCTTGAGACCAGAAGTCTGGGGATTCCGGAAATGTTGAGTGAGGCAGATCGAAAACTCGTGGGAAAGAAGAAAACTAAGAAACCAAAGCAGATCAGTATCCTGGGAGAAACCACTAAACTGGAGAAATCTTTCAAGGAAAAACAGTCCCTTCCTATCCCAAGTTCCAAAGAAACTTTGATGAGAAAGATCAAGGAAGAGTTGATCTCAGGTGTTCAGGAATCTCAGTGTGACACCACTACCAAGAAAACAGCTGATGGGATGCTGAGGGCTCTGGCTGAACAAAAGCAAACAGAGATTAGTGAGAAACAGGTTTCTGAAAGAGAAAAGGAGGTGAGTGATTTGGGACTGAAAGAGAATATCAAAGAAGATGAGAACTTCATCATTGCTCCAGAGAAAGATGCATTCCAAGAGGCAATCAGAGAGATCAGAAATGGTGAGGACACCTCTGTAACAGTTAAATCAAAGAAAAAGATATCCCAAGTAATGACCAAAGAGGAAACTAGGAATCTGGTATCCTCCATCGCGTGTATAGCAGAGAAAAAAACACCAGAGTTAATTACCAGAGAGGAATCCAGAGGTGATCCAGAATCCTCTCTAATCCTTGAATTAAATAAACAGACTCTGAAAGAAACAACCACAGAGTTTACCAGGGATGAAGCAGGATCCTCTACGACCTTTAAATCGGAAGGAAAGACACCCCAGGAAATAGCCAGAGAGGACAGCATTGGTGATCAAAAATCATGCTTAACTGTGGCAGACACGGAGAGATGGCAAGAACTTCCACAGGAATCTACAAAACCAGCCAAGGTAAACGTTGTCTTTTTAAATTCTTGGATATTTATGTACGTTTGATATTAGGGAGTAAGATTCTGGACAAACAAACCTGACAGCAAGAAGGATAAATGTAGTGAGTATAGGGAATTGACTTGGCAATTGAAACTGTAATGAATGGGGGGAAATATTTGAATCTCAGTTATATTTTGCAAGAACATTACTTACAAATGGCAGATGCACAAGCCCATTGTTTAGCAGTTTGATGATAACACTGCAGATTTGTTGCTATTTTTAAGTGTTGGAAAACGAGAGCTTTTTTTTATTTCTCCATAAGCTTGGCAAGTGAGCAGTCTCTAATGTGGAAAATTGCTGAGACAGAATGCGAAGATTTCTTTATCTCATTTTGATTTACTTTTCTCTCTAAAACTGAAGTATGTACTTTGACTCCACAGACTATGTTCAGCAAACAATTGTGTCTGGAGCATGATGAGAAGCTAGTGTCTTACCTGTCCATGCTGCGAGATATTGAGATGAGGATTAAACAGGTTCAGCCTGCAGAGCTGAATTTAGAAGCGTTGCAAGACCTGCTGCACCAGGCTGAGGTGAGACAGGGCCCCTGTGCTAAAATTAGTCCCGCTCCAGTGCTCTTCTTTCCTGTGGCTCAGCCCTTTTAGGGATCATGCACACAGTCACTGGGTTTTAGCAGCTGCTCACTGTCTCTTGTGAGCACAATGGAGAAGTTTAGACTGGGGTCTAAAAGATATTCAAATGCAAACAACGAGTGTCTGTCTCTCCAACTTTCTTTTTGGCTCAGGTCTTCGTCCGTGCTTAGACAGTCAATTCATTTAATTCACACTTAGGTTCACTGTCTGGAATGGATTATTATAACCTGGCCAGCTGAGAATAGTTGGATGAACTGGTGGATGGTAATGAATCTCTTTAGCAGATACATGCCTTGTTTGGATCCAGTTTCTTCCAGCCTTTGTGTGACTGGGGTTATGTCTACACTGCAAAGAAAAAAAACCTGCAGCGCTGAGTCTCAAAGCCCGGGTCAATTGATTCAGACACGTGAGCCTAAAAGTAGCAGTGTAGATATTCGTGTTTGGGTCGAAGCCTAGGCTCTGAGACCCTCCCCCCCTTGCTCCAGCCTGAGCCCGAACATCTATGCTGCTATTTTTAGTCCCATGAGCCTGAATCAGTGGTCGCAAACTCCATGCCGCAGGTCTTTTTTTTTTTTTTCTTTGTAGTGTAGGCGTGCCCTGTGGATGCTGGGAGTGAGGGTATGAAATAATTTGATACTTAGTGGGCCTGTCTTGCCTCAGGTCCTGGACACAGAGCTGAAGGGCCTGTCCTCTCCAATGAATCAGGAGCTGGAGTCTGTGAGGTGGATTGTGGCCAGCCAGCCACAAGAAGTCCCGGAACAATTGCTGAAAGCCTTGGAGAAAGATGCCAAGAACCTTCAGAAGGCTTTGAGCTCAGTGAGCGACGTCTTGGACTCCTGGCTGCTAAACCTTCGCGGGGCTGCAGAAACTGAAAAGGTACAACGCACCAACAGACTTTTGTCCTTCCTGTTCTGCTTCAGTCCCAAACTGAGGGACTTTCTCTGCATTTATTCCTTTATCAGGTTCCTGGGTTTAATTGGTGCACTTTTCATTTTAAGGCGAAAATCTTAACACAGCATAAAAGACTTCAGGGCAAACTGGAAGAGCTGCAAAACTGGGTCTGTGATGCTGCGTTATCTCTGGACAGCAGTGATTACCACAGTGCAACTGATGGAAACAGCTTGAATTGCTGCCTCCAACGCTATAAGGTAGCCATGGCAACAGCCCTGAGCCTCACAGATAAAATTGCGGCCTCCTACAGGGAGAGGGGTGCTTTTAATCCAGCCTTCCTCCTGGATTCTTTGTGGCTTTCTCTTTGTCAATTATTGTGCAAGGAGATGCCAATATTCAAGCCTGTTTTTCAGTCCTTGTATTCTTGGGAGTAGGCGTAATAATTTCATGGGGGGGTGAAATGAGATGAGTTTTTTTCCCCCGTTCTGTTTCAGCAACAAGCAGAAGGTTCTATTGGTGCTCAGCCCTTCAGAGAACATAGGGAAATACATACAAAAATAAGTACCCATCTCCTCCAGAGTGCAATCTGGAGCTCTTACTGGGCGACGCAGTCTCTCTATCCTCTCTTGGTAGTGGCTTTCAAACGGTTCAATGGAGGCCGTCCTCACGGCTCACAGAACTATGCTTTTGAGACCCAAGTCGTGGGGGTTCAGGGGGAAGGTGTTGGAAGAGGAGGTAGCTCCAGGAGAGGTTTTTGCTCCTACACCATGATCTACAGAATGAGGAGGCTGGAGGATGGTTGGCACATAGACTGTAAACAGTTGTTTCTGAATCTGGGTACATCTCCAGTGCTGACCCACACACACAGAGAAACTGGGTCTCTGACCAGAATGCCAATGACAGGATGTGTTTTTTCAAAACTGTTGGGAGGTCTGATGTAAAGAGAGAGGAGAAAACTCAGAAAAACAGGGCTTTCTGGACACCATGTTACATATGTGCTGTTGTAGACGCTTCTGTTAAGACTGCTTGTACAAACACTTATTTCATGGCAAGCTGGGATGTACATCTACCTCGCACTAGCCTGCCGCACACTACGTGTCGTTGTATATTCTCCTGCTGCATGCTAAAAGTTGCCTGTGCGCTTTGATCTGAGCTGCTTTGGAACATGAGTAGATAAAAACACACCAGAGAACTCCTAGTACTCGGCCCTTGGGGTTCACGTGGACACTTAGCGTGCAGCAGGCCACTACGGGGTAGTTTGACACCCCAGTTTGCCACAAACGAAGTGTTTGTGTTGACGAGCTCTTAGTGTCTATTTGGGTGCCTGAAATATCCTGTTCTCTTGATGGAGAGCTGGCTGGAATATCTGTTTCTGAGCTGTAGGATTCTCTTTATCCATAAATCTTATCCGAAGCCAGCAACTTAGAAAAATGCACGCAGACAAGTGTCATTTCACTGACTAGCTATTTCTCTCTTGTCCCCTTATGTTCAGGAGTTGAAAGATCCCCTTGCTCACACCAAATCTGAGCTTGATTCAACGGCTTTCGACATTCAGTTCTTCATCTCTGAGCACGCCCAGGACTTGACCCCTCAACAAAGCAGGCAGCTACTGAGACAGCTCAATGAACTGCAGAAGTCTTTCCGGGATCTTTCTGAGCGTGTGGCAGCTCAGGTGGAGGTCCTGCAGGTCTGTCTCCGGCAAGTGGAGCAGACTGATGAGGTGAAGGTCATGAGACCTGTTGTGTTTTGTTGATTGAGATGTTTTCAGCCTTAAGAACCTGTAGTGGAACACTTGCCATTCGGTGTTCTGGTTTGGGTGTAAGCTTTTGTAACGATTCATGATGCCACATCAGGAGTTCCTTCAGAAGGGTTTTGATTTCTCCTTTCTGTTCCTCCGCCCATCCCATGTTCCAAGGGAGTGAGTGTCTGCTTTCCCTCTGGAAATATTCAGAATAACCAAGTCCTTGAGGGCTCTTACATAGCACAGCTGATCGGTCCCTTTGGCGTTCAGCTCTGGAAACCTGCCTGAATCAAACTGAGATCACAAGTGCACCAGTTCGGTGGAATCAACCTAGTTCCTATATGATCCACATCAGTTAATGACTGCACAAACTGGCACCATGCAACTTGGGATAACCAATGGTGTCAGTTTCTCCTTTTCCTTGCACAATTAATGTTCTGCAGACACATGAGAACAGCCCTTTGAATAATATCTTAATGTCCAGGCTCACAACAGCCACCTGCACGATTTCCTGGCTCTCTGCTGTAGTCCCACAGCCCACGTAACCGCATGGACCTTTTCACTCGAGACACTATTCATACTGTAATGTTTTTATTAACAATTGCTCTCAATAACACTCTGCCTATGCCATCTCTGTGTGTGTATTAACCAGTTTGCTTTGCTTTTTCAGATTGTGTGCACCCCATCCTAACCCAGGAAGATCTCGCTTTGCAGCCGAAGAGCACTTAAGAATGCTCTTTTGAACTGCCTCTGTTGTGTATCTTAAAGATTTGAAAGAAATGACCACAGCATTTTGCACAAGTTTGTATGTTTAGTTGCTACAGCACTGGAAGAAACTTCCCCCCCCTGCTGGCAAAGAGTTTTTTGTAAGGACTGTCAGGGTCACACATCATGCTCAATTGCTCAAACAGGCGCTTCTGTATTGTGCATTAGTGGCAAAATCTAGAAATTGGATCAGCTACAGAAACCCTTTGTCACCCTGGTGTCAAAAATAAACCTGACTTGGGTCAGTCAATGCTCCAAAGCTGCAGTGCTGCATGAGACCAGCTTATTACGCATAGCCAGCCTTTCTAGAGATGGCGTTACGTGGGTTTCAGGTATATTTTAATTTTCTTGAGCTTGAGAAGAAGAACAAAGCCAGAGCAACCTTTGGTTAATTGTACCAAGGAGGGCCGTATTTGGATTGCATAACTTGAACATTGTCCCTCTGTGAAATTATTAAAAATTGGTTTAATGGTCCCACTTCTAAGAAGGAGAGGAGAGAAGACAGCTTGAATTACAGAAAAATGTGTACTTAAAGATATTCCTTCCTTCAAATGCTGCTGGGCTCTGAGGCACATTCATGCAGCCTGTACGACTGTCTGAGAGCAGAGGGTTTCAAAAGGTGTTTTCTGGGCTGCATCCTATTCTGTAAGGTGCTCAGACTGTAACTCTCCTGTCTTGCTTTTCAGAGACAAGGTGGCACTGAATGAATGATGGGTAGTGACGGCCTCCTTTCCTCTCCCCACAGACTCTCCAGGAGCAGCAGGCGATGCGTAGTCAGAAGCTGGAGGAGCTCTGCATCTGGCTCGGTCAGGCAGAGAACACGCTGGCCGATCAGCAGACAGCAGCCTATGAACAGGACCTACCTGTGTTGCAGCAGAAGCAGAGCGACGTTAAGGTCAGTGCTAGAATAGATGGCGGAGAGCAGAAGGGTGCAAAAGAGATTTGAGCAGCCTAGTTGTATGATTGTTCCATAACGCTTGTAGGACCTGCAGAGGAACATTCAGAGCCGAGCTGCCTCTTTCGCTGGCGTCCTGAAAGCCACCGAAGAGTTCTTGGAGGAGAACAGGACCAAGATGGACCCTGGGGAGCTGGCAGCACTACAAGAGAAACTCCGCCATGCAAAGGAGCAGTTCCGGTCTCTGCAGGAGAGGACTGACGCGGCCCAGAAGGAACTGGACAGTGCGGTGACTGCTGCAGTGCAACAGAAGACAGAAAAGGTAACACGTGAAGAACTAACGGAGGGGGGTCTTGTAATGTGGGTTGGCAGTATGGCCTAGTGGGTATGCTGCTGAACTAGGGGTGAGGAAACTTGGATTCTGTTCCTGGTTCTGCCACTGTTTTTGCCGGGTGACCTTGGGTAAGTCACTTCTCCATTCTGTGCCTCAGTTTCCCCATCTGTAAAATGATAGTACTGACTTCCCTTGTAAAGCACTTTGAGATCTACGGATTAAAAGTGCAACGGAAGAGCTAGGTATTTATAATATTAATCCAATAATAATAGTCATGCGTAGCAGCCCAGGGCAGAGTAAAGGAGCCTTGCTCTGATGTCCGGAATTGGTAATAAACTTCAAGTGCAGCCTTTTGAAGTAAGTTGGTGCCTCTGAAAATCTGATAGTGTCTCAATCTCCCCAGATAAGCCACAGTACTGATGTACCTCAATGAACTAGAGGTGAAAGGAACCACTTGGATGTGTACACACACGTGTGCACGCACACTAGTTGTACACTCACTCATTCGCTCTGTATCAGAAGTCCAGTTGGGAGTGTTTCTTGTCTGAGTAAGACTATGGACTATGTGTTGTGCTGGGGTGCGAATCATGAAATAAATCAGATGCCAGGATGGAGCTATTTACATTCAGATTTTTTTTCCTGTGAAAGGAAGCTTAAAGTGCAATATTTTGACGTTCTCTGCAAGAAAAAGTCTCGGGGAGTGCAACTCCTGTCCTTATACAGCACCAATTCTCTCCCGCTCCTGATACAGCAGTTTATACAAATAAAAAACCCCAAAACCCAGTCCTCCTCATCTGGAGCGTGTCTTGTTTTTTCAGGTGAAAGCGGCCAAAGAATTGGAGGAGAACAGGAATAAGGTTGAGTCGCTTCTAAATTGGGTGACCTCGTTAAACCAGATGGGGGGACTCTCGGAGCGCAAACATCACCCAACAGAACAAGCTCCCAGAGCAATCCAGGGGAAAAGTGCCCAGGATGTTCTCGACGGCCACTTAGTGGAAGTGGAAGAGAGCCTTGATGAGCAGCATGAGAAGCTTAAGGTTAGAAAGCCACCGTGTCCAAACTCCCTGCCAATATTACGCTAGATCTTAGTCCTGCACACTAGGAACGCCCTCAGACAGTTTAGCTTACTACGCTTCCAAAGTGCGTTAAGTTAATGAGCACGGAGGCGAGGTGGATGCATAATATATTTTATTGGACCAACTTCAGTCAGCAAGAAAGACAAGTTTTTGAGTCCAGTATAAAAGATACTGCCTCACCCACCTTGTGTCTCGAACATCTTGGGACTGACATAGCTGCAGCACCACTGCTTACAACACAGTGCACAAAGGCATTTTTACTGCACAGTATGCGTGTCTTCAGGGGGCGTTAGTGCGCAGCACCTAGTGTGCACCAGCTATTGAGGGCTTCCCCCCCATAGATAAGTCCTTAGAGACATTTGATGGGTCCCGAGACAGCATGTTTATGTTGTGTGTTTCAGGCACATCATCAGGAGCTGCTGTCCCAACAGCAAGATGTCATTCTAGCTACGCAGACAGCACAGGCCTTCCTGGACAAACAGGGCCCCAACCTAGCACCGGAGGAGAGGCAGAGGCTTCAGGGGAGACTGGCAGAGCTGAAGGAGCAATACGCAGCCAGTCTGTCCCAGTCGGAGAAGCAGCTGAAGCAAGTGCAGATGCTGCGGGATGAGCTGCAGAAATTTCTGCGGGATCACGGGGAATTTGAGTCCTGGCTAGAGCAGGCGGAGCGGGAGCTGGAACAGATGCATAAAGGAGACAGTGACCCTGAATCGCTAAGACCAATGCTCCTCCGGCAGGGAAGCTTCTCGGAAGATGTGATCTCCCACAAGGGGGATTTGCGGTTTATTACCATGTCGGGACAGAAGGTGCTGGATGCAGAGAGAGCTGCCAAGGAAGAAGGACCCGAGCCATTAGCCACGGGAAACTTAGTCAAGAGCAAACTGGATGATGCAACAAAAAGATACACTGCTCTGCACTCCGAGGTAAAGGAAACACTTTCCGGCCCCGTTGGTTAAAGCTTTTATGCTTTTTCTTCTGTGTGGCACAGTAGGGGTGGGGGGAGCTGGTGCGGCATGTAACTAGGAACGTACCTATCAGATCCGCTCATACGTTCTCTCTGACCGTTCTCCACCTTCCTCCACATCTTCAAGGTGTGAGCTCAGAAGAAGGCAGTAACTTTACATGGTTCTCCCACCCATATGTTAAAATGGAGTTCTTCCTCAGGGCTTGTCTACGTGGCAAGCCAGGGTGTGAATCTGCAGTTCACTAGCTTGGTGTGCACTAACTCACTGTAGTGTGCTACGCTGTATGTAGTGCACATTGACACATTCCCCTTTGAAACCGGCACCTTGAGTGCCCGATGGCAGCGTCTGTGTGGCGAGTTAGTGTCTGGCAGGCAAGCGCGCTGTGCGTTCACATGATGCTAGCCACGCACTAAGCGTAGACAACCCCGTGGTGAATTCTCCTCCCTTTTCTTCAAAGCAAGGGGCACAGAAGGGCATGTTGTGGGCAGTGCTGGTTTATATCCTTGTCTCTCATTTTCTTTTCCTTTATAGTGTACCAAGCTTGGTTCCCATCTGAACACCCTGCTGGATCGCTACCAGCAATTCCAGGAAGTGGCAGAAACTCTCAGGACATGGCTGCAGGAGAGTGAAGCAAAGGTAGCAAAAGTCCTATCCGAGACCGTTTCCTCGGACCCAGCCGTTCTGCAGAAGCAGCTCACCAATGCCAAGGTGAGGGACCCTCAGACTCTCTCCAGGCTGAGCGTGCATCCTGAATATAGCCCTCTGGGGCCAGACATCTGAGCCTAAAATGCTGATTTTGATCTCCCATCGTATGGCTTACTTGGGGGCTGTTAAATTAAGGGTGGAACCTGCTGGACCCATTCACCGGAGTGTCCCAGTCTCTTTGGTTTATGTCATTGCTGACTTTGGTCTTGTCTTGGCTTGTTGCAGTATCTACAGGGAGACCTTGCTGAGCATCAAGTGCCCATGGAGAAGCTGCAGAAAGCAGCACGTTCCCTGCTGGAGATAGAAGGAGAGCCAGCCCCTGATCACAGCCGCATTCAGGAAACCACAGGTGCTGGACAGAGCAGTCCGTGTCCATTGGCATGCGCGAGTGTGAAGGCAGAGCAAAATTAAAACGGGGACTCGGTTCCCAAGTCAGCCGTGTTCAAGAGAACACGGGATCTAGGCAGAGGAGTTACTGCAGTAATAGCAACTTGTCTATGATACCTGTGTGCACCCATGCCCATGTCAAGAGGGCAGCTAACCCACCTCCCAAAGCATCCCGGGAAGGGCTGCTTGTTTCCTATGGAGGATCCACACATCTGCAGATGTTGAGAAAATGAGGGAGGAGGGATATCCTGAGCAGCAGGCAGCTTCTGCCTGACGGAGTGAGAAGAGTCCTCTTGTTCTGAATGTAGACACCTCAGTGAAACGATCTTATAATAGCCCTAAGGAGTGGCCATGCTTCTGGGACTCTGTGTGTGTTTCTGGTTAGCTCAGACCCATGCATCTTAACTCTAGTGTGGGAGCAGATTACCCCATCTCTGCTCCTGCGGGGTTCTGACACGGTCCTTTGTAGCATCTTGTGCTGGCCCCTGGGGCAGGCAGGATACTGGAAGAGATGGGCCTTCTGTCTGATCCAGCCGGTCAGTTTCTGTGCTGCTCGTTTCCCTTTTGTTCACCAGGTGAGGTTTTTCTTGTTCCCGCTAAAGGGTTTGGTGATTGAACCTTCACAGCTCCAGCCCCTCTGGGTGATTTGGCTAATTATTTGTGTTGGAGATGTTCCCATAGGTGACAGTCACACAGCCCTATTGGTCATTTATTGTATCCTGTGCTGAATTCTCCAGATTCCATCGTGACCCGCTTTCAGAGCCTTTCCCGCCAGCTGGCGGAGCGCTCGGATCTGCTGCAGAAGTCCATCGCCCAGTCCCAGAGCGTTCAAGAAGGGCTGGAGAATCTTCTGCAGTCAATGGCTGAGATTGAGAAAAGCCTGGAAGGAGAGCAGCTCTCTTCCCTCTCATCTCTCTCCATCCAGGAGTCACTCGCCACAAACACTGTAAGATGTTCACTTAAACTGCCTTTCATAAAGCACCTGCATTTGGTAGAAAGTTCCTCCATCTCTCGCCAGCATCTGAATTATGCAGCCATCTTAAAATGTTCTGTGCTTTAAGATGTCTGTGCTTTAATTGTAAGTTCAAGTCATTTAAATGCAGTAAACGCCTTTAAAAGAGAGCATTAAATCCATCCTTTACCTGAGGGTAGGCTGATGGTTAAATTTGAGCAGCGGCAGGGAAAAGCTGAAGTCAGACACAGTGGGGAAGGCAGGCAGAGAGAGGAATGGGGACAAAAATAATCCACATGAATGTTTTTAGTTGTCTAGAAATGTCACTTATTTTAAGCTTTCTAGTTCCAAAGGGCATCCAACCGATTCATGCCAGCTGGGTTTTCTCAGTGTCCCACTAAGCCAGCATCTTCTCTGTGTATGTTCTCACAACAGAAGTTGAAGCAGGACATCGCCAGGCAGAAGAGCAGCCTAGAAGCCACTCGGGAAATGGTGACTCGCTTCCTGGAAACGGCAGACAGTACCACCGCCTCAGCCCTGCAGGGCAAGTTGGCAGAGGTGACTGAGCATTTCAACAAACTGTGCCAGCAGCAGCAGGAGAAAGAGAAGGGGCTGAAGGGCCTCCTCCCGAAGGTGGAGCAGTATGAACATCTCTGCGAGAAGCTGCAGCAGTTCACGGAGAGCAGGGCTCGAATGCTGGCTTCTGGAAACCAGCCAGATCGTGACATCGCTCACTTCTCCCAGCAGATCCAGGTGAAAAGCAGGCGTTTTGGTTTTTTGCCTAAAGAAGGGAGGAGGCCCAAACTACAAGGCTTTTTGTAAGAAGCCCTTTGCAGGGAGATTGGAGGGATTCATGCAAAGTAAATAACGTCCTGCCTTCACCCCAGGCCATTGGGATCTGCCATTACAGTAGCCATTTGCTCAGCCATGGGAGAAAGGCAACACGAATGGGAGCTTTGCAGCTCATAGCTGTTTCACAGCTCTGTGTGAACTATCTAGCAGCAGTGCTGGACTAGAAAGGCAATTCTGCCCAGTCCAACTGGCTGGGAACTAATGGAATGAACTCTCACCAGTTTGATTAGACCCAGTGCAAATATGATTATACCTCACTGGCTAAAATGCCCCTCCATTAATACTGCAGAACGCCTAAGTGCCACTGAGTAGAATCGCTTACCCCACTATGCTGGTTTAGGGAATGGGACTGGCTGGGTCAAAATCAAAGTGATTTCCTGGAGACACCATGGTTCCTGTTAGCTGGGACCACTATCTGTTCTAGATTCTTCTCAGAATCCTCCTAGCAATTGCTCTGATGGGTGGGATGTTCAGAAGTTGGTCTGCTCCGGGGGCGATGCTAACCAATTTAACATTGGTGTAATTCATCTTGTTTCCCTTTAGAGGGCACCACGTGCCCTTGTCAGCATCCAGGCCTGTGTCTGTTCATTTCTCCCATTTGAACAAACACAGGAGCTTCATCCCACTCTTGTTTGTCCTGACAGGAGCTGAATTTAGAAATGAGGCAGCATCAAGAGGACCTGGATACTT
Source organism: Mesoclemmys tuberculata (assembly GCA_007922155.1). Lineage (NCBI taxonomy): Eukaryota > Metazoa > Chordata > Testudines > Chelidae > Mesoclemmys > Mesoclemmys tuberculata. Next base: position 10,754,057 of record ML675715.1, on the reverse strand, counting down.
TAGAGAGTCTGACCGCAGAGCTGAGCTCCTGTGGTTTCCCACTAGGCTCCTCTCAGCACCAAGAGAGGATGCACACCCTAAAACAAGATTTTGTGCAGCTGCAGAAGGCAGCAAAGGAGAGGTAAGATCTGAGATCACCTGTTCCAGTCCTTCCGGGGCTGGATTGCAGAGACAGCCCTTAAAAATGGAAGGCCATGCTTCTCACCGATGATGGGAAGTTACTTCGCAATTGGGATAGAACTATTAAGGTTTCATTTTTGCTGGGGGGATCATAAGCAGACTTTTATCTCTGCTGTCCTCCTACGCCACAAAACGTAATGCAGTCATCTCTAGCTGACATTTAAAAAAAGCACGACTGGAGGCGTGGGGGAAATGTGTATGCTGCAGGAGTCTCTGCCTCGTGCTTTCTCAGCATGCCGGAGCTGCCACGGATCAAACCCACTCCCGCTCCGCTCCCCAGGCTCAGATCACTGTATTGTGGGAGAGGCTTGTTGGCCGCTAAAGGCGTGACCGTTATTAGCGGCAGACGGAGTCCCTTCACTTTGCCTCGCTTGAGGGAGTTGCAACAATATAGGGGCTTTCCACAGAGAATGGGCAGCATTAAAACAGGGTTACATTGAACTCTGGGTGTTCGTGAGACCTCGTTCACGATGGAGTGCAGCGAGATGGGGGAAAATCAACGGACACACCCATATTATAAACTGCTACTCGAGTACAGCATCCCACACGCTCGGGTGTGCCTGAAAGGAGAGCAGAAAGCCCAGGAGGCTTAGCTATGTGCTGAAGTGTGAAGCAGTCACTTGTCTTTAAGTTCTGGGGTGATTTCAGGATTGTCACGTGGGCGGAGAGGAAGGCAATGAATTTCACGAGTTACGAGGCACCCCACATGCAGAGCCGCTGCAAGTCCCTGCGGCTGTAACCACCCGCAAAAGAAAACCCTGCCACGTGGTGCTAAAAGTGACGTGGAGAGGCCGGGAAAGGACTGTGTCTTCACTGCAGTCATGGGGAGTGTGACTGCAGCTCGTGTAGGCAGACCTGAGCTACGCTTCATCTAGTTAGCTCAAGATCTAGAGCTGAGAAGACGCAGCAATGCAGGCTAGCTGCCCAAATAATTACCCGGGGTTCCAAGTGGGCTTGTACAGCTCACACTGCCACAGCTTCGCCACTCCAATACCTCAGCTAGTTAGATCAGAGCTAGCTCAGGTTCATCTACGTGAGCTACAGTCGCCCCCCTGCGATTGCCATGAAGACGTACCTTACGCCTGCAGAGCTTCCCTGCTTTTCTTGAAAGCGAGCTGCTTTTGGAGGAGAGGGGCAGAAAGGCCCAGGGATTCATCAAGGCAGCAGGTGGTTGTTACGTGGACAAGAGTGATACGAAGCTCCACTTTCCTGACAGCTCTGCTTCCGCCGGGCTGGGGATTCTGACGGGGTGGACCACAGATAAATAGTGTCTTAGTCCTGAAGCTCCTCTCCTTTTCATGACCATGTGGCATATTTGGTCATGGGGGTTATCTGCCCTTCCATTCATGAGCATGCAATATGCCAATGGTGACTACACAATTGTGGAAGAGAAATGTTAAAAGAAGCATGTGCTGGTTCTCGGGGTACCGAGGGCTGAGCGTCCTCTTGCTACCTCTGCCTGTCGGGAGAGGTATACTTAGCCATGAAAACACCAGCAGCCACTCAGGCACTCTCTTCTGGGTGATGCCAGCTCTCTCTTTGCCCACCAGGTTAACAATAGGTGCATCCCTGTCCCCGAGTCCCTTTGAACCACTCCTCTGTGAGGCCCAGCCCCTGATGCCAGCTACTCACAGAAATCCCAGAGCCTCGGCCCCCGAAGGAGCCGTGTGCCCCCGTTTTACCTTAAACCACCGCTCTTGTGTAACACACGGCACTCGTGAGTGCAGATGTTAAAACAGAAGTAGGTTTAGTTAAAAAAGGGTAGAGATTCAGCTAGAAACGAGAGTGCGGTGGAAACAAATAGTTACAATACAAAACGAAATCATAAAACCTGAATTAGGCCCATGCTTATTAATAGTCCCTTCTCCTATTTAATAAATAGGTTTCCCTCTCTCCCCCCCAAATTCAGTCTGTTGTAGAGCTGGCTGGCTTTGCGGGAACCAGGATCTAAGCTATCATTAAAACACCCCTGCTCCACAAGATATCCTCTCAATGAATGAATGCAGAGGGCTGTCCCCCTCTGAATTATACTGCGTCTCTTGTGTCTATTTGGAGATAGGGCAATCCCCTGCCTGTTGTGATGTTCCTGGTTTATGGCCAAGTGGTTTCGATTGTTTGCACTTGTCTTCGTTGGTTTTCCATTGACTGTTCTGATGGGGCAATGAGACAATTGAACCTTGTGTTACATCACCGGCTAAATCCCTCCTGCATGAATAAGATGCCACCAGGTAATTAGTCCCTGGCGACTCCTCTTAACTTTAAGACCCTAGGGGCGTAAGCAGCGGTATAGTTACCGTATTCCTTAAATGTTACCTGTACACCCATCACACCATGAGTACGAATGTTGATAAATTGCAAGCTTTCAGTAGAGACCTTATGTGTTATCCAATATGGATAAAAACCCTGGGAACAGTGTATTTGATGCAGTGAGTTTGTCAGGTCTGAGATAAGAGATGTTTGCAAAGACCTGGGGACCCTTTGCCAAAGTGCCTTTGTGTCACAAAGCGTTTCATTATTTAACTGTTCCTTAGTATCTCTGTCCTTGAGTTTTGCGCCTTATTCTCCTATGGAGCAGTGGCTGCTAGTAGAAGTAGATAGACGGCCTCTTCCTCCTTTTTTTCCAGCTGTTTTTACAAATATCCAGGCTCATCCTTCCAGTGATGAGCCTTGAACCACCATAACAAGTGCCCTGTACAGACAGTGGTTTCAGAACTGCTAACCTGGACTTTACCAAAAGTGTCAATCTGGGTCATTAGATTACAAGGTGACACTGGACTTGTGCACTGAGATCAATGACTAAGCATGCTCTACCAGCAAGAAGGGATGCAGTGTAGCTATAAGGATGTTTCTGGCTACTTGTGAGCGCTGTTGCTAAGCAATAGACACACACACAAAAAGATCACAGAGAGGATGGTGTCCTCAATTCAGGCTAAAGTAATTGCAAAGCAAAGCACGTGCTGCTAACTTGCCAAACCTTTTCACTCTTAGAGAGAAGGATGCATCATCTTGCCAGGAACAATTGGACGAGTTCCGAAAGTTGGTCGGAGCTGTAAAGAAGTGGCTGAAAGAAAGTGAAGGGAATGTGCCATCTGCAGAGACCTCCCTGGGCACCCAGGAACTGGAGAAGCGCATGCAGCAAATCAAGGTGGGCAGGGAAACCCGAAACGCTCTGCAGAGTTAGTATGGAAACCAAAGAAGCATGTAATAACTTACAGGACACATTCTCCTGTGAGCTACTTTATGCTTCTGTTAATCCAGTTACGCCTGGGCTTTCATGTGCTTAAGTGCAATGTTGGTGCAATGATTTCTCATAAGTGGGCCTTTACTTGCTATGAAAAGGACACCATTGAAGGTTTCGAGCCCAGTTCTGTGTGGGACAGTCAGAGAGACAAATACTGGCAATCACACACCTTGCTCTTTACAATGGGCGCTCACGTTTTCTAACTTTAAATGCAGAATGGAATCTATGCAGAGCCGCGTATTCATTTTTCAAAGAAATCTGACTGCTCCTCTGCTTTTCATGGGAATTTGGGCGGGGGAACCCCCTGTGCTAGTCTATTTTGAATGCACCAGAATTCTGCATCCCCAATGAAATTCTTTCTGACATCAGAGGTTACGTCCTGTCATTTGAGCACGTTCATTCTTTTCTGGGATAAATGACACCTTAAAACAAGGTATATCATGGGTTGTGATTCAGAGGGAGTGCAGTGTCCTCTTCACTCAGCTGTAGATGTCTTTATCTTAGACAGAAATATCGCAGACTCCGAGCTACAGATTTCTGCAAGTTCCATGTGGCGAGTATAGCATGCTGGGTATTCATTGGGGGCTGGGGGCTGGATAGTTTAGGAAGGTGAGTCATCAGAACTTTAGTTTGAACAGAGACCCACTCATTAGGAAATATGAATGTACTGCTTGACACTTTGTAACTGGTTAATTATAAAGAAACATCCCTCTTTGACATCATATAAAGAAACTCTCTTAATCTGCTGTTTCACATTAATTCCATTTTTTCTCTGGGAATCAGTGAGCTGTCCTGAGAATTAAACAGCTGAGTATGCTAAACACTTAGTGTTAGAGGAGTACTTGTAGTGCCTATTTAGTCACCCCTTCCTGCCCCCCCATTTCTCCTTCCTCCCCCCCATCCCCTCCCCGGTAGTTCAGAGCTGCAGAATGTGTTTGAGCATAAGCTGTGAGGCGGTTTCAATCATAGGTCCTCTGGTGTGGGAAGTCCGTAATGTAGGATGCTGGTATCTGATCCTGATCTTTTAATAGGTTCTCCTGGAGGAATGGACAGGAAAGGGGGCCCAGGTGGAGGAAATCAATCGCAAAGGGACGGCATTAGAGAATTTGATTGTAGAAATCACAGCACCTGATGCCCGGTCAAAGACAGGTGAGTTACAGCCACGCCTCCCAGAAGACACCTTCCATGTACTTGGAGGGGGAGAAGTAGTGGAGGCCTGTCATTTTACGCACTCAGTTTGCTTTTGATCTTCTTTAGGTATATTTTAAACCATCATTAAATAGAAAATGGCTTTAAATTTGTTACAGAGAAAGTAAAGAAGTCAGCAATAGTCTGTGTACCTTAGGCTTGCTCCAGGCACTTAGGGGCTGTCCGTCTGTCTTTGGAAATGACTGTAAATCCTAACTGCTGTTTTCCGACTTGTGAGAACTAGCTCCTGTTGATGATGGGCGTTTAGCATTTCAGGTAATAGCCCCACCCACGTAAGGTCACAGCCCCTAAACTAAGCAGGGTCAGCCTGATTAGCAAACCTCCGAGGAACATCTGGGTAAAATGCTACAACCTGTAGCACTGGTGCTTCAGTAGATGGCACTCTAGGGCTACATCTGCCCTACGAGGGAGGGGGTGTCATTCCCCTACTGCATACTCTCACTGGCTTCCATCTAGCTACTGGGAGCACAAATATCAGGGTAGCTGCAGTAACACAGGTAGCCACAGTGGAGGCACAGCTGATCTGTGCTGAGTACGTACCCACTATTTCAGGCAGGTCTGACCACTGCCACTAGCCGTGCAGCCGCAGCAACCCTGCTGTTTATACTCGTGCTCGTTCGATGTGAGCTAGCATGTGGACGGCAGCAGGGGACTCACGCCCCTAGCTCAGAGTGTAGATGTAGCGTAAGAATTGGTACTGAATCAATTCGTCAGCAAGGTGCTAGATAAGGCTGGAGGATGCTCTCTGTCAGATACAGTGCACACTGGATGTGTTGACTGCTTTTCTGATCATTTAAGATCGCCTGGCAAGAGTTCGGGGACATAACGCCAACATCCTGGCTAAGTTCTAAATTGGTAATTACCATCCGCCAGCCTAACACCTTAATGGGAGGTTCATCTGAAGACATTACCCTTTGCTTCCCATCCCCCAAAATGTTGTCTATAGGGCTGTCAGATGATTTTAAAAAACTCACAATCACAAGATTTAAAAAAAGTCACGATTCATCAGTTTTAATTGGCCCGTTAAACAAGAAGACTACCAATTTACATTTATTATCAATATTTGTGGTTGTTTCTCTACATTTCCAAATATATTGATTTCAGTTACCACATAGAATACAAAGTGTCCAGGGCTCCCTTTATATTATTATTTTTATTACAAATATTTGCACTGTAAAAAAGATAAACAAAAGAAAGCATTTTTCAGTTCACCTCAGACAAGTACGGTAGTGCAATCTCTATTGTGAAAGTACAACTGACAAATGTAGAATTATTATTACATAACTGCACTCAAAAACAAAGCAATGTAACTTTGGAGCTTACAAGTCAAAGCATAAAGGGGCATATGAATGTTTAGCATATCTAGCACACAAATACCTTGCAACACCGGCTACAACAGTGCCATGCAAACACCTGTTCTCACTTTCAGGTAATGTAAATAAGTAGTGGGCAGAGTTATTTCCCATAAATTTAAACAAACTTGTTTGTTTTAGCAATTGGCTGAACAAGAAGTAGGACTGAGTGGACTTTTATGAGGTGAATTGTAAAACACTATTTCTTTTGTTTAGCTTTTTTACAGTGCAATTAATCGTGCCTATTTTTTGAATCCAGTTAATTTGTTTTGCATTAATTGCACGTATTAACTGCGATTAATTGACAGCCCTAGTTGTATAGTGTTGCTGACACCGAACTACTGCTGTGTCCCTCCTGAGAAGTAGCTGAATTTAAGTCCCTTGTACATATCCGATGAAAGATTTTGAGAAGTTTTCATGTTGCAATCTGATGTTTAAATGAATGTTATAATTATGATGCTTGCTGTTCCTGGATGCTTAGAAAATGAGAAACGTGATCTATAACATCTTCAGGGAATTCTGGTTTGAATGGGGATGGAACTGGAACCATCCCAAAATGAATTCCAAGAGAAGGGTTTTCTGCGGAATCATTTTTAGCACCCAGTTGCATAGAAAAGGTGTTTATTTTTCAAGTCTGTTTCTTTAAGAGCTTCATTCATGAAGGGAAGTGAATATCTTCAATAAAGGCCTTTCAGCTCCTGCAATATTAGTCTCTATTCTAATTCTAAATGTGATTCTCATGGATATTCGTTCTCTTGTGAGGATGCTGGTGCCTCCATAGTCACAGGCTTGCTGTGCAAGGTGCGGAGCTGGTATCTACTCCAAGCCCTTTAGTGGAGTGATTGTTGAAAGAGTTACAGAAATGTGGGCTGTGGAGAACTTCACAGTTACTCCAGTTCTAATCCGCACCAATAGGCGTCGCTGGAGGAAATGAAAAAGGGGGGTGCTGGCTGTAGGACTGTCACAGGTGTTCTGTTTCCGGCTACTTGGAATTAGAAGAAAGTAAGGTAAAATAGAAAGACAAAAAGTAGAAATGATGTGGAGTCCCAGATCAGTGCTGAGAAGCAGGGAATTCCTGGTGCTGATCTCTTAGCATTTGAAAGCGTGCTCTGCTTTGAAAGGGTCTGCAGATGTATTGGTGCGGAAGGAATAAGCCACTTCAAAATGACGTGTATTTGCTTGGGGGCTGCCATGGGTCATGTGGGGGAGAGCTCTGTTGTCTTGTGCTGTGTTAATTTGCTCATGCTCAGGATTTGTTTTTTCTTTTGCCATGATGTCCATCATCGACAGTGGACAGCCTGAAACGGTTGGGTCAGTGCTGAGCGCGTATGTTCATTGGTAATATGTCTGTATCCTTAACATGTTTGTCTTGTCCTTTGTTTGTCTCTCTGTCCCTTGCTCAGGTTCTGTGCTGCCCGCTCTAGGAGTGTCAGTAGGCAGTGTAAATGGATACCACACCTGCAAAGGTGAGATCGCCAACTCTGCATTGCTGAAGAAAGCAGTGTCTGTGTGTCTGTCTATGTTTCCATCAGTGCATGATAACTGCTGTCTGTATGGATGTTCATCTGGGAGATATAAATTGCAATGTTACACTGTCTGAATCCTATAGCAAGTGAAACGAACCTGCAAATAGCCTCCCTATTGTCTGCAGTGCTGTGTGGTTACCAGAATGGTGCCATGGGATGGGCAGCTGACTCTTGTAGGACAGACTGAAGTACAGAAGTGGTAGGAGGGGGATCGAGCAACTGGAAGTGACCACAACTTGACACCTGATCAGAGGGTGTTAGAGAGCTGATAAGCGAGAGATTGTTTTAAGACGTGCAATGAAGGTTATTGGTTCTGAGGATCACAATACCGTCTTAACCTGGAATTTTAGGCGTGACTCAAATCACTATTATCTGCTGTGAGTTCACTGGTTCAACAAGATAAGAGATATGAAAAGTTAAACTCAAACTATGAGAGGCCGATTAAGTATGACACTCTTAAAATGGGGGCAGAACGTGTGCCAGGCTGATTTAATGCAAAGTGATTTGCTTTGTTTGGCAAACTGTCAGTCTCCATATGGGATGCAACCCAGGCAGCTTCTAGATAACCTCCCACCTTGGGTCATGGAAGGACAGTGTTCTTAGCCTCTTGTACCCTGATGCTCACAGCCTGCGTGAGGGTAGCCTCGAAATCTCAGGACTGGCAGCCCACGTAGGAGGGGTGTTGCCATTCCCCAGCTCAGATTTGGTTTTTTTATTTTCATTAGATTTGACTGAGATCCAGTGCAACATGTCTGATGTGAACCAGCAGTATGAAGGACTTGGCATGGCCTTGCGGGAACGCCAGGAGCAGCTGTCGGCCATGCTGGAGAAGATGCACGAGGTCCAAGAGGAGGCCAGCTCAGTGTTGAAGTGGCTGGAGTCAAAGGAACGTACCTTGTCGGCACTTGAAGCCTCTTCCTCGCCTACAAAGACGGAGACAATGAGAGCCCAGGCTGAACATAACAAGGTAACTTGTCTCTCTGAGCAGGAATAAAGACTGAGTTTGTCATGGTGACGAGGTGATCCTCTGAGACGTGCCTTAGTGCACTGAGTTGGGAGGAATCAGCGATGGTCTGTTTATAAAGAGAGTATTTCGTTTTGGGAGTGCAAGTGGTTAAATGTAGCATGAATATGTATGGTCTAGAGAAGACAAGACTGAACGGGGCATATGTCTTCAAATATGACCAAGGCTGGATCTGCACTGAAAATTGAAAATTTGCCGCCGTCACATTGATTGCTCTGGATCGATTGAGCGTCTGAATAGACGCGCTCAGTCATTTTAAGTGTAGACATACCCGTAGTTTGCAGCAAGGAAGATTTAGGTTGGATTTTAGGAAAAACATTTTAACTATAAGGATAGCCAAGCCCCGGACCAGCTTACCTAGGGATGTTGTGGAATCCCAGGCATTGGCGGTTTTTAAGAACAGGTTAGACAAACACCTGTCAGGGATGGTCTAGTATTCTTAATTCTGCCCCAGTGTGTGGGGGGGGAATGGACTAGATGACCTCTTGAGGTCCCTTCCAGACCTACTTTCTGTGATTCTATGAATCTGTGGTGAGCTTAACTCTTTTAGATATTTTAGAGCAATGGTTGATAAGCAGTTGTTTCAAAAAGAAAAGCTTATAATGTTTAGCACCAATTCTTGAGTCATTCCAAATTCACTGGGAAAGCAACACACCATTTAATGTTACACTGAGCAAGATTAACTTCTCATTTCTTCTATTCTTAAGGCCAAAATATCTGTACAAATTAATAAGTAGATGAAATGATTTAATCGAAGTCCAAAGGCGAAACCTTACACAATTCGAAGTGTAGCTACGTTTTTCCTTCAAACTGTGGCCCATCTCAGTACAGCTGTAGGGCTTGAGTTACATCTTCTGTTGTATATCGTAGCAGGTTCAAAATTATTTTCTACCTAGGCATTCCTGGCTGAGTTGGAACAGAATTCAGAGAAGATCCAGAAAGCAATGGAAGCACTTTCTGGCTTGCTGGAGACATATCCTGACTCCCCAGAAGCTGCAAACTGGAAGAAAATGCAGGATGACCTCAGTAAGTTCCCTAGAGATTTAGCGTGATTTTTAGACGTCTCTAAACATCCCTTCAGGTGATCTCACCTTCCAGGACAATTCCAAAAGTCACAGTACAGCAGCGTTACTTGTAATTGAGTTTGGTAAATTTGTTGGCGTGCGAGATGTTTTTGGGATGACTGTTGTCTCAGTTAATGAAATCTGCATGAGGGCTATAAGCTGCAAAGGCTTTGCTTTCTTAAATTACCTTTTAAAAAAAACCCAACCACCTTGCAATAAAACCAGTCGATTGCTTTTTTTATAATAAAAGCTTCATTGTTCAAAGTAAAACACTAATGATTAGTTCCAATATTTTAAATGATTAAACGAACTTTTACATTACAAAAGAAAATGTCAAAACTCTCTCGAAATAAAGTGCCACATACACGGTTTCTCCATCCCGAGCTCTAAAGTGCTTGACACAAACAGATACACGTTACATTATTTTCATTTGAAAGATGGAATCTGAAGCAGAGAGAAGTTAAACGACTCGCCCAAGATCAGGCAAGTCAGTGACAGTTGTGACTAGAATATAGATCTGATTCCACATTTCCTGTCCTAACCACAGGAGTTAGAAATGGAAAATGTTACTAGACTGAGGGTGTATCAAACATTACTCTGATATATTATACTGGAGTCCTCATTTAAAGCTGGGGAGATTTCCATTGATCAATCAGTAACGAGGAAATGAAAAAACAACGGCTAAATCAAGTGGCAGGTTTCCTAAAAACAGTAAAATTACCAACTATTTCATTGCCTGTCTTCAGACTCCAGGTGGGCAAGAGCCACTCAGGTGACAACGGAGCGCCAGCAGAAGCTGGAGAAATCAGTGAACCAACTGGCAAGCTTCCAGGCAGCAGAAGCCCAGTTGCGCCCATGGCTGATGGAGAAGGAGCTTATGATGAGTGTGCTGGGACCCCTTTCCATTGACCCTAACATGCTGAATGCACAAAAGCAGCAGGTCCAGGTAAGAAAGGGGCTGCATCTGTGCCTCCTTTGTAGGTTAAAGAATGAGGAGAAGGGGGCAGTCCCAGTGTTTGCGCTACGAGGAATTGCAAGCTGCAAAATCCCTGCTGTGGTTGATAAGTTCCTCTGTATATTTTGTACAGCGTGTGTGTGTACGCAGCTACATATATACACATTCTCCTGCTACAGTGCCTGCTCCCTTAGAGATTGTCTATGCGTCCAAGCTGGGTTGTAAATCCACCCTGCACTAGCGTGTCGTGCACTAAGTGTCCATGTGGACCTTGCTGACGGGTACTAATGGTTCCTCAGAGTACGTACGCATTGACGGTGGCAAATTTGCTGCCGTCTGATCGATTTATCTGGATCGATTGAACCGCTCCATCGATCCAGAAATCGGTTTAATAAAACCACCTCTCCAAAAAGCACAGTGCTGTGTCGACGGGTACGCATCTCCTGTCGGCGCAGCGTAGTGGAGACAGCACGCAGAGGAGGATTTAGGAAGTCGACATACGTTACGCAAACTACACCACGTAACTTGCGTAACTCCCATCGACTGCAGCTGAATTTCACTGTAAGTATAAACCAAGCCTTAGGGTGCTTTGATCTAGTCCTGTTTCAAAGCTGGGGAGATCAGAGTGCACCAAGGAACTGCTAGTCCGCATCAGTGAAGTCCACATAGACACTTAGTGCAAGGCAAGCTGGTGTGGGGGTAGATTTACACCTCAGCTTGTTGCAGTCTGCATGTTCCTGTAGGCAAGCCCTTGGTATCTGAAACTCGTTTCTTTTGTAGCAAAAGTGTCCTGCACACACCACATTGTACAATAGCATGGGACTAACACCTCTTCTCACAGAAAGATCCGAACATGTTGGGTGTGGCTAATTCTCCACATAATTGAAACGGGTCATTTTTTTTCTCTGTTCTCTGCACAGGATTCCAGTATTGACTCTCTTGTTTAAAAAAATATCTGTTCCACTCTCTAAAAAGGCCTATGTTAACATGTGCAGGGTGTGTTAATGCTGGCCATCTGCCTCAGAGCCTTCCTATCTACCTCTTCCCTGCATGTCTACCTCTAGTTACAAATTAGATTGCTGAAATGTCTGTAACTGGCCAAACCACAAAGAAAAATATCCCAGTTAATAAAATTACAGCTCCTTGTGTCACTGGTTTACATTGTGTTGAACAGCAATAGGACAAATAAGGGCGAGAAGTGAAATACTTTATGGATGTAATCATACGTGTTTCCAAATTTTGGTAAGCTGAAATGCTATTATAAACAGATCTTTGCTGTCTACTTTCAGTCCTGTCCCAGGGATTTCCTGGTTTCTTTCCAGAGATTCTATGGATGGTTTACAGCTACTGGAGGTCTGTTTTGTTGTGACGATGTATATTCGGTGCTGTCACATTTACACAAACACTTCTGCGTTATTTCTGTTCCAGTTTATGCTGAAAGAATTTGAAGCTCGCAGACAACAGCATGAGCAGCTGAACCAGGCTGCTGAGGGCATTTTAACTGGCCCAGGAGACATGTCTCCATCATCCAACCAGGTGCAGAAAGAGCTCCAAGGGGTTAATCAGAAATGGGCCGAGTTAACTGAAAGACTGAACTCCCGTTCCAACCAGATCGACCAAGCCATTGTCAAGAGCACCCAATACCAAGAGCTGCTGCACGGCTTGTCTGAGAAGGTAAAGGCGGTGGGACGACGACTCAGCAGCCAAGCTGCCATCAGCACGCAGCCAGATGCCGTGAAGCAGCAACTGGAGGAAACAAGTGAGATTCGGTCTGACCTGGGGCAGTTGGAAGAGGAGATCACAGAAGCTCAGGCGCTGTGTGATGAGTTGTCTGTTCTGATTGGGGAGCAGTACCTCAAGGACGAGCTGAAAAAGCGCCTGGAGACGGTGGCTTTCCCTCTCAAAGGCTTGGAAGATCTCGCAGGTGAGACACCCATGAAGCTCCTGGTTGTGGAGTCAGCTTCTCCTCCTGCTGGTTAACAAAGGGTTATGCGGGCCCTGTGTTTTTAAGAGTAGCGGATATGGTTTTGATTCCCACACAATGCCACCGAGGGTTGGAGATTGAGGAGTGGGTGGCCTGTTCATTCCAAGGGAAGGGCTCGTTTTGCTCTTCAGCAACCTGTGCAGTCTGATTTTAAGAGCGTTGTTGACTCGGTCTGAAAAGCATTTGGCCCCAATCTCCTGAGTGAGAAGAGGAGAAAGCAGAATGAGGATTTTTAAATTCTGAGTGGCATCTTCACTCCCCAAGAGGGTTGCATGTAGAAATCTCATAGCCAAAAAAATCCCTCTCCTTGTGTCACCATCTCCTAACTCCTAAAGAAGTTCATGGCCTGATGAGCGAAAGGCTGCTGATACGCAGGGGGAAGAAAAATTTCTTCCCATTAATCAGAATGCAGCTTGCGCATTCAAGATGCTCTAAAAACAATTTCACCTGGTTTATTAGATTCCAGCTTAATTGTTACATTCTAATCTTATTTCCATTTCAGCTGACCGGATGAATCGACTGCAGGCTGTGTTTGCAAGCTCCCAGCAGTTCCAGCACATGTTTGACGAGCTTAGGACCTGGCTGGATGACAAACTGTGCCAGCAGGCCCAGAGCCAGCCTATTTCTGCTAAACTGGAGAGGCTGCAGTGTCAAATCCAAGAGCAAGATGAGTTCCAGAAGAGTCTCAACCAGCATAGTGGCACCTATGAGATGATTGTGGCTGAGGGAGAATCTCTGCTTCTCTCCGTTCAGCCTGGGGAGGCGAAGAGTGCCCTACAGAGCCAGCTGGTCAGCCTCAAAACATACTGGGATGAGCTCAGCAAACAAGTCACAGATAGAAACTCCAGACTCAAGGACTGTTTGCAGAAGGCCCAGAAATACCAACGGCACATGGAAGACCTTCTCCCTTATGTAGAGGACTGCAAGGCAAAGATGTCTGAGTTGGAAGTAACTCTGGACCCAGTGCAGCTGGAGGCCACCCTTCTCAGGTCGAAGGCTCTGCTCAGTGATGTGGAGAAGCGCCGTTCCCTTCTGGAAATGCTGAACAGTGCTGCCGACATCTTGATAGATGCTTGTCAAACGGATGAGGATGATATTCGGGATGAGAAAGCTGGGCTCAATCAGAAGATGGATGCCATTACAGAAGAGCTGCAAGCCAAGACTGGGTCCATTGAAGAAATGTCACAACGGCTGAAGGAATTCCAGGAAAACTTTAAGAACATTGAGAAGAAGCTGGAAGGGGCAAAGCATCAGCTAGAAATCTATGAAGCTCTAGGACCTCAAGCCTGCAGCAATAAGAACTTGGAGAAATTGAGGGCTCAACAGGAAGTGCTCCAGGCCCTGGAGCCGCAGGTGGATTATCTGAAGAACTTCACTCAGGGTCTGGTGGAAGATGCTCCAGAGGGGTCTGACAGCTCCCAACTCTTACGGCAAGCTGAGGATTCCCAGCAGGACTTTAAAATAGTGAAACAAAAAGTAAATGAATGCTGCATGCTGATGGAGACCAAGCTTGAAGGAATCGGTCAGTTTAATAATCATGTCCGGGAGATGTTCTCTCAGCTGGCAGATCTAGATGATGAACTTGATAGCATGGGTGCCATCGGGAGAGACATTGACAGCCTCCAGTCTCAAGCCGAGGATATTCGTACATTCCTGGGCAAACTTCAGGGGCTGAAGTCAGACATTGAAGCCTCTGAGGGGGAATGCAAGCAAATGCTGGAGGAAGAAGGAAGCCCTGATTTGTTAGGGCTGAAACGTGAACTGGAGACTCTTAATAAACAGTGCAGCAAGCTGACTGAAAGGGGCAAAAATCGCCAAGAGCAGGTAGACACGACGCTGTCTCGAGTCGAGGACTTTTACAACAAACTGAAGGGGCTGAATCACATGGCAACGGCAGTGGAGGAGAATGAGGCACTGCAGTGGGTTGTAGGGACGGAGGTGGAAACCATCAAACAGCAGTTGGCAGATTTCAAGGTAAGAGCTCCTGATGTGAGGTTTCTGAAGCGGCAATCGCTGGCTAAAGGTACGTCTGCAGTTTGACCTGATCTCTGGTGCTATTCCGAAGCAGTGCGTTTCTTGCAGAATTCATAGAACTTTATTGTTAAAATGCAGCCAGGGTGCTTGGTGCTGTATGATTTGACAGATGGTCTCTGCCATTGAAGAGCTGAGTACCTGGAAGGAAGAATTTGTAACAACTCTCTTGCTGAGTTCATGGTCAGATTTGAAAAACTTGTCCCTTGTCTCCCCCATGCCTGGCTCCCCGTACTGCCCATAATATGAGACTGTCAGAACTTCTCTTGGCTTTTTAGGTACAGTATTTTTCAGGGAAGAGGGATAATTTGGTTCCTTGATTTTATTTGAATCATGAGTTCAGTATCTTCTGCGATGTCTAGTACAGATCAATCAGTGTATCTGCTAAGTGGGCATGTTGCCCAATCCCGGAATCCCAGCTGTCTTTCAGGAACCTTGAACTCTGATGCATCATTCCAGTTTTTGAGTCTTGGATAAAATTACCGATAGTATTAAATGGTTACAGCTGGGGGGCATGTCATTCCCTTGGTCTTATCAGGTGTTTGCTTTAGGGTTTTCACATTGCCAGTGAAGAAATTCTGGAGACTATCAAGGTATGTGTGCAAAACTTTTAACTGAGCCCAAAGAGGGAAGGTTTTCAAGGTGGTTGAATCTTACCTAGTACTATGGTGTCAGGCCATGCTGTTATACTACATTAATTACATTAGCACTGCTTAGAGAGTCTAATGCTGTGAAACCTCCATTCCTGAAGTGCTCCACTGCTAGTGGCTGGTCTGATTTACATCTTGCTGCTCGGTGACTAGCAATAAGAGGAGGAGCCATTTACTTTTCATCGTGTAGCTAATTGATTCCATTCAGACATCTGATGGCTCTGTTACACCATCACAGGATTATGATCCTCTCAACCCCTTAGGCCTTGTCTACATGGGAACATTTGTTCAGTATAACCTGAGGTGTGACTTTAAACTAATCTAGTTATGCTGGTATAACCCTTGTATGGACACTTTTATTCCAGGATAAGCGTGCCACCTTTGGTTTAGCTTGTGTCGCTTGGGAAAGAGTTTAAGCTAAATCTAATAAAGCCACTTGTATCCTAGGAATAAGAATATCCATAAGGAAGGTTATAACCTGTAAAACTGTACCTTTGTAACTGGTAAAACTTTCCTATAGACAAGAGCTTACTTCAGGCTGAATGGCTCTGATTAGAAACCAAGCTCAAATGGAATGCAGTGTATTTCACTTGACTGGCACGGATAGTCTGAAGTGGGGGGAGACATAACTTCAGCTGGTTGTAAGAGGGTAGTATTTAGTTACCATTGGTCCACATCTCAATGACTTTGCAGATGGCCCTCTAAGACATCTGTGGCTGCTACAGAAGAAAGCCAAAGGCACTGCAACAGAAGGAAATCTATAAGCATCCTTATCAGGAGTAATTTATTAGCCTCTGAGTTCCTGGAATTCTGTTGGGTTGGGGTATCTTCTTGCAGAAATTTTCTGAGAAATCAAATTTGCAGTAAGTAACTCAGCTTTCTGCTATGTAAAATCAAAAGAAAAGAAAACTGGAAAAGGGGGAGAGTTGGGGGGGACAACGAAGGAATAAGGCTGGTGGAGAATGATAGTTACACAGAAAAACTCTTCCAATTAACAGTTCGTCCAAAGAACCGGTATTACTTGCACCAATGATGTCTGTTGGATGGCAAATGCTTTCAAGCCTAATTTTTTGGTTAGCCTCTAAGGGAAAAGAGATGTCCACATATGTCAGCCTGGACACTGAATGATATCACAGGCATGAACAGTGACCATCTTGTTCCATGTAATTAAACGTGCATCGGAGTGAGTAATGACACGTCCTGGCTTGTTTATCCTTAATGGGAATTGGGAAGAGAGGATCAGATTGTCGAGAGCAAGCTTTTAGGAAAATAGATCATAAATTGTGTCCGCTCACGTTACAGCACTGTGTCCTTCCTCCCTGAAGGCTTTAACAAACTTGGCAGGGGAGTTGAGAGAGTTCAGGAGAGAGCAAACACCCTGCCCTCTGCTCCAATCCATGTGAACTGAGCAGGAAGAAATGAACCTGGAAGCCTGCCCCGCAGCTGATCTGTAAAACGGCCCGGACAATTGAGTTGAAGTCATGAATGTTCCCTTTTAGAGAGAGAGTGGTGTAGCCAAACTGGAAACTTCTACAGCACTAGCAAACCTTTTGAAAGTTCACGGCTTGCTGATGTTGTTGTTGTTTGGAGCCAGACTTTGCAGTGGGGGAAGGGTGATGATCTATGGGTTCAGCTTTTGCTGAGCTCATGGGAAGCTAACACAATGAAAGGAAAGAAACTGAGTGTGTCAGCCACATTTACACCCTAGAGGGTAAGTGAAGGGAAATCTCATTGGGCCCTGTTCTCAAGGCTGAGTAACAATGTTTTGGTTCATTTCCATGGTTCAAGAGTTTAGCTCCTGAGCTGAAATGCAATGTGAAATGCATGGCAGATTGATCGGCACAACTTCGTTGTGAGGTCATGCATCATTATGCTGCCTCGACTTTTAACAAATGAAGAGCAGTGAGGTTTGGTTTGGCGATGGGAAGGTCTGTTGAAGACCATCACCACTGCAGCATCTGCTCCCTTAGAGGTACTCAATGGAAGCCAGAAAAGAGTGCAATTTTGGAAAGCTTTTTTTTTTTTTTTTGGTACTTAAAACAGGATGCAATCTTTCAATGGGCAAAACAGTCTCTTACCTCTAGACTGGAGATCAGCTAGGTGCACAGCCTGGGGCCAGGGGCAGCCTTCACAATCATAAAATAATGCCCTCCAGATGCCTCCTCCTTGGAAATGTATGTAGAGAACAAAGCTGATTGCTTGCAGCATTTGCTTGCCAGGGCACTCAAGAAGCACTTCTTATTTATTTGTCCAGAAGACACAAGTACATGCAGATATGTCTTAATGCATTAATTTTTATGAACATACATGTAAATAATAGGTCTTTGGTCTCCAAGCAGATTACCAGTGCAGCCTGTGTTGTTTCAACGGCAGGCACTGCTAACCCTAATATAGCCAAGGCTAGAGTGTTTCCAGTAAGGAACAAGAGATATTGAAATTTGTGACTTTCAGGGACTGCATAAGGGTGATTCAAACGAAGCTTTACACTTGAGGCTTCCCAAGGTCCCCCCTTCCCCAACAAACACCCAACAAACTTGTTCAAAAAGAGAACTAGCTGCAAAGAAAAAACTTTAAAAATGTTGGGGTCCTGCTTCCTAACCCTTCGTACTATCCCTTGCCAATTTCAAACCACAACAAACGCAGACACAGGAGTTAGGGGAGATGAATCTAAACGCAACGTTTCCAGGTTCTTTTAATCCAGTAAAGAAACTAAAAAGCACCTGCCCGATCTTGACCAAAAGAAGCACTATTTACAACAGAAGTATTTTTGGTGGGGCGAGGGAGGGAGATTGGAATAGAGAACGGAAGGCACCAAAGGTCATCTTTGTAAATGTATCACAATTTTTTGAAGTCTTTACGTCACTAACATCCTTTGAGGAGAGACACAAACAGGCCGCCTTTCTTTAAAGAAGAAAGTGGAGACCTGGGGTATGTCTGCCTTGGGGTGGAGATGTAATTTTCAGCTTGAAGGAACATACCCACAGTCGCTGTGATCAAATCAGCACACACCCTAAAGTTAGAAGTGTAGCCATGTTGGCAGAACGGGCTAGCTGCCGGTGTGCATGTACCTAGGGTTTCAGATGGGACTGTACTTGGGGCAGCTAGCCAGTCGTGCCCCTGTTGTTACATTCTGTTTTTAGTGCTCTAACTGAAGCAGAGCTAGCGCAGGTATGTCTGCTCGGACTGGAAATTCCACCTTCCCACTTCAGTGAAGACATACCCTTAGTTTAGAGAATCATGTCTTCAGGTCTCTGGTGTAATGAGTCTGTGAAAATATGGACACAGCTGATTCATCAGGAATATCTTTATAGCTATATCCCGTCTAGCACGTGAGTGTGGTGGGAGATTGTGGCCTCGTTGCAAAGGGCAAACTTCAGCCCTGTCTGAAAGGTTCTAGCACAGCATTCTGCTGCAGAAACACACAGTGTATGAGTCTGCTCTAGGGAAAGCCGGACCGACTTAGCATTGGTTGCAAAAGTGCTAATCACACACCAGCTTCTCTGTAGAGTCCATTTTCTTCCTGCTGAAGAAACTTTGCAACCTGTTACATCTTTTCTGCATTCCAGTTTCACCAGTGTGAAACTGATGGGTTGCGCTCTTTTGACGTGATTGACGGCAAACATCCACCAATGGCAACTGCTCGAATGAGCTTTCAGGTTTTGGCATTTTTCAGCAGCTCTTTCTGTTGTTAGCTCAGTTTTCTCAGACAGAACTTTCCATAGCGTTAATACTAATGATTGAACTCAAACAAGCTACAGTTAAAACTTCAGTAAACAGAACAGCTAACCCAGCTAAGCTTTAACAAGCAGCAGACTCTTCAGGGGGAGTCATTCCAAACTTGCCCCCTGGAGATGCTGAAACATCCTGAACGGGTGGTGATTTTTTTCTTTGTGCACCCTTAGGCACCAGCAGTCTAGAATTGATAGGATCCTGAATTGCAAACTTTCCACCCAAAAACCAGGAAAGAGACAAACGTGCTTAGGATTAAGAGGCTGAAAGTTACATTAGTCAGTGCAAAAGAGACTAATATTTAGCATCAGACTGTAAATAAAGAGTACATAGACCTATTATTATTTTGTAGTGTTGTGGTAGTGCCTGAGAGCCCCGGTCATGGACCAAGACCCCTTTTCGCTAAGTGCTGTACAAACATGGAACAAAAAGATGGTCCCTGCCCCCAAAGAGCTTACAATCTAGAATAACTCTTTAAAATATTTTCCTAACAAGGTGGATGAGCCTCCAGTTCCATCTAAGCCAGCAGCTCCCTCTGCTTTATAGAACTCTAAAATACATCACGTAATGCACCTTGCCTAAGTGGATTTAGACGCTTCCCTAGTGGTTAGAGCTGGGAACTATGAGTTGGGAGACCTGGATCCTGTTTTTTTTCTGCCATTTGACTCGTTGTGTGGCCTTAGGCAAATCATGTAATCTCTCTGCTCCCTAGTTTCCTCATCTGCAAAGCAAAGAAAAGTAGTTGACAACCTCTTGTAAAGCACTTTGAGGTCTTTACATAAAAGGTGTTATATAAGTAAAAAGTCTTCTCCTTTCTATAAAATAATGTTGTTGCAATTTATTTGTATTATCCTAACACTTAGGAGTCCCAGTCATGCTTGGTAATGAGATACCTTTGCCTTTCCTAAACAACATTTCAGAGTTTTTTGCAATATTAAGAGAATTGTATTTCTTTCTCGTGGAAAGATTAGGCAGACTACCTTCTTTTTCAAAATTGTACTGAGAAGCAGCCTGGAAAATGAAGTCTGGGAGAATCTGAAAAACTATATTATTCTAATGGAAAACTGAGAGAGAGCATCTGAATTGCTGATGCTATAATAGAAACTAAAATGATTGTCTTAGTATTCAGGTAAAATGGATGCTTATTCAACTGGCTTAAAGAGAGGTGCATGTGGATGTCTTGACTGAAATCAGGCTAATACAATAGACAAACTAGAGGCACCACCTAAGGAAACAAACGACTAAGAGATGCGCTGCAGCTGAAACACCTTCCCGTTCTACCTCCAAGTGCCGAAACTATTAGAACCCCCTACTCTCAGCATAACTAAAGATATTCTTTTGCCCAACATCACCTTGAAGAGTTTCGGAATGATAATGAAGGAAGGCTTACAAGCCAGGCGCTGTTACAAAATCGAAGACTTTATCTGTGCTCTTTCATGTGCCTAAGAATTGAAATTCCTGCTGGGAACCTAACATGATGGGCAAAGCTCAGTGCTAGTTGCTGCTCATTTCCCCATCTCACTTGTGAGGATGAAGGTCTCAGGATCAGAGTGATCCACAGTAGTTTGAATGAGTTTGTGCGGTGGGTCAGGTGACTGAGACAAAGGATTAATTACAGAGAATCCCACGTTGGCCAGCCATGTTCTTCAAGGCCAAACTGACTGACCCTTGGCCTCCAAGAAGACCCGTTAAAGGTGATCATTACCTCAGGGAGGAAGCAGGAAATTGCTTTTTTCAAGGAATTGACATCTAGCCTCTGTCAGAAAAATAGGTTGGGGGAGAGGAAGGGGCTGAAAAATCTGTTATATAATGGTTTAAAGTCATTGACTGAATCAGTTGACTTCAAATCCTCAATGGCCAGCAACAGCAAAGGACTTTCCACCTCTTTGTTCTCCCCTTTCTTAGTTACTGAACAATTATGGCAGAGAAAGAGGAATCCCCAGCCTGGAGTGCCAGCCTGCCATGAACAATTCCTCGTGAATGCTAGAGGAGTTAAGCCATGAGCTGGACAAGCAAAGAGAAAGACGCCAAAAACGACAGGCTGCCATGGTGTCTGCCACTTGCCATTCATGGCAAGAGTCTAGCCCTTGAATTCTGAATTGGTGGAGCATTAGGGGTGCGACTCCTGCCACCTATTTTCAATTTTTGTAGACAAAATTATAACAGTCAAACCATATTTTAGGGTAAATCCCTAATGACTTTCTCTGTAACTTTTGTCCTCGTGTGATAAATCCGTGTGATGGGTTATTTGAAACCAGAGTTTCCCAATATACTGTATTTTTTAACTTAGGCAATACTTACTTTTCATGCCAGTAAAGATTTTGAACTTGAGCATGTGAGAGACAGAGAGAAATCTCTGGACAGAAATAACTTAAGCACCACTTTGATTTTATTTTACCGAGCAGGTAGGTTCACAGATCCTTCATGCCTCTGGCACCCTCTTTGGCTGTAAAAAAACCCAGAAGGATTCATGATGTGGTCAGAGAGAAATCATTAACCATACCAGTCAACTTTTCATTCAGAGGCTGCTCTTTCTAATCTCTTTCCAGCCCTCCCCCTTGCCCTGTGCAAAGGGAGATATTTGCCAAATCTATCATTGTAACACACCAAGGAATCCCTCATCCCATCTCCACACACACCTACAAGGTACTCCACAAACCTTCTTTTGGTGAAAAGAGTGGTTGTTTATATTATTCTCTCAACTTTTGGGTGGGTGATTGATTCCATGACGTTGTCAACAGTGCCACTGTTTATAAGACTATTTGGCACTTGTATAGCACTTTCTATTTTCCATGTGCAGTGCGCACATTTACTAGACACCCCTCTGTGAGTGAATAAGGAGGAATGGCTTCCTTACTCCCCTCAACCTCCTCATTTTAAAAACCAGGAAGCAAAGGCACATAGAGGTCAAGTGAATTCTCCAACACGCATTCTTGAATTCTAATCTGGGTGTATTTTTTAGTCCTGTGCTTTGTCCCATGGACCAGAGGTTCTCAATCTGGGGCTCTCCTACCACCATCTAGTGGTATGTAGGTAAGATTAAAATGCAGTATTGGAGAAAGAATCTGTTGCAACTGCACTATTAGAATTGTGAAGGTGGCACGCCCAGAACTTTGAGTTTTAGATGTGGTACGCTAGGTCTTAGTTTGAGAAGCAAACTACGTCCAAGACTATGCTGTTTTATAGAGAGAGAGAGAAGGCTCATGCAAGCTTAGGGATTTAGATTCTGACACCCAAAGAAGTTAGTATTTACTGTAGCTCAAGGCCATGTCAACACTACAGAGTCTTTTCTGGTATAGTTATGCTGGCAGAGCCCCTAGTATTGCTGCAACGTAAATTGGATTTCTTCTGCCAGCATGGCTATACCACCTCCCCAAATGACATTCGCGGTGCCAGCAGAAGCACTCTTCTGACATTACAGTTGTGTCTACACTGGAGGTTTCGCCAGCATAGCTATGCCAGCTGTGGCTGTTGTTTTTTTTCACACTTCTACCCAACACAGCTGTGCTGATGAAACTTTGTAGTGTGGACCAGGCCCGAGACACCTGTCTGAAAGCTGCAGGTAAAAGTCATTACGATGCTTTCTCACCTGTACTGCACTATGTCACTTGGCAGAAGAAGTGCAACACGGAAGACAGTCTCCCAAAAAGTCACTCACTAAGTCTCTATAGCCAGAAAGTGTGTCACTGACACAATAGAAATGTGTGAAAGGGTGACTTTTTTAACAGAAAGGTCCTGTTGCATACCTGACTGTACTAACATTGCTTCAGATGCGTACGAATGCAGAGGGAAGCCATGCTTGAAAGAGGGAGGGGCAAACTCTCTCACAATGAAGTTGCAGTTATGGTGAACAGTGAAAGGGACTGGGTGGGTGGAGTAGATTGATTGTAAGTACCTTTCAGTAGCAGTGTGAATAGCATTTCAGTGACATGACTTGCAGAAAGATTGAATCTTGCCCCTATTGCCTGTTATGCTCTTGATTAAACTCTCGCTGGCAGCATGCAGAGAGGGTTCCCCAACACAAAAGGATGACATCTTGCACTCTTTATAAAAGACTTCACCCCCAAGACTAGCAGCAGGATCGGCTCTCTAGTTCTTTATGCGCTGGTGTTCGCACCCATCTCCAGGATGGTTTACACACGTGCACTGGAAAGGAAAATCTACCCCTTTTAGGATTGCAAGTCTGAACCCGAGAACAGAAATGAGTTTGTTAGATGAGTCAAAATATTTATGCAGTGTACTGTGAATATTATGTTGAAGCGGTGTGTTAGCAGCAGCACCCAATATATTGACATGCGTCTGCTTGAAGATACATCCCCAGAACCCAACCTCAGAGCCTCTTTCTGTGCTAGTTTCTTGAGTTCCTTTGATGGTGGTTCAGCACCTGATGGTCTGCTGGAGCCCCAGCATAACTTTTGACTCAAGTTGTAGCAAGCAGTGCTGGTCCGTGGCTTTGGGATGTGGGTGGAAGGAGGAGGTAAACTTCCTGTCTGAATGTCCCATCAGAAGTGATATCTTTAATGGGACTGGGAGGGGATAATCTGTCTCTTGTTCTCCTGCCTTGGCTGATCTCACAGTCCAGCTGGTGGTATTTTTAACCCTTGTGTGACCCCAAAGGAATGCACTGGCTCCTTACAGCCGTACTTCTCCTGAGCAGCTGGGTGGGGATGGGGTGGGAGGGAAGCGAGGGGGAGGCAATGCTTTCTCCCTGTTGAATGCTTTCCAGGCCTGCTTAAATATTGCTGGCTAGTATTTTGAGCACCAGCAACACAAGCAAAAATGCTGCCTCTTTCGCAGCTGTTAAGTTATCTTAAAGGCCCAATATCCCCATTGAGGGGGAAGTGATGTTAGATTGGGGCTCAAGAAAACGGGGGGGAAAACTCAGGTGGGGCTTCCTGCTTTGCAGCTCAGACATTTCAACATGAAAGGTAAGAGCTGATGGTTACGAATCTATGGTGATCTTTACTCAGGGAGTAAGAGCAGCCTTGGTTGAGGGAGATGCTGGAGTGTAGCCAGCGCTTAATTTGTAATGAAAGAGGTGCTGGTGCTCGAGCAGTTTTTTTGCTCTCATAAGCCAGAGGTGCCGGGGCTATGAGCTGCCAAGCCTAGAGGTAAGCCCTGAGTGTCGCTCACAAGTGTCACTGGTATTGAGTATCATAGCTCTTGTGTACTTCTGATTTGCTAATCTGAGGGTATTGTAAAGAAATCTGTTTGCCGAGAGACACTTGAGTCTTAGCGGCCTTTGTGGTGGTCAGCGTTGTCATTCCTCAGGAGCAGAGGGGGAGCAAAGAGGTCCTCAGCTAACCATAGATATTCAGAGGGAGCAGAACGGGCTTGCAGTTGTTCATCTAAAAACAATCAAATAGTGGTGACCTTGACCTATCAGTGGAAAGTCAGGAAAGCTCTTTGGTCTCTCTTGAGCCGAACGTCTCATGTACGTGGAAGCTGAGAATGGCGTAAATTGAACGGAAAGCAGCTGGGCGATGCAATCGAGGTGGTTTTAACATCATTGGCTTGTTGGTTCAGTAATAAAGTGAGTCCCTTCTGGGAGTCAGCTTGGGTCACTGTTCCAAACCCACCCACTCTCATGTTCTGTGGACTAATCAGTTTGCCAGGTCTCAGCTGTCCTGTTCTGGGAAGCATTGCCATGGGAATGTCTCCCTCGTAAAGGAATATTCCTGGCCGTTGTATTGATACTCGAAATGAAATACTCTACATCTGGGGTCCATCCCTGATCCAAGGGATGCTAAAAATACCAACTTCCTCCAATGCCAGGAATGTTGGGCCCTTTAAGAAGGAAGGGAGCGGGGCTGAGGTTTGTCTAACGCTGGCAGTGGAGAATATGAAGGTGAGCCCAGTCTTTGCTGGGATTTGGGCTACGCTGGTCCTGAAGATAGATTGGATTCTCCATTTCCCGGAGAAGTGAGATTGAGCGTGTAGCTAGTTATGTGCATGTGTGTGTTCATCATGCCATCTGTGACTCAGTTCTCCCACCATACTTTCAGTGGGATCTTAGGGTTCCAAAAACGGTGGCACCTATTCGATTTGCAAGGGACAGGGCAATGGAATGGCCATTGTCAGTAGAAGACTCAGTATTGTAGAGTGGCTGATGTTTGTTCATGCCTGGCCCTTAAAGAACGACCACCACTCTTCTGCCCAGCTAAAAGGAAGTGAATGACCTTACAGTGCTCCTTCCAGCCAAAGGCATCGCCCTAGTTAACACTGTTACCTCGCTTCCTAGAGCCGCCAGAAAGTTGCTGTCGGCTAACAACACTCGATCTCCTGAGTTGTTCGCTCACTGTGTGACTGAGCAAGTAACAACTTCTCTGCACCTTAGTTTTTCCATTTGTTAAATTGGGTTAATACCTCCCTACCTCCCCGGGTGGTTGTAAGGCTCCATATTTATTCAGGTGCTTTGAGATGGCCAGGAGGAAAGCACAGTAGTATTGTGTATAGATTTGGGACACCGGAGTGGACGCTGTTCAGACCTCCCTAAACTTAGCCTGTACAAATGGGATACTTCATTGTTGCCTGGCCATTTTCTCCCGCACCCTGCTGTGCCTCCCCTGCTGTGAAAATCAATCAGCTGTTTAACTTGGGCTGCTTCCTGCAGGGCGTGTTGTGGAATGGCATCGGGCCCCGCCAGCAGCTGGGAGCAGTGAGTTGTTTATAGTGTAGAACAGAGGGCCTGAGGTCTCGGTGGTGTTTTATCAGACAGACTAAATCTCTGTTCAGTCCTATATGCAGCGTATGCACTTTGGAACAAAGAGATTCCCTGTTAGCAGAGCAGGAGATTTTTGTGGAGAACTGGACAGTTGTTCTCTACAAAAATGGCATTTGGCAAGTTTTTATAAAAATAAGCACCCTCCCAGCCATAAAGACATCCCATCCCGACAGGTGGATTTTACCTTGAACCTGCCATCTTAAGTAGGAGGTTTATTTTTATGCCTGTTTCAAGGTACTTCCTTCTGTGGGTGGAAGATTAATAATGCATTGTGGGAGCTCCAGCTCTCCCAATGATTAAGTACAGAAGTGCCATGGTATTTGGCACATCAGACTGTGTAAAGCTGTGTTAATCGCTGGTATATTGTGTGGGCTGTAGGCTTTATTTAAAAAAAAAATTTAATCATTTCCATGTTAGCTGCCATGCAAATAAGTAGTTAAAATGGAACTTGCAAATTTCTGTAGGAAACGTAGAGCTGTCGGGGGCTGCATGCTCAGGAATGTACATTCTAGCATAGGTGATTTGGTGGGACCATCTCCCTATATTATACATGGAACCAGCTTGTCTGATTTGAAGAGTGGGTTTTGTATGCTGGCTGAGGTCGGACATGAAATCAGTCTGAAGTCAGCCGAAAGCCAACTGGATAAAAGAACCACCACAACACAGTTGGATAGGATTATTCCTGCAGCTTTTGTCTACAATATGCTCCAAATCCAGAGTTTAACCACACAGTGCAACTAACTTTGCAACACACAGAAATGTCCATTTTCGAGGTTTGGGGAAACCAGTGAGTCTAGAAGGAAAGAGGCAGCAATGAAATAGAGATAATGAAATCCCTTAGGATTTTGGTGGGGAGTGAGCCTAAAAAAAAAATCCATAAAAATCCTGTCAGAACCCAGAATGGCTATTTAGGGAAAGTTGGAAATAGTCTGATTCAGTTATACAGCACTTTTATCTTGAGGCCCCAGCCCTCCCCGAGCATCACACACTAGAGTTGCTGTGCAGCTACCAGTATCGGTGGCGTGTGCATGCGCACACGCACACACTTTCATTTTGGTCTCCCCACTTTGCTTTCTCCCATGCCCTCTCTTAACCTGTATCTCTCCTTCCAGTCCTGGTGGCTTTACTGGGAATGCTGCACTCTCACTGCATCTGTCCTTATTTGGCCCCATCACTGTCTTATCTGAGCACCTTTCACAATCTGTAATGTGTGTGTCCCCATGGCACACCTGGGGAACTGAGGCACAGAGAGGCTAGATAACTTGCCCAAAGTCACACAGTAAGTCTGTGGCACAGCAGGGCATGTAATCCAAGTTTCCCAAGTACCAAGCTAGTTTCTTGACTCCTGGACCATCCTGTCTCCACTGGCTCATTCCTCTGCCTCAGTTAATCCAGTCATGACCTTGTTCTGCCTGAAACACAACAGGGGGGAAGGTGGAGGGGGAGCCAAATACGTCTCAGAGGAGTGCTCGCATACTAGTGCAAGGAGTGTTCCATGGATTACACTCTGCTCTCCACTCTGGCAGGCAGTAAGTGAATGAAAAGAACCAACCAACTCAGGAAAGGGTCTCAATGGGTAGTGGGGACAGGAGAGAAGTAGCAGGTTGAGGTAGAGGAGGTTAAAGGAGTCTGGGAAAGGAGCAGGAGAAAATACTTCAAACTGCACTCTGGGCTTATTGGATTAGAAAATCCCAAACTGATAGATGGCCAAGTTAATGGTCTACAGAGAGCTAGTTGGTCATATGACATACTCTTTATTTTCAGCTGCTAAATTGCATTAAAAGACAGCTAAAAATATAATAAATGCCTTCCTAATATTATTTTTCCACATAACCAATTTCTGTAGTTGCCAGAGAGATGTTATGCAATTGTAAATAGGGCAATGTAACCCATGCAATTGTAAATGAGAAGGCAGGTGGTCCACAAGACAATCGGTGTCTGAAAATGCAGTCCGTATTAGCAAGGTTTGAGACCCACAGGCCTAAAGTCCCAAAAGCAGGTGCTCCCACTTCAGACGAGTCTCTTGACAAATCTCTTTTCTTTAATACAGCTGTTTCTCAGTAAGTCTGAAACAACCCGCAGAATGAATTTTAGCAGAGATCATTTATTAGTAGTAAATTAATGTTATACAGCACTGTGAGTGCACATGATGTTTCACGGAATATAGAGAGAGCATTGCAATTTAATAATAACGACAAGACAAAACACAGAGCAACGTGAGCAAGGGAAATCAGGAAGAGAGCTCAGCAGTAAGGGAAAAGCAGGAATTCAGAGCATGGGCCGTCTTCCTATAGGTCTTTACAGCACCTTGCTCAACTTGAGTGCTCCCAGATATATACCATAATATAAGTAATTTTAAAAGTAGAATAGACTTTGAGGGATTTGAAAGAAAAAGGGAACACTTGATGGGAAGGAAGTCTGACACTGATCCAAACACAGGACAGGTTGAATAAAGTAGGAGGAGACAAAAGTAGCAATGAAGAGAAGGTTGGGAGGAATATCCTGAGTGAAGGGGTGAGGAGAGCAGGAGAAAATGAGCAGAGATGCAGGTGGAAGCTTGGTGGCAATGGCTCTCGAAGGGGAGGAAGAGAAATTTTGAGAGAATTAAGAGTAAAACCAACCTGTAAGACAAATTCTTAGCTCCTCATCAAAGCCTGAGCCCTGGCATTGCTCTCTGTATCAGTACCCTGTGTGGTCATACCGAGAGCTCTCATGACTGTGGATAGGATACAGTAATCGCCTGTTGGGCTTTTTAGCAGGGAGATGGCAGAAGAGGCTAATATACCCACCCGGCTCTTCTCTTGAGGGTAGGCTTACTGGAGGGAGGTTTGGCATCTCATTCCTGTCTAGGAATTCACAAATAATGTAGTCCCTGTTCATCTGCTGACTGGAAACTGATTTTGTAATTGGCTAAGATGTGTGTTTCTGCAGGCAAAAGGTAAAGCAGAATTGCTAATTAAACCAAAATCACATTTCAGGGTTCCTCCCAGTCCGTCCCTTCTACATTTTCCTTAAACACCAGGCTGTAGGTCTCAGCTAGCTGTGAAATGAACACCCATTTTTTAGAGCTGTGGGGTAGCTCTATCAAACGTTTATTTCAGTAACCGAGATGGCTGCTGGCAGGTTTCCACATACCAAAGCCATTGAGAGAAATCTGAAGGGACAAAAATTCAGACAGAGGACCATAGGGCTCCCTCCCTTCACACACCACATAACAAATATAACACTGGAGCAGGGCCATGTGAGTTGGGAAATGCTGTAAGGCTCTCAGTTAGGACTCTTCAAGTTCAAGATTGCTCCCATTGTGTCATACTCAACCTGTCAGGCTTTGTTTTTTAGTCTTTTCTTAATCCGTCTGATTATGGCTTGAGGACCAGATATTTGAACCTCAGTTGAAAGCCCACTACCGTGGGTTTGTAGTCGGTTGTATCTGCTTTAATACATATCTAATTTTTTACTGCTTTTACTGGGATATGATGGAGGATGACTGACTTGCTCTTATCACGTGACTTGGTGAGGAAATAGGAAAAGAATTTCTGGCTCCGAAGCTGGCAGTTCCACATCGAGATCATTCTTTATAATGGAACAAAAACCCTCAGCACCCCCAGCCTGGATTCCTGAAATTCCTCCTGCAGAAGGGGCCCTAAAGCATTTAACGGTCCCACTCAGAGAGAGTTTGAACAGTGAAGGTGGAGGGGCGGGGAAGTAGGTTTATTGGTGAAACTGTGAGGCCTGACTTTCTTGTGTTGTTTCAGCTGTGTTGAATTATTAAAGTAAACCAAGACCTGTTCTCCCTCAACTGTAAAATCTGTGCTTATGTTTTAAGCCAGAGATGAGTTAGAAGGGTCTTGGAATGTGTGTGAGAGAAAATATACCGGCAGACGAAGCCGGGGGTAGGATGTGCGCCAACCATATTAATTGGCTGTAGGTTTGTATTGGGGGGTTGATATTTTTGAGTGTAAGGTGCAGCCTCTGATAGATTCTGCTACTTAAAGGCACTCTCAGGTGATTAATTCAGATCGCCAGCAACATCCATTTTAGTAGGGTGTCTGTCTGCACATGTCTCAGACATGGTTTAGCTGCCAGGTCTCCTCCTTCCTTCTTGCAGAATATTTTGACCTATTTTATTCATGGAAATAACTTTTTTCCCAAAAGGCTTCTATCATCTCTACCCAACTCAACTAAACAGTATAAGAAATTTAACAACTTTTTGATGTTCATAAAGTTGGAAAACTTATCCTTGCAAAATGTGTGTGTTCATTTTTCAGAAGGATGATTTTTGCAGTTGGTGTTCGTTGTCATTTAACCTTCACGTATGGTTTCTTTATAGGCTTTTGCTTGTGAGACCAGGACAAGTGTTAGACATGTTGGTCTGCTAGAAAAGAGAGGGTGGGACTTGTGAAGGTGTGCTCAAGGTACAGGGGTTGGAGAACTGAGTTCAATTTGCAGTCGCAACTCTGCCACAAGCTGTCTCTTTGACATTGGGCAAGTCTAATGTTTTCAGTTGAGCTTCTGCCCCTCTGTCTGATCTCAGTTCGTAGCGGGTGTGCAGCACTTGTGGAAATTTTTGCTTCAGTTTCTCATCTGTAAAATCAGTATTGCTCACTAGGGCATTATGGGAAGGTGAATGTTTGTGAAGCTCTGATACCATGGTGATGGGAAGAAGTAAGTAGATGGCAATAGACAGACCTATATAAAATATAATGTAGTAGCATTAGTGCTTCCCCGTTATTAGTAGTGCCATGTTCTAATTTCTAGGCCATTTTCTGATTCTAAAATCCCAGGTTGTTGGATGTTGTTGAGGTGTGTTGAAGCTTTCTCAGAACCCTCCTGTTTTCTTCTCTTTGCAGCAGCCCTCCTTAGTGATTCACACATCCTTTACCTCCATTTCCCTACCAGAGGACTTTTTAAATTTGCCCCATTTAATCATTTTAAATAGAAAAGGAACATGATAACAAAGGAGGAGAATGTGGTCAGCATGTGATGCAAAGGCTGTGGAGCTGTGGATCTCCAAAGCTGGAGGCCATAGTCCCGAGAGAAAAAATTGTAAAATGTATTATGTAATGAATTTTTTTAAAAATGATTAAGCAGCCTAAACACATTATTGACAAACTTCACACATTTTTGGAATAATAGTTGGTAGTGCTGGGAAAGGAACATAGTTTAGAGTAATCTGAAATGAAAATGACTATAAATTTGTATTAAAGTGACCAATAATTATGGAAAAGTATAGCCTGATTAGCCTATTCTTAATGAAAATGACCTGATAGATATATTTTTTATTATTCTGTGGTGATGTGCCAAGATATCACCCCCGTTCTTGAACAGCTAAGTTGCAAGAATCCCCAGTGGCCTTTTCTAATCAGTTATGTAGGGCGTTGGTGAGAGCGCTCAATGCCCACTTGTCCTCTTCTGCAAAAACCCAACCCGTCAGCAATTTAAACCTTCGGCTCGCCGGAGCTGGGAGGCGTGAGGCTGCCCTGTGGGGCCAGCACCTTTGCTTGTGGCAGGAAGCCAGCGGGGCCAGTCCACAACAAAGGGCGCTCCCAACTTTACCAAAAGGGAACCCGCTGGCGCCGCGTGTGGCGCTGGAGCGCGGCGGGGCCGGCACTTGGCCGAGTGCGGGCCCGCTGGGTGCAGCGCCTGGCACGTTTTCGGGGCGTGCGGGGGGCGGAGGAGCCCCGGGGGCCGGGCCCAGACAGGGCGTTGCTTCCCTTTGTCGGGGGATTTGCGGGCACCGTGGCGCCCCCTCCTCCCGAGAGGAGGAGCCAGGCCGAGACGAGGCCGGGGCAGGGAAGGAGGGACGAGCCCGGCCTGTCCCCGGCGAGCGGAGACGCCGGCCCCGGGGGAGGCGCGGCGGGCGGGCGAAGGGGGCCAGTCCTGCGCCGGCTCCGCCCCGCCGCGGGAGCCCGGAGAGTCGCTCGGCTCCGCTCCGCAGCGCCGGGGCCGGCGCGTCCCGGGTTCGGCGGAGCAGCCGCCGGCGGAGCCCTTTTGTTCCCCCCGCGCCCGCCCAGAAGTTTGCGCGCCCGGGGCCCCGCCGCCAGCTGCGGCCCGCGTTCCAGGGGCGGCGGCTGCTTGACATGCATCCCACGGAGCCGCGCCGCCGGCCGGGCGCTCGCACGGGGGGAGGCGCGGCGCTTTCCGGCCGCCTGCGCTGAGCCACACAAAAGGCGAGCGAGGGAAGGGAACCAACTTCCTGGCGGCTCGGCCCCCCCTTCTCCGGAGCAGCCACCTGCGCCGGGGAGAGCCGCGATCCTCCCCCGCCCCGAGCCGGGACAGTGCGGGGATTGTGTGGCGCTGCAGCTGGGATCCCCTCTGCGGAGCCGGCCGGGGGCCGCGGCATGGCGAACACGGAGGGAAGGTCCCCGGGAGCCGAGAGGAGACTGAAAACGCCGTGGGCTGGTCTGGGCGGCCCCTGGGAAAGTTAGGCTCCCTCCACCGCTCTTCGCTTTTCTTCTCCCCCCTCCAGAGAGTCCTCCCGGGCTCTCTCTAACTTGGGGGGTCCTGGCAGATCTGCTGAGCCCAGCCTCTCTCCATTTGGGGTGCCTTTCAAAGCCATTGACACAGACCGAAAAGAAACTTCCGAGGATGAAGGAATCTGCCCTGCATGTTTCACCCAGAAGCTGTTTTTTGGTCATTTTCTTGGATTCGGGTAGTATATGGCTTGGTCAGCCGGGTTGGGGAGAAGGAACAGCAGTTCCATCATGTTTGTGAGACAGGAAGACTCCCACTTTGCCCTGAATGAAGAACTTCCTGTGTTTAAACTTGCAGGAATATCCGCTCACAAGCTTAGTTCAAATGAAAACACTGGAGTTGTGGAGGGAGAGGCTAATTCAGACCAGCTGGACTTTACAGGACTAGAGCTGGGAAGAAAATGAGAGGAATTTGTAGGAGCCTGCGCTGCAATACACGATGAGACTGGAGAAGCTTTGCCTTTGTTATTAAAAAAGGACACACTCAGTATAAATTAACAGCTTCAAACTCATCTGCAGTTTCTGTTGGAAATAATGATGGGGAGTATTTATTGAATAGAAGCTGTCATACTCGGATGGTTTTTGCTGACAGAGTTGCAAGGAGAAAGGAACATTACTTTAAAAAAAAATAAACAACCCTATAAGGAATTATTTGGCAAGTGATTTTTTTTTTTAAAGAGATGTGCTGTTTATCAGCTTGGGACCACCAGGATTCCTGGGTGGGCTGTGGAATGTGACTTTGTGGGAGCCTTGCTGCAATGGAAATTTGCTTCTGTGTGGATTGACGTTTGACTGGTGTGGAATACAAATTTCAGTGTCATAGCTGTTCTGCGGATTACAGTCTAAAATCGAAAGGGATTTTAACTTCCACAGGATGCATTTCTTTTTGTTGTGGATAAAAAGTTAACAAGGTTGTTTCTTCCTGAATTAAAAAAGTATGGGCAAGCCACTAAGCAGGCCAGACTGTTTACGACAGAATCACACTTGCCTGGGGAAAGGAGAGGAAGAGGATGGTTATATAGAGGACTGCTATGTCCCCCAGAGGTCTATATATGATACAATGAGAATAAACGAACAAATTGATCAGGGATCTAAACTTAATCAGCCTTCCAAAAGCACTCTCGATAAGATGGATGCCAGTACTATATCTAGCAATGGGACTTTAGGCGCATCCAATGTATTTGAATCAAGAGCACCAGAAAGTAAAAAGTTAGATGAAAGAGTAATTTTTGATGCGCTGAAACTCAGCAGTGATGTCTCAAAGTCAGCACCAGCTCCACCCAGAAGAAGGCCAAACCCGGAAAGAAAAGAGAATGTCAACAGGAGATCATGGAAATCTTTTATGCCACCAAACTTCCCTGAATTTGCAGAAAGGATTGAGGCCTCTTTGAGCGAGGTCTCAGAAGCTGGTGCTTCAAATTCTTCTTTACAAGAAAAAAGGGAGTCGAGTGCCATGTTAGCTGAGAGCTCAGAGCATAGGGAGCCGATGTCAGAATCGCTAACTTTGGAACATGTCTCCAAATCATCTGGCATTCCAGAAGTCCAGGAGGCGAAACAGTTAAGTGAAGACTGCTATGACTGTTCCCAGGATGAATGCCAACCCCTTCTAAAACCAGAAGATACGCCTGCCACATCGATGGTTATCACACGGGACCAGAAACTGTCAAGTGCAACATGGCCAAGAGCAAGGAGAAATGTTATCAAGGGAAGCCTTTTTGATGGGCACCGTGAAACGTTGGAAGCAACCCAAGCAGACTGCACTGTAGAAACTGTGGACCTATCTCCCTGCCTAAGTGAAGAGCTGCTGGATTCAGGAATGAATATTCTCATCACCCCCAGCCTTAGAGAAAAAACAGAGTCTGAGCTGCGATTTGAGGAGGATGAAAGATGGATAATGATGGAGGCTGAAGAGGAGTGGGAGGAGGAGATGCTGTCAGAGGGAGGAAAGACTGTTCTATTGACAGATGAGAAAAGAAACTGTTGCTTGGCAGATATTTCTGAAGAAAGAGAACAATTAACTGCTCCAGCAGTGACAATAGAGACAGCAGACTGTTCCGCTGGTGTCCTGGGGACCTCTCACCACCTAGTGCACCGTGATGACTCACAGCTTCATGATAGTGGCTCAGCTTCTTTTCCCCAGGAAACATACCAGGATTTAAATGGCACTTTTACAGCTAATGTGTGTGATACTGAAGCTATACCAGTTCAATATGAAGCTGAGGACTTTGCTCCAAATTCAGAGCACTGTGTCAGTCCTCTTGTCCCAGAGCAATTCTCTGACACGGATTCGGTGCAGATGTTTCTTGAACTAGAAAAGCAGTGTTTGAATGACGAAGGAGATGGAGCCGCCTCAGTGGATCTGGAAGGTCAGGTCTCTGGGATGTGCTCGGAAGGGCCAGACTCGCAAATAGACTCAGAAAAGGCTGCAACAGAAGATTGTCAGCAGACAGCTCCTTTTGAAGTCAGTGCAGCAGACTCTGCTATTGTCTCAGATCTTGAGGACTTTGATGTCACATACAGTTCTCAGGTGGAGAGTACAGTAGAACCCACTACAGAGCCTTACTCGGAAAAGGAAGCCTCTGCTGTAACCCAGACAGACTCTGAAGAAGTGGGGTTTTCCAGTCCTGGGGTTGCAGAGGAGACAATGTCGCCACTACAACTGTTGCCAATAAGTCAGCCAGAGGATGCAAAGGAATATGAAACTGACCTGCTGACAGATCAAGAGCCGATGGAAGATTGTGTAGCAGGAGCGTTATTGAGCTGTGAAGCGACAGCGTCTCTTGAGGCAACTGTCGTTGAAGTGTCCTGTTGCGAGGGAATATTTCCTCATTCCTGTGGTGGTTTGTTAAGGCCCCAGGAAGATCAAGCCTATGGAACCTATGGTAAAATGGAGAGGACCTCTGAAGAGAATACAAGAAGAGTGTCCCCAAGCCAGTCACCCCACTGTCAGCAATTAATTCCTGCCACAAGTGCTGAGGAACTAGACTCCCTGCAGGATTTTTACTTGCTGAAAGATGAGATCGGTGCTGAGGGGGCTGACAGTTCTGAAAAGAGTGATCATCCTCTCTCTGAAAGGACTGGATTCTCAAACTGGGATGTCTCAGAACTGGCATCTGAGGATGAAGTCACAGACTTGGAGAAAGAGAGTGATAGATCTGAGGGCCAAATTCATGAAACTGAAAGTTTAGGTGCTCATTGTTTTTCTCAAGCACCTTTGCAAAGTGATTCTCTATCTGAGCAGGACTCTGCGGAGCAGGGGAAGTCCACAGAGATCACTGAGGACCTGAATACAGAAGAAACAGGGGCTTTGGGTCAGCTGCTGCATGTGGAAGGGATTACTCATGGTGGAGAGTTCACAAGTGCCCATCTTATTCAGGAGGATATGCCAATAATGGTTGGACAGGTGATGCTGGATGTTTCCACAACGGAGGCAGATATCTGGGAACCGGGAGACCTGGACTGGCTCTTTGAACACAGCTGGGAAGATAAGTTAATAAGTTGCACGGCTGGTGTACAGTTCGTGTGTGGAAATACTCTCTCTCCAGTTTGCGTGGAAAGTGTGTGCGCTGCACAGTCCGGCGCAGAGAAGTGTGCTTCCACGGTCACAACCGCTGAGGAGGAGCTTGCAGCCATCACTGGTCCATTTAGTATAGCCACCACTATTCTGGACAGCCCAGAGGAGCTCCTTACTGCATTGCTAGCTGCAGAGGAGCCTGCCACCGCCGCCACACCACCAGCTGCAGAGGAGCCTGCCACTGCCGCCACGCCACCAGCTGCAGAGGAGCCTGCCACCGCCGCCACGCCACCAGCTGCAGAGGAGCCTGTAGTAGCACTGCCAGATACTGAGCAACGTGCTACCATTGCCAGGGCATCCAGTGTGGAGATGCTCCCCACTGACACACCAGGAATGGAAGGGTTTCTCGTCCTTGCGGCATCCAGCCCAGAAAAGTTTAACACTGCTGCAATTTCCAGCGCAAAAAAGCGTGCTGCAGGCCTACAAGGGATGGAAGCGCTTGCCATGGCCTTGCCATCCAGCTTGGAAGTGCTTGCTGCTGCATCACCCGGGCTGGAGGAGCCCCTTGCCTCTGGCCAGGGACGCAGAGCATCATTTGCCTCAGAGCACAGCATGCAGATGATTCCTGCAGCTGTGTCAGGCATGGAAGATCCTCCTCTTCTTTCACACCTCCAAGCAAAAGAACTCTCTTCCACAGCATCTGGAATGGAAGCCTTGGCCACCGCAACGACTGACACAAAAGGGCCTCCGATCACAGCTCTTGTTGCAGAAGGGCCTCCTGCTACAACGGATGGATTAGTTCCAGATAATGAGGTATTTGTTACTCAGTTACTTACACACTGTGTGTCAGATGGGAAATCCCTTCATTTGGGGATGGGGGTGGGGAGTAGAAGTCCTACCTAGGTGATGGTTTGCTGACACTATTTGTGGGGTACAAACTGCACTAATTTTCCCCTCTGCCATATCCGTTTTCTGTAATATAAACCTGGAGGTAGGTCTTTTCCCAGTTAAAAAGAGTTAAATTTTGTAGACAAATGCTTTGGGGGAAACTAAGAATGGGATGTAAAATATGACAATTTTTAGATTATGAAAATTCTTTCCCTAAACCTTTCAAGTGATTGACTTATTAAAATATGTTGTGCTTACTCAAAAGTAAATGAGAGATTGCTACGGAAAGATTTTTCTTGCTAGTAGAGTAAATGCACCATTTCAAATATAAAATTCTGTTAGTAAAGGGAATCTGTAAAGCAAATTGAGTGCAAACAATGCATATATATTATACAATAGCCACTCATTTAAGGCTTTCTTAAATGCACAGAGAGGTAAAGATGTTCTGAAATATCAGAAAATATCCGGAGAAAAGTGAGTCCAATTCTTTTCGGTATTTTACTAACAACTTTCGTATTAAGAACATTTTAAAAGTGCTATAAGGGGTATCGATTTTTTTTTAATGCCTGATATTCCCATATCTGAATCCTCATTTACCAGCCATTTAGGTTAGAAAAACAATCATTGAGATGACATCATCAATTGCTCAGCACATTAAACTGATTCAGTGGCAATTACTCAGCCTTTGTGCTAAGCCCTCATTTAAAATATCCAGACCCCTTGTCAGAGAACTGCTTTGAAATGGAGGGAACCCCAGTGAGAGAGCAATCAGTTTATACTGAAAAAACTAGAGTCCCGTAGCACCTTAAAGACTAACAAATATTTAGTTTG
The DNA here is from genome assembly GCA_007922155.1 of Mesoclemmys tuberculata. NCBI lineage: Eukaryota > Metazoa > Chordata > Testudines > Chelidae > Mesoclemmys > Mesoclemmys tuberculata. The sequence continues at coordinate 10,716,682 of ML675715.1, read as the reverse complement.
CTACTAAATATTTGTTAGTCTTTAAGGTGCTACAGGACTCTGGTTGTTTTTGCTGTATACAGACAAACACGGCTACCTCTCTGGAAGTTTATGCTGAGTTTTTGGTTAAAGTGCAGTCTTTGCTGCCGAACCAGGTTCCCTCAGTAAAGTAGGAAAGAGAAAGAGACATCAAGATACTGACTTCATGTGGCTATTATCTGAGATTTACTGCTTCAATTTCATTGTTGCCTCTCTTTTGGGATTGTATTTTATATTAAATGTTTCTAGTTCTTAACCCTTTGGAGTCAGTGATGCCTTGAGCCTTAGATTTGCATCAGGAAAAGGCCTTGTAACATGAATGTCTTCATATTAACCGAGTTACGTCCAAAGTACCAGGTGCGTGAAGCAAAAATGTACTTCCACTGTTGCAGCACAGAACCTCATATGTTCCTTTTGAAATGTTTGTTCCAATGGAAGTGCAGGTACTTCTACAGAAAATCACCAAAGGAGGGCTGTGTTTGTGGTCAGCAATAAAGGGGTTAAGAAGTGGAGTGAGATCACAGGATGCAGTCATCCATGATAGGAACAAAATAGAATGTAAAGAGTCTTTGGTTCTCAAAATGAGAGGGAGGTACCTGAGCGGAACCAGTTCCTTTAGTCAAGAATGTCAGTTCATGCAATTCACCAAATATAGCTTCTCAGAAACCTCACTCGTCACGTTTTCCTATGTAAAAGATAGATTGCACATTAAGTATTTGTTTCAAAGTTGAGTCCTAGTGAAGGTTAATGAACTAAAACTTTGGAATCTTGTGTGTGCATATTGGCTCTGAAGAATAAATATATTAGAAGTATTTGCTCTTAATGTAATTATATATGTGATTATGTTTTAAATGGTCCCTGTGAAATGGGCTTTGGTTTCTGGATTGTACTTCCACACATTGCAGTTACTCATTATTGGGTGTCAGGGGCCTGTGTATTTGGACCTGCAAAAAAAAATGTTTTAAAGCTTATAGTTGGGAGAGGCTCTGTGTGCCAGTCAAATATTTGCATGCCTTATCAGTCTGTTCCTCTCATGTGTTTGGCTGCCTTAAGCAGCCAGCTCCATATAAGAGCAATAACAGAAGTGTTTGGAGAATTAGCTATTTCATGTCACCATCACTTCTTATAACCATAGAATAATTCTGCACAAGTGTATGGCTCTGGACAGTGTCTTCCAGCACTCTTGAGTTAATACTCTTGGCATAGTCCCACTACGCAGACAAGTTGCAGAACTTAAGTGGGGAGAAAAAGATTTTTCTTTGAAAATGGGGCAAAGCAAAGGGAGGGCAGGCTCTCTTTCCCAGGCAGAGTGTTACTGACTTTCATCCCTTCAGAGATAAAGCAATTGTCTGATATCAGAGACCTTTTCCAAACCTTACTCGAGTGCTTGCTTCTCGGGAGTTTTAGACACAAGTCTGTCTGAAATGAAATGTTGAGATTTTGTCAGTTTCCATATCCTTGGTTACATGGACTTCTCCCCCCCCCCCAAGCTTACTTGAAAAAGAATGAGAAAGGTTGACTATATTTATCTCTTGCCCTCTTCTGAGGGAGACTGTTGTGAGTCGAGAGAGAGCACTAAAATCTTTCCTGTTCTTCTGTTTGTCAGTTTGACCTGTGATCTGTTCTAGCTGGCAGCCCAAAGCCCAAGCGTAAACAGTCCCCCGTTTTGGATTGTATTATTCATTATGTTGAAGCAGAATGGGTTCTACCTCTCGGATTTTGCTCAGAATTTGCTTTTCATGTTCCAATGTTTCCTGCACAATGTGGCCTTGGTTGGCTGCCCTGTCTCACTGAGGCTGAATGACACTATTGTGGAGGAAAGGAAATGAATACAGACTGCTAGGGTCTGGCTTGTCATCAGCTAATTACAGGAGATTTGAAGCTTTGATAAGAGCATTTATCTCCTTCACGAAAACAGGCTTTTCGCTGCCGTTTTTCCTCCCAACGGCAAGGTTCCGTCCTTATTTCCAAAACCCCTTTTTTGGTGCGAATGCTTTTTGCAGGCTAGGATTGTGCCAAATACGTGGCATGATCTCAGATAAGCAGCTAACGCATTAATCTTCCATTGCCTTTGTCTTGTTCCCTTTGTCTTTACAAATGCAGTATGTTTCCCAGTGTCTAAAGTTTCAATCATTTAACAAAACTCCTATATGTGTATAGAGCATCCCAAATTCAACACCGTAGAATTTGCTTTGATTTCTGTTATTGAGCATCTGACTTGGTCTTGCTGTAAATAACAATTGGCTATCTAGATGGGGCTTTTTCCCTGGGATTTACAGCATGCATTAGTTGCATGTAAGACATAAACTATGCCTGAGCCCAGTGATATATGAAGTGCTCATTATACTGGATATGGGCAGATGAGAAGTTTAAACAAGCCAACAAAACTCCTAAAAATAACTGCAACAGAAGAAGCAGAAGGAAAATGTTCTGCTTGCTGTCTGAAGGAGGTCGGGAACTGTTGTCGAAAGTGTGTCAGTTAGCAGATGGGGCTGTGTTGCATCAGAGAACTGAAGGTTATAAAGCGATTACCCCTTCTTGTTCAGTTGTTTCAGAAGGACCAAGTGGATCCCATTCAGGTGAAACTGCAGCAAGTAAATGGACTGGGCCAGGGACTCATCCAGAGTGCAGGAAAAAATTGCGATGTACAAGGATTGGAACATGATATGGAGGAGATCAACACCCGCTGGAACACGCTCAACAAAAAGGTAAGCACCGCGGCAGAGGTGAGGCTTCCTTGCTTGACGGAGGGGGTAGTAAGCCGTTGTCTTGGGGCAGGTGCGTCAGCTGGCATAAAGGGAACGGTGTCTATAGTTTAAGCAGAGCCATTGCCTGTAACAGTGCCATAGAAAATGAAATGTTGCTGTTGTCACCTATCGTAACTCGAGAACACTGTGCCCCTAGTGATGTGTGTGTGTAACGTAGGTGGCACAGAGAGTCGCACAGCTACAAGAGGCCCTGTTGCATTGTGGGAAGTTTCAAGATGCTTTGGAACCATTGCTGAGTTGGTTGGCAGACACCGAGGAGCTCATCTCCAATCAGAAACCTCCCTCGGCTGAATATAAAGTGGTGAAAGCTCAGATCCAAGAACAGAAGGTGAGTGAGCTGGAGGCAGTGAACGCTGAGCTGTATCCAGGAGGGAAGGACGTAGAGGCCACAAGTGCAGAGCCCAGCTATAGCAGAACAAGCGTCCTTACTCCATTTGGATCATTTTTAAAAGATAAATGGTAATGGTGATTTCATGTAAATCCACTGGTTTATGGCAACCGTTCTGCAGCTCTGACTTTCTCATAGCCTGCCACGGTACCATCTGGTTTCTGGTCTTGTTACCCATACCTGCCGTCCTAGCAGGCTAATGATGAGTGTTACATACAAGACAAGCATCTGGCTCTGCAGCTCCGGTAGTATTTTGCTCTCATGCTGGCTTGAAATTAGCTGCCTGTTTATTTTTCTTCAGCTATAGCCTATTTGGTTTTGCTCACGCTGACAGCTATTTTATATCAGGATCAAATGGATTATGTAGTGTATGATTTCAGTTTCACACTGAACAAAATAAAAACACAGAGAAGAACACAAATTGGTCTTTAGGTAACCTGCACAGGTTATGAATAAGACTTGTTAATGTAGGGAAAGTTCATCCATGTTAATGGGAAAACATAGTTTAAAAGAACCAAGACTTCATCACATACACGGAGATATTTTTAAATAGAGATTTGAGGGAATGTTAAAACGTAATGCTTGCCACTTGGGGTGTGGGTTTCAAGTTTCTCTGTTGAATAAAGTGTTTTGGATTTGTTTGAGGCATTTTGATTGTCTTTTGAGTTGGGGAGGAAGAAAATCCCATTGTTGATTTGCTCAGCTGGGTTTGGACGCAGCCCAGGGCTTATTAATGGTTTTCAGACACAATTAGAGGTTTCGTATGTTTGGGGGAAGAAGTAGCTCTGCTGACTCAATTTGGTAACTTTTATCCCTCTTTGTTTTAATGTTTATGCAAAAGCTGCTCCAGCGGCTTTTGGATGATCGGAAGGCCACTGTCGAGATGATTCAGGCAGAGGGCGGAAGGATCGCGCAGTCAGCTGAGCCTACGGACCGTGAGAAGATTGTTTGCCAGCTGGAGAGTCTTGAAAACAGATGGGCAGGGCTGCTTGGCAGGGCAGCAGCCAGGTAAGAAAGAGAAGTGGGAAGAAGTAACTTCATTTTGCCTCTGCTTTGAAAGGGGACAAATTCCTCTGTGTCCAGCAAGAGACATGTTCTTATGTGCTTTGGACAGAGACCAGTTTATTATTGTTTAAATTTGTATTACACTGTACACTTACAAACTGGTTTCTCACTGACGGATGCATTTGTGTGTGTGTTTTAAACGGTTTTCAGTATGCGTTGGTCGGCCATCCTGCAGTCTGTTTAACTGACATTTAGAATAGTTCCTGCTAGTACAGCGCTTTGTGCTTGGTGTTAATCCACTGGACGTTGTTATGCACTGTTTGTAATCATCAGATTGCAACACTTGGGAAGTGCAGTGAGATTCCTTTACTGGAATATCTTGGAAGCAGCTAGTGTCAAGCAGAAAACAGCGAAACCATAATGTGTGTTGCAAGGGTGAAACAAATGGCACAGCTTTATAATGCTGTGGAGATACTTAGATGAAATTAATTCTCTTCACAGGGTGTGTTTATTTTTATTCTTTCTAGTTTGACATTCAGCTTCAACTTCAGGGTACTGTTTGCATCTCTCCGCTGCATGAATCTCATTTACAAGATGCAGTTTGCTGCATGGTCTACTGTAATGATGTGTAGAGCCATCCCCAAAGGGTCAACCTCAGTTTGCAGTATTTTAAATTCCTATTGAATAGATGGGCTGTGGTCTCAAGGACTGTCAGTCTGGCACCTTTCACGAGCACCAAATGGTCCTTACAAACCTGAAATTCAAGGATTTTAGCAATGCCCCATGTCCTTTTGGGGAATTTCCATGATAATGCTGTTGATGGCAGAAGATCTAACGGTGTACAACAGAAGCCGTTTTTATTGTCTTCAGTGGGAGTGGCCTTGGACCCTTACACAACGTCTGTGAAAAGGCCTTATTCCACATTTTCTGTGGGATATATGTGTTTGCATTTCCAGTTTGCCTGGCAAGATGTAGTTCCTGGACTGAAGAGAGATGTTTCTGTTACTTCTTTCTAAATGCTTTGTTTAAAGGCATTTGCACTCAAGCCCTTAGCCTTTGAAGCATGTTAAAAGCTTCATAGTGCAACACAGTGTTTATGGTTAAGGTGGCACTCAAACATTAAATTGCTTAACTTTCCAGATTCTAAAAAAATGCCTAATGCCTAATTAGCAGCTTTGTTGTTATCTTGATGTAGGCAAAGACAACTAGAAGATATCCTTGTTCTGGCTAAACAATTCCATGAGACCACTGAACCTATTTCAGACTGGCTGTCTTTGACGGAGAAGAAACTGGCAAATTCCGAGCCCATTGGTACTCAGACAGCTAAAATCCAGCAGCAGATCAGCCGGCACAAGGTAGGAAATGGTCCCCGTGCAAACACAGAGCTGTCGATGGAAGATGTCTGCCATTGTTACACATACGTGTGCAAAAAGCCATCTGCGAGGTGATGGAGATAGTTATCACAGGGTTTTGAAATAAAGAGAACGTGGGAAATCATGACGTTGCTGGCCCGTTGTTGGCTTCTGGCCATATGTAATTGTTTTGTGTCTGTTGCTCTTTGCAATCATCTTAAAACCTTTTTTTTGTTATAGTTTGTGCCCTTCCTTGGTGGGTATTTTCTTTACTTTGTTTGATCGTGCGTTAAATTCATTCTTTTAGTTTTTTTCCATTTTATTTCATTTATTTTTATTTCATTTGTTTCTGTTGTCCGTTTTGTCACCCTGGATTTTCAGGCACTAAAGGAAGACATAGAGAGTCGTGCAACTGACGTGAATCAGGCAGTCAGTGTCGGCCAGTCTCTCACCTCCTTGAGTTGCATAGCTGAACAGGTCTTGCTGACAGAGAAGCTAGACTTGCTGCAGGCCCGGTACAGCGAGATTCAAGATCGGTGCTGCCGGAAGGCAGCCCTGCTTGATCAGGCGTTGTCCAACGCTAGGCTCTTTGGGGAGGATGAGGTGGAAGTGCTCAACTGGCTGGCCGAGGTTGAGGACAAGCTCAGCTTGGTTTTCGTAAAGGATTACAAACGGGACGTCTTGCAAAAGCAACATGCTGACCAGCTGGTATTGCCATTTTCCGTTCTTCCATTATTTATTTTCATTCATTCATTCATTCATTCATGTATTTAGTTATATATCAACTGGTTTGATCCATTTTTGGTTTCTGTTTTACTTTAACCAACATCACAACAGGCCTCTCTTCCTAGAGTTGGAGGGGGAAAAAAACCCTATTTCATTTATTAAAAACAACTCTCCTCCCCCCTTTCAAAACAAACAAAAAAGGTGTCCTGGTGTCCCATAGACTGTAAATTATTCACATTCTTTGCATCCAACTCCTCGACTGCGTAAACAAGACCAGTCACAATTTTTCTTTAGCACTTCCAGTTTTTGCTTCCTGGAATAAGTGAGTTTAAAGAGCCAGGCAACGTGCTGTATTCCAGCATTGCCCACCTCTTCTGAGAGGCAGGGTCTGTTTCCATGCAGACAGACTCTGTAGGGTAGATGCAGCATATGCTGGTGCGGAGGAATATCGCCTCCCTGAATGACGTTACCTGTGCTAACAGAAGCCGTCATCATTTGGCATAGCTGCATCTACAATAGGAGTTTTGTCAGCATAACTATGTTGCTAGGGGTGTGTGGTTTTTTTTCACACTCCTGACCAACGTACTTGTGCCAGTATAAATTTTTAAGCGCAGACCGTCTTTGAACAGTAAATTTAGTCTTTGGTTAATTTCTAATGCAAGAGTGGATTCTTCATTAATACAGATCCAAAGGCTGGGGGTGGTAAAGAACTGTGTTAAGCCCTGAATTATAAGATCTTTAGCCTTCCAGGGAAGCGTAGTGGTAGGGGAGCAGAAGGGACATGCAGCATACCTGCTTCCGATCCATCGGGAATAAAGAGAAAGTTATGCTTTCTCTGCGGTCAGTCTCCTTTCTCTCCTGCACTTGGTCACCTGTAGAGTTGACAGGTCCCTTCATGGAGATGGTAACTGCTGTTGGTTCTTTCCATGTAGGCCCTGAACGAGGACATTGTGAACAGAAAGAAGAATGTGGACCAAGCCATTAAAAATGGGCAAGCTCTTCTGAAACAAACTACAGGTATCAGCCGAGCTGAACAGATTGCAACGCTTGAGCTGACAAAGGCATTTCCTCTCAGCCAAGCTTTGGACTAGTTGAGATCAGGGTTGTTATTGACGGCAATAATTTTTTCAGAGTAGGCTGTTGATCTTGGGTTCTCTTGAGATGCTTCAGAGCTAGAGGATGTATCCACACACACCGGTTCTTTCTGTGTAGTAGGCCCTCGGTTTGTATTTAACGTGTTTACCGTGGTAGTGCCAAAGTGCTAACCCATTGTGCTAGGTGCTGTACAAACAGAATAGTAGGTGGCCCTCTCCTTAAACGTGCAGACTGCTGTAGAGCAGAGGTTCCCAAACAGAGGTCTGCGTGGTTCACTTTTTGGTGGTCTGTACAGACCTGGCTTGCAACCAAGCACAGGTTCTTCTTCTTTCCAGCTGCTAAATCACATTAAAAGAGGCTAAAAATACACCAAGTACTTACCTAATATTACTTACCATCTAAACAATTGCGGCAGTTGCCATGCGGATGTCATTCGTTCCTGAGTGGGAGGAGAGGTGGTGCTAAGGCAGTCTGTTTACTAAGATGTAGTCTGCACTATGAACAAATGTTCTAGAAAAGTTGATGTAATAAAAAACCAGCTTCTCAGTTTCCTGTCCTCTGAGAAATGGCTTGGTCTTTCTCAGAGATATCATACAGTAGTCAAGAACAAAGCACTGGTAGCTTTGGGGTTTTACTGTAACCTCAAGCAAAAAAAGACTTCATTGCAGGTTTCCTTTCCATTGTGGGGAAGAAGGAGAAATTTTCCCTGGCTGGATGGAAAATATCAGCTGCAATGGTTGTGAGCTTCCTGCTTCCTGCTTGCATTTACTTGACAAAAAGGGATTCAGAAAGTGGCCATTTAAAATGGAGAGCAGGAAAACAGGCTGCTTAAAAAATAAAAAGCCCTTGGACAAGCATAACTAACTGTGTCTCCATCTCACAGGGGAAGAGGTGTTGCTAATCCAGGAAAAGCTGGATGGCATCAAGACTCGTTACGCGGACATCACAGCCACGAGCTCAAAGGCTCTCAGGACGTTAGAGCAGGCTCGACAGCTGGCCACCAAGTTTCAGTCTACTCATGAAGAACTGAGCAGCTGGATGAGTACCGTGGAGGAGGAGCTGATGTCTAGCGGGGGACAGTCGCCCGTTGGAGAGCAGATACCCCAATTCCAGCAGAGGCAGAAGGTCAGAGCTTTCAAAATACTGAGCACAGTGACAAAAGCTGGGGTGAATCTTTACGAGGGAATGCTCCACAGCCAGTAAGATGTGGGAGCCTGTGCACGACATAGAGAGAACTGGAGAGGAGGAGATGTAAAGCGTGTGACAGAATGTGCTCTTAAAGCGTAATGCCTAGATGCGGGGGATAATGAAGGGGGAAATAAGTGTTTGGTTCATGACTAGAGCTCCTAGGTACTGCAGTAATACGAACAACAACAGTATCTTGCTTCGAGGAGTGAACGAGGCAGCATCCTTTTCCTGCTTGTGGGACGCTGCAAGTGAGAAGTCTCAAAGCCCCGTTAAAGATCAGTTAATGCATTTAAAATATATTCACAAAAGCAGAAGATAACACATGGCCTAGAACCTCCTCCTCATTCCCAGCCTCTCTAGCACCCACATCGCTCCCCTCCATGTAAAATGCTGCTGTTAAGGTCAGCTTCCCTGCCCCCACAGTAACCCCACTGCCCCACTTCGAATCCTTCTTACAGCCTGACTCCCCATCGTTCGAGCTCCTAGTCCTTGCTTTCAGTGCCCTTCACAGCCGCCCCTCCATGCTCATCTGCTCGTCTCTTACCATGTTGTCCCTGCCAGTTTCCTGCCCAGAATGTCAGCCGAGCTATCCGTTTGTCCATTTCTCCCCCAGACATCGCCGCGCTTCCTCTCTCACATGTGGCATACCCACCCTGAATTAATTTGGAGTTGCTCCTCAAGATCTACGTCTGCTGTGAAACCTACAATAATCAGCCCTTCCGTGACAGCTGGGTTGGGTAGCACTTCCGTCTAGCTGATGTTCATTTACAAAAGGGTGAAAAAGCCCTTTTTTAAACCTTGGACCCATTCTCTGCCCCCCCCCATTCTCCCCTCCCCCGGCCCCGTGAGTTCAAACAGCACCTGGCAAAGGGGCATTCCTGCCAAAAGACAACCGTTACTTGTATGCTGGTGAACTGCTCCACTGGGGATCTTGTGCCGGTGAAAGGAATGAAGGGAACTTGGCCATGGGACCATGAACGACTCAGATGCAGGAATGGCCCCTTGCCAACAATGTCCAGATGATGTTAACTGAGATGCACTGTCTGTGCTCTCGCTGTGTGTCTTCCTCAGGAGCTTAAGAAGGAAGTTATGGAGCGCAGGCTTGTTCTGGATACTGTGAATGAGGTGAGCCGAGCCCTCTTGGAACTGGTGCCTTGGCGTGTTCGGGAAGGGCTGGATAAACTCGTCTCGGATACCAATGAGCAGTACAAGCTGGTCAGTGACACTATCAGACAGCGAGTGGAAGAAATCGATGCCGCTATACAAAGGTCACAACAGGTAATCTTAGCATCTCTTGTGCCAAGATCGGGAGAGGGTTTGGCCAGGGCTGCATGCCAGCTGACTCACCACTGCTTCAGCCTAAGCAGCATAGCTGTAGAAGTGAGAATTGCATGGTGGGGAAGCACAAACTAGTGCAGAGAAATGAATAGACATGGGCATTTGGGTGACAGAATTGGGGACAGTCTAACTGGTTTCTACACGGTCTGACTTTGTATTGGCTTTGGTGAATAGATGGTTCGGTGCCTCTTGGAGAAGTTCTGTATTACCTTAGTGCTGCTGGCTTTTGGATTGCAGCACTTGTGGATCGTGTCTAAAACTGGTGACGGGCAACTCTCAGGCCCAGAAGTGGAATCCACAATTCTGATCGCCCGTGGACTTATTGCAGAATATGAATGTTCTTAAAATCTTATTCTCTCTGGATTGGGCATTGAAGAGTGTAGTGGGTAGTTAAGATTTTTGCCAGTGGCGTTGAGCACAAATAGCACAAGCAGAACTCAAACAAAACTGTTGGGGGAAAGAAAGAGAGGTCTTCCCTGTGGACAGAAAGGGCTTTTAAGGAGCTTGCTAGCTGCAGCGCTGCTCTGTGCTTTAAAACCTGCTAAAGAAACCAGTACCCTCTTCCAGGCAATGATGTATTAATTGTCTCAACTGATGGCAGCTATTAGTCTAACACCAGTGTGTAATGGACTACGCTGACCACAGTTTCGGTCTATGGTTAGCAAAATTTATAATCTATGTTTTAAATCTCATGAGCATTCAGATATGTGTGTCTATTTAGCTCTTTCAACTGTTGGCCTTTTTTGTATGAGTCCTGTGTATAAAAGCCAGTGCCATTTTTATTCTCTTGCAGAAAAGGGTACTGTCTCTTTAAATGTTTGTTAAAAGGGGGAAAATGTAGCTTGTCGCTTCACTTTCATCTTGTAAAAAGAGCATGAAAGGGTTAGATTTTTTTTATTGGTAAATGCCAGTAAACTTCAATTTCACCCTAGGCACAAACCTGTGAAAAATATTTCCGTTGATGTTTATCAACTTTTAAGATAAGCAAAGGATGGAAAATTCTGCTTTAGAATTTATCCGATAGATTTCGGGCTATTTACTTGGTATAGATTTGATGTTGACAGTTTGTGTTTTAACCGTTTTAAAGCTTTAACTTTCTGCATCTCAACTTCTACTGGCATTAAATAGTGGCCTGACTTCCCCCACCCCCAGAATGGCTTAAAAATAAACATAGATGTTATCCATCAAAATTATATTTTAAACAAGTGAATTCTGCTAAGCCTACTCATAGGAGTCTTTCTGTGGAAATGTTACCTCAGTATTGTTGAAAATTACTGCCACATTACTCAGAGCAAAATTGCATGGTAATTTTCCTCAAATCAAATGTGGAGTAAGACCTGCTGGTGAATGTTGACATTAAGGTTACGTTGTTTTTCCAGGCCATTCTTTGTGTGTATGTGGCTGCGTGAACTAGTTGCAGTTCGTTGTCTGTCTGTTTCTTCCTTTGGGTTGCTTTGTCCTTGCTACGTGCATTGGCAGGCTTGCCTATCACCTTTGTGCGTCGTTGTGCGATTCACTTGGCGTGGTTGTGAATCCACCTTGCTTTCTGTGGTATGGAGACATGCGTCTCTGAGACCCTTGTCCTTGCTTCAGAGTGTGCGCCTGTCGCTCCGTTGGCTCGTGCAGCCGTGTAAATGCTGCCCTTGCTGCGTGTGTGTCGCTAACTTGTTGCGCTCGATCTCCTCTCCCTGTCCGCTAGTACGAGCAAGCTGCTGATGCAGAATTAGCATGGGTTGCTGAGACCAAACGGAAATTGATGGCGCTTGGTCCAATCCGTCTGGAGCAAGACCAGACGACAGCACAGCTGCAGGTCCAAAAGGTATGTGCAAGATGCATGCACCACTTTTGCTTGTTGGGGGAAAGGACGGCGAGATCTTACTAATTGTCTAGAGCAATGGGGAGAAGAAAATTGCTTCTTGAATAGAGGTGGTGAGTGAAGTGGAACAACTAATTGGTATGTTGGGGTGGTATTGATTCATTTTCTGGAGTAGGACAAATGATTGGTTATGTAGGAGAGGAAGATGGTAATTTACTAGCTAGGATTGAGCCAGGGGGTGGGTGTGATGGACTAGAATAGGGCTGGTAAAGGTCAGTAATCATTTGGCTGAAAGGTTGGAGTTTATTGGCTAGGCTACAGCCCAGTTTTTCTCTAGGGAGGCACATTAGTTTTACAGAGCTGAAACTGGATGTATCAGGAGAATTGCTCAGCTGTGTTTTTAAGTAACAGAGACACTGAGGTGCTGATTTCAGAATGATCACACCAGGAAAAGATGTGCCTGAATTTTTGAGGTACCACAAGAGCTGCCTGTTTAAAACGTGGCTGAATTAGAAAATCAAACAGCTCTTTATGTAAAGACCTCTGACTGCAGGCTTGTCAGCAATATACAGCTCCACTTCAGGCTAATTTTCAGTCGTTGAGACATAGAGGTTTTTGGTTATCTTAGAATTTATGATATGCCGCACATCTTCTTCACTGGTTTCTTAGATTTCCTTTTCACTCACCTTAAATCAAGGCTGAAATTAGCTCATGTTGGTGTACAGTAGCCCTGTTTCCATCCCCTTCCACTGTTTTGCTAGCAAACGTTTTCTCACATTGACATGGAATATTTTTTTCCCTTTTGCACATTCTCTGATCTAGCTTAGCCCTCAAAGAGTGTCTTTCTATAAAACAGAGATTTGATACCCTGTCATAATTTCCAGGTACTGTAAATTTTGCATGTGGTCACTGGTGCCGGGTCACACCCCTGATCTGTGAGGTCATAGTGTTGAGACATCTTAGTAACCTCCAGTTTTTTTGGTACCCAATGTTAAAAATCATGGTTAGATTCTGGTGGCTTCTAGGTTTCTGTGAACAGACAAGCCCCAATTTGAGGCATCTAACATGGATATAACCACATGGGCAATCTAAAGTCTGACTGATAAGAAGTGACCACTACAACATATTTCAAGTCAAAGATTGCAGAGGAAAAAATACTTCTTTGATAAATCAGCTAATAATAGCTGTCTCAGGTTTAGCTTTAAATAAAGAGTTTTGTTTCCTTTTCCAGATTTGACAACACCAAAAAAAAGAGAGAGAGAGAGAGAGTAATTGTTATGAAGAGACAGGAAGTGAACCATCACATATTAAGTTGAATCTAGCTAAGCTCGGCTCCCAGCTATTGCAGGGATATTGTTAATCATATGGCCCCTTGGAATATAAATTATATTTGTACTATAGCACCTTTCATCAGCAGTCGTGTTTCCGAGTGCTTTAAAAGTACTAAATGTAATTCAGCCTCACAACAACCTTTTGAAGAAGGTCAGTAGAAGTGTCTCATTGCAGGTGGGGAAACTGAGGCACAGAGCTGGAGACGTGACTTGCCTCAAGTCCCATAGCAATTAGTGGCAGAATTTGGAATAGTTCCCTAACTCTTCTGTAGGGCGCAAAGGTCAGTCTGTTTCTACTGGTTCTATTGCCGTCTTGGAGTTTCTGTGTAAGAGACCAGATGTAAGGCAGTGCTGGATTTATTTAAAAAAAAAAAAAAGAATTTGCTGTGTGAGCTGCTCCAAGTCTGAAACAGTCTCTAATTTCAATTGGCTTTTCATAGACTTTTGAAAGAGGTGCGAATTTATTAAGCGTGAAATTCCAAAACACGGTTGAGAAGAAAATGCAGTAATCTGCAGGTGGAGTCAGATTACCAGGATCTCACAGGATATTTGATTCAGTCTTTACAGTCTCTAATTTAACTGTCCACCTTGTGCTCATTTTCACCAGTCACCTGACCACTCCGGCAGAGCTTCTGAAGTCCACTCCCTCGGTACAAGCCCTGTGGGAAGCTGACAAGTTTTGTGTCTTGGAGTTTATTCTGATTTTACTTATTCTGAACATTTCCTTCCTACAGGCGTTTTCCATAGACATCATTCGACACAAAGATTCTATGGATGAGCTGTTCAGCCAGCGTAATGAGATCTTTGGGACATGTGGAGAAGAACAGAAAGCTATGCTACAGGTAAATCCGTATCTTTGATACATATAGGCATCATGAGAGGGAGTCTTAGATAGCAGAGCTCCTCGTAGCAAGTAGTGGATTAAATACAGGGGAGTGGGAAAGTAGAGTGCACATTTCCTGCATCTGTCTGTTTCCTTTTATCTTTCTCCTTGGTTTAAAATTATTCCATCTCTAGTCATTCCAACCAGTAGAACCACGGGAATCATTTCCCATTTGTTAACTTTTTTATTTTGTTGCAGCGTTTATAAAGGGAAAATTGTAGGGAACTCCGATACCTTTTTGGTTGGAGTTACAGCGTGCAGTTGTGGAACTCCACCTTTTCTGTTCACAGCATGCAGCTGGCTCGTTTTCTTTGCCTTTGCATTTGTCACCAACTCCCCACTCTCCTCCTGTTCCCTCTAGGAGAAAACAGAATCTCTCGTCAAGCAGTACGATGCCGTTAGCCAACTCCACTCAGAGCGCTATGCTTGCTTAGAGCGCGCACAGGTCTTAGTGAACCAGTTCTGGGAGACTTATGAAGAGCTAAACCCTTGGATTGAAGAAACACAAGCACTTATAGCACAGTTGCCCTCTCCAGCTATTGATCATGAGCAGCTCAAACAGCAGCAAGAGGAAATGAGGGTAAGGTGGAGAGTTTTGTGTGCATCATTGACACCAAATAGAATTGGTTCAGCTGTCTGTATAAAATGGAATGGTCAGTAGGGATAGGCAACCATCCAAGCTCTCCACTTTGGGGGGTTTCCACCTATCTATCACAATGACATCTGTAGAAATCTAATCCAAACCATAAGGCGTTTGTATTTTAAATAGAAATTTGGAATGCAAACCTGTGGGAGATGGATCGTCTTGGTATATTTCCTCTGGGTGTAATGATGCCATACATAGAGAGGTGAGAGTTCTGCTTCAAAGAACAGATGTGCAAAGAAAGAACAGCTCTTTATCAGAGTTGTCACCGTGCGGGTATGGGAATGTCACCTCCTTGGGGGTGTGGGTGAAGATGGGGAAATAATACTGAGGTCAGAGCTAGAAGCGTTCCTGTGGTAGGATGGACAGAGAGAAAGCATGATGACTGGTTACTGTGAGGATTGGCAGATTGAAATACCCAGGTGCCATGTAGCAGACACATGCTGGTCCAAGAGATGCCCAAGAAAATAGAGGGCATGAATTTTCGCTGAACCTCATATGACGTAAATACGCTGTGGATTTGAATATAAATCTCTTTTTTCCGTCCTATAGCAACTAAGAGAGTCTATAGCTGAACATAAGCCTCATATTGACAAGCTGCTGAAAATTGGACCGCAGCTGATGGAGCTCAACCCTGAGGAAGGAGAGATGATACAGGAGAAGTATATGACAGCGGAGGCCATGTATGCCAGAATCAAAGAGGAGGTGCGCCAGCGAGCTCTGGCGCTGGATGAGGCTGTCTCTCAATCCACTCAGGTACGTTCCTCCTTGTGCACAAAGAAGCCACCGTTTTGTGTTAGTGTTTATCACAGCTCTTTGGGGAAGGCAGGCTCTGAAATTTATTTTTGCACCGTTTCTTATAACTGGAACCCCATTACTGTACAGATCTAAGTCTAGGAAGCCAGGTATTAACAGGCTGGTGCGTGGTGGGCTGATCTGCATGGCGCTTGCCTGTACAGGGACGTGTGGGAAAGCTGGTGTTGGTAGTTTTGCAAAAGCTGTACAGAAAGAGATTGAATCCTGATGTAAATAGGGTAATAAATTTTTACAGCCTTAATAATGTTCTTCATTAAAATGGCTTTTTGGCATCTGCCTGTGCTGAAACGGCCTGGCGAGACTGTGACTGGAGCTTAGGGAGCTGGATCTTGTTCGTGATAAGCAGGAAACTACTGTACATTTAATGAACAACTACAGGATCGTTTGCAGGGGGGAGATAATCATCTTCCCTAGTATCTGGGCTCTGTAGAGGAGTCCTAAAAGGGATGAACTAGGTGAAAGGAAGGGCAGAGATTGTACAAATTAAAGTTGAGAAAGGATGTAAGGAACTTCCATTGCATGCAACTGGGATTAGAGTTTATAACTTTCTCACTTCAACTAATATTTACTGTAGCACAGTTGTCATGTCTGGGTTTTTTTTATTCCTGCATTGTTTAGTCACTTCTTTTGGTTTGCACTTGTATTAACTCCAAGTTTTTCCCCCCCACACACACCTCCCGTTTCATCTCTCACTCACATTGTGGAATGTGTTATCTTTGTGTGTTGATGCCTGTTCCTGTCTTCCCCACATGGTCCCATTTCATTGTTGTGTTGACTGCGTCCCACCATTGCAGATTACAGAGGTAAGCCTCACCACGTTAGCTGCTCATTTACGTTCTCGTTCTTTGGGCTAGATGATTCCTTAATTTGTTTGATACCCAGATTTCTACTATATAATTGTATCTTCAATGGAACCTGCTAAGAACAGACATGCTGAAATTCCATTTATGTGGAAGGTTTGAAGTTCTTAAATCTTTCATTGAATTGTAATGTGCAGTTCGCAGTTCCACTTTCTAGTGAGCTTCTGCTTAGAATTAAAGTGTTCTGTGGGGGAAAAGATGATTTTACTAGAAAAGAGATCTACGTTAAAGCATACCATCTTCTGCCTTAGCTGGCGTGCTGGGTTGGTTCCCCCAAGTTTGTTAGTTTTAAGACAATCTAGTGCTGATAGAATTTGCACCTAGAACCTGTTTCCTTCTCCCTCCCCTCCATGATAATGTGAAACTCAGTGGAAACAAGAGGCTGTCCTATTGTGCAAGAATAGCAGGTCCAGTTTCATGAGCAAACCTCTAGGTACAATAACTTCCTCTTATTGCCCTTCATTCTGTCTTGTAGATATTCTTAGATTATCTTTAATGCTAACATTAACAATGCCCAACGTCCTTCCTTTATCAGTAAGTTCAGGTTTCTGCTGTTGCTTTACTTGAAGCCCAAACAGCACAACATCCCATACTCTCTTCTGTCCTATACATACATGCACAGGTCATTGCAGTTGGCTTGGGAATTGAAATGGTTTCGGTGCCAGGCTCCCCTGAACTGAGCTCCCGGCTTCGCCAAACACATGCAGGGTTACAGCTAATCTGTTTGCACGTGGATCAGTGTGACGGAGTCTTCCTGTGCCCATCCTGTGGTGCTGCCCTTTGGAGGGACAGGGGTGTCGGTCACACTTGAATTTGGTGGGTTTTGGTACAAGAACAAACTGCTGCTGCATTGGGTTTGCGGGTTTCCTGTGCCCACACTGTAGGCTTACCTAACTGCAATCTTTTAACACCTTTGACCATTGCAGAAGACTGTTATCAGTGGCAAAACCAGTCACAGACATCAAATTGGATGCTGCAGGTGTAATTGACATGATAGGAAACATTAATTCTCTCTAACAAAAGTGAGCAGTTAGCATGCTCCTGACATTATGCCACATATATTGGAGTAATTTGGTACTATACAATCCTCTAACCTGCCTGATGGACTTGCCTTTGTTCAGTTCCACGATAAGATCGAGCCAATGTTGGAGACGCTGGAGAACCTTTCCTCCCGCCTGCGCATGCCACCCTCGATCCCAGCTGAAGTCGATAAAATCAGGGAATGCATCAGTGAAAACAAAAACTCCACTATGGAGCTGGAAAAACTGCAACCATCCTTTGAGGCACTGAAACGCCGGGGGGAGGAACTAATCAGGCGATCTCAGGGAGCAGAGAAGGACGTGGCAGCCAAAGGTATAGCACAGAGGTCCAGGAGACACCTCACCTTTTTCTTATAGAGACGGTTGTATCTTTCGCATAAATAGGATGGCAAGTTTCTCACATACAGGTAACCAAAATGTATCTTGTTTATCGGAGGACTGGTACGGCTAGAACAATAACAGCATTTGATTGCTCAGTAATTGGTCCAAGTCCAGCCCAGTTCAGAGGGCACTGCGGGGTGGGAGACCCCTGAGAGCTGTCATGGCCTATCTGCAATGAATTGGTTTCAGTTCAGGCCCTGAATGGGCAGAGAAGGGGGTGGGGGGGCAAATATCCACATCACAGAACCACCAACACGATGGGCACTAATTGGCGCCTTTCTCGGCAGTGTTAGGAGTGAGTCCCTAGACTGAATGAGCATGGAGAGGTGGTCAGGCCTGGGGTTTGCTGCGTGCGGAGGGAAAGGGGGTGGGGCGGGGCGGGGCGGGGCACGGCACGGAGCACGTGGGCCGGTTTGTCCTGCAGCTGCCCAGGCTTGTTGCTGTGCTAAGGATAAATGAAGGCTTTATTTCTGTATCTTGCTGTTTCATCACATCTTCATCCAGCTTCTTTCTAAATTAATATTTCTGGCAGCCTTGGCCATTGTAACGCTTCTTGGAAGGTTCTGTTCGGGTAATGTGTGCACGGCACAAAAGGCCCCCGCGGCAGCAAGTCTGAGACCGGGTCTACAGATCCGGGCTCTCACCACGGCACTAAATAGAGCTGTGTAAACGTTCCAGTTTAGGCTGGAGTTCGGGCTCTGAAAACCACCCCTCTCCTCAGGCTCCAGAGCTAGACCTCCGGCCTGATCCTGAAAAGCTGCATGGCGACTGTTAGCACCTTAGTGCAAAACCTGAGTGTGTAGGCCTGGGCCCTAAGAGTCAATGCCACATGCTGTATAGACGTAGCGTTAGACCTTTCTAATGATACCATTTCTGCGCGGATGCGCCGATTAGTCGCTGGGGATTCTTGGTGAGAACAAGATAAGAATCAGGAGCCCTAACTCATTGGGTTTTTTGCCCCTTTAGAAATCCAGGATAAACTGGATCAAATGGTGTTTTTCTGGGAAGACATCAAGGCTCGAGCCGAGGAACGTGAAAGTAAGTTCCTTGATGTCCTGGAGTTTGCAGAGAAGTTCTGGTACGACATGGCAGCCCTCCTGACCACCATCAAAGACACACAGGATATTGTTCATGACCTGGAGAGTCCAGGCATTGACCCATCAATCATCAAGCAGCAGATGGAGGCAGCAGAGGTGAGGACTGTGTCTTTCCACACCCTGCCCTGTCTGGGCTACAGCTTGTCACCATGTTTGGGTCTCCAGTGCAAATACGGCCAAACATTGTTGTACCACAGTTTTGTGAGCACCCGGCATGGTTACAAATCATGCTGTAGTTTTATTTAGAAACCATGGGAGAACCATGATTTTTTGTGGGTGGATGGGGTGTTCATGTTGTTGTTTCTTTTCAAGTGGAAAAAATAACTGCCCGTAGAAGAGATTGGAACACTGCTAAAATCATGTTAACTGCAACCACGTTGGGAAAACGCTTGTCAAGCAAGTGTTCCAAGCTGTACGCCACCCCTGCTTTAGAGCCTCGCTGTTACCATGGTTCTGCTCCAATGTGGGCTGGATACACTGGTGTGCTGTCTAGATTGTGAGATGCAGATTTACATTCCAGTTAGCTGGAAGGCTACTGTAGAATTAAATGCTCATACTGGATGGACTTAGAGATGAGTGTTGCTGTGTAGCTATTTGAAATCATGTGACAGAGACCATTTTGGATGTTGGCACATTTGACCTTAGTTTGACTCAGGGTTTTTTAATACATATACATCTCACCCCAGTGTATTTGCACGTGCCACTCCCATTTTGTAACTAGTCTGACTTTGGTTTAGAAATACTGGCTCTCTGGCAACCCGTTTAATTCCTGGTTCAGTAAAAACACTCCTGAAAATTACATAACTTGCAGATGGAGTTACCATCTTTCCAGTTCAGACAGATGCAGTGTCAAATTAGATGCAGTGTCTTATCTCGTTATTCCCATCTGCTTGTACATGGTGACATCAGCCAGTGGAAGCAGCGTGTGGATTGGACTCCATTACCTTGGTAGATAAAGAATAGGTAGATAAAGAAAACACATACCTGCTGCTTAATGGGGTGCACGCTTGTGAGTTGAGGATTAATTAGTCTTGTATGCAACCGGAATGCAAAGCATGAGCTAGCCAGCGGAATCTCTGTGCTCCAGCTCCCACTGCATGCACCTTCAAATGGAGTTTTGGAACAGCATTTACTGAACAAACCTGTTTTTTATTCATTGCACTGTCTGAATATAGACTATCAAAGAGGAAACAGATGGCTTGCATGAAGAACTGGAGTTTATTCGTATGCTTGGAGCTGACTTAATTATTGCCTGTGGTGAACCTGAGAAACCAGAAGTAAAGAAAAGCATTGATGAGGTAGGAAAACCAGCAGCTCTCAGTTTAAAATCCTTTGACAGGCTGTGTCGGTTCGGATTGAATAGTCTGCTGAATCTGGGGGCGATCCTGTGTTTTGCAGATGAACAACGCGTGGGAAAACCTAAACAAAACGTGGAAGGAGAGGCTAGAGAAACTTGAGGAGGCTATGCAGTCTGCTGTGCAATATCAAGATACTCTGCAGGTGAGGCAGCTTTTGGGGGTGGACCAGGACCCCATTGTGTAGATGGTGCACAAGCACCGAACAAAAAGCTAATCGCTGCCCCAAAGAGCTGTTAGGCCCTGGGTGCAATGACCAGCTGAAAGTAATACATTACATCAGCATTTCTTCTGCTCCTCTGATGACCATTTAAAATTGACCCAGCCTCCATTCACCCTCCCAAATAGTTATACATTGCAGGGTGGGAGCAATATGCCTGGTCCTAGTCAGCTTCTTGTGCCGGGGGCCATGGAAGATCACTAAGCCATGGAAGATCACTGAGCATCAAAACTACCCATCTGTTTGCCTTGAAAGAGACGTTCTGTGGACTGGTCCCAGGATGGCTCAGTTTGCCACGCAGTTCTGCTGACGGCTTATAGAGCAGGTGTGGCTTGCATTGTCCAGTGATGCTGTAGGTTTGGTTTTCCTAGTTGTGTGTGTGTTCCTCTTAGGCGATGTTTGACTGGCTGGATAACACGGTGATTAAGCTGTGCAACATGCCCCCTGTCGGCACTGATCTCAACACGGTGAAAGAGCAGCTGAATGAGATGAAGGTAGGAGTGCTAAATGAGACCCGGTTCGTCAGGGCTTGTTCTGTGTTGGAGGCTGAGTTCTGCAGTTGGGTTTTGTTTGTGTTTCCCCCCCCATGCTTTGGCAGGAGTTTAAAATGGAGGTTTACCAGCAGCAGATTGAAATGGAGAAGCTTAATCACCAAGGTGAACTGATGCTAAAAAAGGCGACGGATGAGACAGACAGAGACATCATACGGGAACCGCTGACGGAGCTGAAACATCTCTGGGAGAACTTGGGCGAGAAGATTGCCTACAGACAGGTAGGGTGAAGGACGGCTCCCAAAACGAACCTGGAAATTCTCTTCCTGCCCCTCCTGATGAACGTTTTCTTTGCTACCTTCGAACAGCACAAGTTAGAAGCGGCTCTTTTGGCCCTTGGCCAGTTCCAGCATGCGTTAGCAGAACTGATGGCCTGGCTGACCCACACGGAGGAGTTGTTAGATGCGCAAAGACCCATCAATGGGGACCCAAAGGTCATTGAAGTAGAACTTGCAAAACACCATGTACGTAATCTGCATTCTGCCTTTTATCTGCCCTTAAAGGGGACGCTGGCTCCCGGGAAGTTATTTGATTTGTTTCCTTGGGATGGGGCTGGAATTAACAGAACGTTTTAGAGGCAAGTGTCCAACGATGCTTGCTACGCCCTGCACAGGTGCTGAAGAACGATGTGTTGGCCCACCAAGCAACTGTGGAGACGGTAAATAAAGCTGGCAATGAGCTCCTGGAATCCAGTGCAGGAGACGATGCGAGCAGCCTGCGGAGCCGGCTGGAGAAATTGAATTCGTGCTGGGAGTCTGTCCTGCAGAAAACGGAGGAGAGGGAGCAGCAGCTGCAGGCAACGCTTCAGCAGGTCGGTGAGCTTGTTCTGGAGACAAACAACTTCATGCTTGCGGAAGAGATTGCCAGAGGGGGTGCCCGTGTCGGGTTGAGTCTCTGTTTCCAAGGCGAAGGGTAGAGGAGGTAACACACAGGTCTGGTCTTCGCTGCTAGGAAGGGCGTTGCCACCTCAGGGGTAAGTAACACGCGTGTGCTGTCCTCGGATGACAACGCAGTGAAGACAAGGCATTTTAGTTTTACCTCTGGGTAAACTAGGTGAGGACTCTGTGCCCCACCTGGGATCGACCACTCCTCGTTTTCCTCATGATGGAACTACAAAGTGCCTTGTCTTCACTGTGTTTTTTGCCTTAGGATAATTCACACGCATTAGTTACCCCCAGGTAACCAGTCCACCTTTTTCAGCAGTCAAGACAAGGCCATAGATGGGAGGCACAAAAGGGCTGTAAAAAGCAAGTTGCTCCTTCTTTCCAAACCAAAGATGTGTTTGTTCTGAGGGGCTGTCCTGCTCTTCAGGGAAGAGCCTTTTATCTTTGAGAAATCCACTGTGTGTGTGTGTGTGCACTCGCTGAAGGGGTTGTATTGTATTTAAAAAACCGTATTCTGCACACCCTCTTTTTAATGTCTGTGTAAACATCTTCTCTGCCGCCTCATCCAGTGTGTCAGGAACCCCAGTGTTAAACCTGAAGGCCAGTCAATGGCTGCTGCTGTCATCTGATCCATGGCTGATTTTATGTTCCTTAACAGGCCCAGGGTTTCCATGGGGAGATTGATGACTTCCTCCTATGGCTAACAAGAATGGAGAGCCAACTGTCTGCCTCAAAACCCACGGGAGGTTTGCCAGAAACCGCCCGGGAACAACTCGATGCCCATATGGTAAGTTCTCCATAAAGATTTAAAATGCCTCTAATTCAGCCAGGTTCTCTCTGAAATGTCAGCCTGGAAACATGTCCAGGTCGCATGGTGTAGTCGAATGGGGAATGGAATGAGTGTTTCTTTTGTCACTTAATCTCTCCAAGATTACAGAGGATCATTAAATTTGCAGATGATGGCTGTGGACAGGATTTCCCACTATTTTAATGAATGAACTGCTTCTCTCCATTGATAAATATATCACTGTCTGTTTGCGGTCTGTCCTGAACCCAGTGTCTCTACAAACTTGGATTCCAGTGTACTGCAAATCCCTCATGCGGTATCTCTGTCTCTAATATTTTGATGATGGTTTGGTGTAGGAGCTGTATGCCCAACTCAAAGCCAACGAGGAGGTCTACAGCCAGCTGTTGGCCAAGGGGCGACTGATCCTGCTAAGCCGCGATGACTCTGGCTCTGGCTCGAAGACGGAGCAGAGTGTAGCGCTGTTGAAACAGAAATGGAGCTTGGTCAGCACCAAGATGGAGGAGAGGAAGGTAACGTTGTAAGCTAATATATGATTCACGTTTGCTATGAAAGACATTGTTTGAAAATAAAATGTCATTAGTTCCCTGCTGCTGTCATGCTGTCTCCAGAATGCAGGTTTATTGCAGTAAGCAGAGTCAGCAAGGTGCTTCGGGACCCCAGTGCTTTTAGATCAGTTACTTTAGATAATTTCTCTCCTGATTACATATGCTTAGCGTACCTTCTGAAATAGGTGTGATCAGTGATGTCTGAAATCGAAGTGTTAATTGTATGGATAGTTACCAGAGCAGGGTAAATCTTAGAACAGAGAGAAAATGAAAGTAAAATTAAATGTGACTGAACATGAGAGAACCTATGATATGAAGAGCAACATCCAGTTCTGAAGAGCAAAGATACATTGCTCCTTCTTAAGAGACAGCCGGCCAAATTCTCTGCGGACCTAACTCCATTTTTTGTGGTGGTACATTGGTGACCAATAAGCTCTCAGATAAAATGAGAGAAACTGACTGAATTTCTGGTTCTGCAGCTGTCATCACTGAAGTGTCTTCTCCCTTCCACAGAACAGCTTCCCTCGTGGAGGCCTGTTTCCAGGAAGCTCTGATGGTGACACAGCCACTAGTGTGTCGATTATTGAGCTGTCTCCTCTTTCATGTACAATTCCTGTCCATTTGTTTCATTTCGGAAACAGCCACTTTCACTGAAATCTCCTCTTCTTGGTAAACCAGTCATGTTCTTTGGGTGAATTGATGAATTCCCCTTAGAGAGTTCATTTCATCTAGAGTACAATATGTGTCTTTGTCTGCAAAGCCTCCGATTGTGAACTTAGTGGTCTTTTTGTGTTCCCTCTCTCCCTTATTAAAATTCAGTCAAAGCTGGAAGAAGCGTTCAACCTGGCAACAGAGTTCCAGAATTCCCTACAGGACTTCATTAACTGGCTGACCCTTGCAGAACAGAGTTTAAACATTGCACCTCCACCCAGCCTTATCCTAAATACTGTGCTGTCTCAGATAGAGGAACACAAGGTAACCTGAGGGGCCCAGGGGCTACAGTTTTGCATAACACTCCGATTCAGTTTTACGAAGCAAACGTTTGTTGTAAGCCATGCTCAGTGCTTTCTCTGTGTGGAAGAAACTAGGAGACATTTCCATTCCTTTGCATTAAATGGGAGGAAATCTTTGTTCCAGATTTTTGCCAATGAAGTGAATGCTCACCGGGACCAGATCATTGAGCTGGATCAAACAGGGAAACAGCTGAAGTTCCTCAGTCAAAAGCAGGATGTAGTTTTGATAAAGAACCTGCTGGTCAGTGTCCAGTCCCGCTGGGAGAAAGTAGTCCAGCGTTCCGTGGATAGAGGGCGAGCTCTTGACGATGCAAGGAAACGGGCAAAACAGGTGAGAGATGTGAAAATGGGTGTAGAGGAAGATATTGACTAGCCTTTGGAGCCCCAGTCTCTCGAGCCTTCCGGAGGCCTGGAAGACACCAACACCAAGTTCTAAGTGTTCTCGCCTCTTGTGCAATTTCAGTTCTACGAAGCTTGGAAAAAGCTGATTGATTGGCTGGAAGATGCAGAGAACCACCTGGACTCTGAGCTGGAGATTTCCAATGATCCGGACAAAATCAAACTGCAGCTCTCCAAGCACAAGGTAGAGGGTTTGTAGAGGGTTCTGATTAATGCCTTAAAGTGTGGGGTCGGTGGAAGTAAAATGAAACCCGCACTCAGTCAAAGCACTGTCACTTTTCTAAATCAAAGGGGAGATGATTCAATAAGAGGAACAGCATACTCCACACGTTACAGTAGTATGATTACAAATTTGCATGAGAGGCGTTTATCCCACTAAGCTAGCCACTTGCAAGTTTTTATGCATTCTAAAGACATTTCCTTTGTGCCCTTCTCTGGTTGCAAACCTCAGGAGTTCCAAAAGACCCTTGGTGGAAAACAGCCTGTTTACGACACCACGATCCGGACTGGGAGAGCCCTCAAAGAAAAAGCTGTGTTGCCAGATGACGCTCAGAAACTGGACAACTTGCTTGGAGAAGTCCGAGACAAATGGGACACAGTCTGTGGCAAATCTGTAGAAAGGTGAGCACCCAAATGGAACATTCCTAGTGACCGTTTTCTGGGGTGGCATTTGTAACAAAATACTGTTACAGCATTGAAGGACCGGGGAAGGGATGACCCTGTGACGCTTGATGTGTAGCACACAGACTATAAATGTACGGTTGAGAGTACAGAGGTAGGTAACAAAGCAGAGATGGTGCCAACCATAGCATTAGAAACGCAAACTGAACGTCCAGCCAGGCTACTGGAAGGAGATGGATCCAGGTGGCGCTTGATCTGCAAGGAGGCTATGTCCTTTGGGGATCTGTCATGACGATGATAGCGTCAGAAAGATGTGGGCGGGTAAAGAAACACTTCCCAATTCAACTGCAAGCCATGTTGATATTGCAGCCAGAAGGATCGTACAAACATGCTCCCGATGCTCTCTTTGCAGGCAGCACAAGCTGGAAGAAGCCCTGCTCTTCTCTGGTCAATTCATGGATGCGCTACAGGCCTTAGTGGACTGGCTGTACAAGGTGGAGCCACAGTTGGCTGAAGACCAACCAGTCCATGGTGATCTGGATCTGGTCATGAACTTGATGGATGCTCATAAGGTAAGAATGGGGTTTTACCAGCTGCCCTTTGGGAAGTGAAAGCAACTTGAGTTCCCCATCCACCGCATAACAGAAGTGCCAGGCTCATAGCATCTCGGCAAGATGTATGCTGTAGAGCTGCACGTGTCGCTGGGCAGCTTTGATTTCTGTTTAGTCGATGTCTGGGAGACTGATTTGTCACTGTTTTGGAATTGAAACATAAACCCTTAGTTCTGCCCTGTCCTGCCTTGGATTTTATCAGAAAGATCTCTCTGTTTTTGGAAAGGGAGAGAGGGGATTAAGTTTCTGTCTTTCTGGAAACTCCACTTCGGTGGTATTCATCGGGAAGTCTCAGATGTGAGCGCTTTCGCTTCTGGATTAGGTCAGAGGTTCAAATTCTAGGCTAGACCTTGGGCTCCTGTTCCAAACATCTGCTGCATTGGAGTGAATGGCAGTGTGCTATTAAACATACCATCTTTCAAGAGAGAGATTAAACCACGATTCCTTCTGCCAATCTCTGATGGTTGCCCAGATGGAAGCAAAAGATTCCCATCCTGCTCTCATTAAGAGCAGAGGAAAACTTGTATCCACGCTGACAGTCACTTCTTATCCACTCTTCAGCTCAGATGTTTTCAGCTTTGTGTGATGTGCTCCTGATGGTGTGCCTGTGTTCTAGTGTAACCCGCTGGTGAGTGTGTAAGCTGATTGTGAGTGGATCTGTAATTTACACTCTCTAGTGCGTTACAGTGGCTTGTGTGCCTATGCAATCTATGGATAACCAATTCTGTTTCAAAGAAAATGAATTATAAAAGAGGAAAAATGCTAAAACAGAAGCATTTAAAGTGGGATTTGGTGGAAGAAAGCAGACCACCAGTTCAACTTTATATATTCCCATACTGTCAGACTTGAAACACTTCAAGTCTGTGCTGCACCTTTTCTATGGAGAACAAGCATAAAACCCAACATGAAGCCCCATGATTGACCTTTCTCTTCTCCCATGGTAGGTTTTCCAGAAGGAACTGGGGAAACGCACAACCACCGTGCAGGTGCTCAAACGCTCAGGCAAAGAGCTCATTGAGAACAGCCGGGATGACACTACCTGGGTTAAAGTGCAGCTTCAAGAGTTAAGCAGTCGCTGGGACACAGTATGTAAGCTGTCTGTGTCTAAACAAACCCGGCTGGAGCAGGCCTTGAAGCAGGTGAGAAGAAGAAGGCTTCCAAGTTCATTCTCACTTCCAGGTTTTGTGAGGCTCTGAACCTGCGCAAATTAAAGGGCGAGTCTTGACGAGACCTTAACGAATGCAAAATTTTGTGTTGGAAGCTCTGTACAAGCTTCCCAGTGGGAAATGTTTTGGGAAGGTATCTCTGCCCCATTGTGGTTACGATCCTGGTCGAAGCCTCAGGAGATCTAGGTACAATTCCCAGCTCTGCCACAGACACCCTGTGTAACCTGTAGCAAATCACTTAATCTCTCTGCCTTGGTTCCACATTTGTAAAATTGGGATAATGTGTTCCTACCACTCAAGGAATGTTGTGAGGATAAATTAATATCTAGGGTCAGTGTCATGGGATCCTCTCACTGAGAACACAGATAATTAGAATTCTCAACCTCCCTTGTTTATATCTACTGCACAATTGGAGCAGTCCAGCCGATAGCAATCAGAATGGGATGGCTGCTTTGAGAGTCTGTTATTCAAAAAAAAATGTAGAAGAATAAAAACCTAAATTGGAAAAGTAGAGATGAAGAGAGGGCCACATTGATATGCAGTGCAGGCAAATCAGAAGGGAATGGTGATAAGAGACTATTCAGAGCTATATGAACAATGGGAGAAGGTTGGCAAAACTTAAGCCTGGGAAGGACAAAAAGGTGCTGAAGGAGGTATTTTGATATCTTCAGTCGTTTATTCCATATACTAATTTCTCTGTAACAAAATGAGCAGCATGCACAACTAGTTTTTAAAGGGAGTTTGTTCACTTTTTCAATGCAGCTGAAGGGAACAGACTACTTGCCGACCTCCAGTTGTCTTATTTTTTTGTGTCATTGTGACGCCTGCAAGCCCCAGGCATACAGCAGGATCAGATCTCAATGTGCATGGCACTGTACAAACACAGAGCAAAGAGAGCCTGGTCTTTTATTTGCTCGGTTCCTATTAGGGGCATCGCTGTGCCTAGCTTCTCAAAAGGCGGTAGGAGAATCGGGCAGGGTAGAGATTCTAGCGTACTCATCCTTGCTATTGGAGTCACTCATTGCCTCTGTCTCTTGGTGTCATTTCAGGCCGAGGAATTCCGGACTGCTATCCACATGCTGTTGGAGTGGCTTTCCGAGGCAGAACAGACCCTCCGCTTTAGGGGAGCTCTGCCTGATGATGCTGAAGCATTGCAGTCTCTCATCGACATACACAAGGTAAGCAGTCACTCAGGAATGTGGGAAAATGCAGAGTCCGAGGGTCTGTCTACACTGCATTTAAGCTAAGGTTAGTTGAACTCAAGTTACCTGTCCCTGGGTTTATCCCAGGCTTGAGCAGCTACACTCCTTTGGAACCCCGAGTTAGGAATTGTTGAACCTGGGTCCCTTCCTAGGGTTCCAACATCTACACTGTGCGGGCCAGACTTCTAGCGCCCTCCCAAAATGTGGCTGCTCTAGCCCTGTGTTTGTGGTGCTGTGTGAGAAAAGTTGACTGTCCACCAAACTTGACTGTCCAGAGAACAAAGGAAGTTGGTCAGTGGGATTGTGGGATCCTTTTAGCAGACTCCCGGCGCGTGAGTCCCGTGGGATGGCATCTGTCTTGCAGAGTAATAGGGCTTGAACCCTGGGTCCCAGCTTGACTCCGGCTTGGACTGTCTATCCCCATTGGGTCCTGGGCCCAAGCTCTGGGTTAGCACAATTTGTGTGTAGCTGAACTGGGGGTTAGGTTTGAGCTGCAGTTCAAACCCTGGGCTTACGCTGCAGCGTAGACATACCCAGAGTGGACCTCAATGGAAAGATGTGTGCCAGGAACAAAAAAACTAACTTCTCACAGTTAGCAGCAGCACTGGGGGCATGTGGAAAAGAGTTTTTCCAAATGAGAGATCTGGATATTGTTAAGTAGCTATGGTCTGGAATTGGACTGAGTTGTAACAAGAGGCACTGGTGGGGAGGGAAAATTACATGTGCTCTATAAACCTGGAATGAAAATAACTTTAATCCAAAACTCCCAAACACTTTATTTTGAGTTTAAATGGGGGGATTTTAAGGGTTGGGTTAAAAGGACCGGATTGTCCATGTTGGTGTGTAAACCATTGTTTCTGTGGGATCCTGCTGTACAGGAGTTCATGAAGAAAGTGGAGGAAAAGAGAGCGGATGTGAACGCGGCAGTGGGGATGGGAGAAGTTATCCTGGCTGTGTGCCACCCGGACTGCATCACCACCATTAAACACTGGATCACCATCATCCGAGCCAGGTTCGAGGAGGTGAGTCACAGAGGACCCTGTCTACTTGGGCAGAGGGAAGGTCTTGGTCACTGCTGAGAAATAAGGCCAGGAATAGACTTAATGATCAGCCTCTTCTTTTGGGTGTTTCTTTGTGGGGAAGTTCTGCAGCCCGGGTTATTCTGGTGGTCAGACAAGATGATGGCAGTGGGAGACGGGTCAGCGTTTCCCATGCTGACTGCCAGCCCCCTTGGTCTTTCCGTCAGGTTCTGACGTGGGCCAAGCAGCATCAGCAGAGGCTGGAGACGGCGCTTTCAGAACTGGTGGCCAACGCTGAGCTCTTGGAAGAGCTCTTAGCCTGGATTCAGTGGGCCGAGACCACGCTGATCCAGCGGGATCAAGAACCAATGCCGCAAAATATCGATCAGGTCAAAGCCCTCATCTCCGAACACCAGGTAACTGCATTGCTGATTGCTACGGGCTTGTCTCCGCCCTGCTCCTGGGGCAGGGATTGCAAGTCTGACGGGGCAGGCATGCTGACTTTTTGTCACCACCACCCTTCGGGACGAGAGGATGTTTACTTTATGATCTTGTTACAGCCACAAATTAGTCATCCAGACCTGTCACTTTTAACCAAGGCTAGGCGCTGTGTTCCACTCAGCCCAGGGAGCAAAATATCAGGGCTGGAAATCCAAGCCAAAGCTGTGGAATAGCTTTCCCACAAAGCCACATAGCCAGTACTCCATATGTACTCGTGTGTCTGCTACAGGCTTGCAGCTTCTAAGCTAGAATCTAGAGTGACGGCAGCCTGAAGTGGAGAAGATGATAAATGTTACTGTTCTCTTCTCCCTTTTGCCTTTAACAGTCCTTTATGGAGGAGATGACACGCAAGCAGCCAGATGTCGACCGGGTCACTAAGACATACAAGAGGAAAGCCACCGAACCTGCTCATGGACCTTTCATTGAGAAATCCCGTGCCAACAGTATGTTTGCAGCTTATTGCTATATGCATTCTCTACAGGAATGCATTTGGAGATAGGGGGAAAAACACACAGGAAACTAATTAGTCTGGCTCTGATTCTCAATTAGAAATACACCTTGCTTTGCCAGCCACCTGGAATGGGCTGGCGATGAGGAGGAAAACTGAGGGTGGCATTTGCAATAGAGGCTGACGTATGCCAAGAGCTTTATTATTCTTTGCCTTTCTGCCATGCAGAGACTCCTGATGGCTCTGATTTGAGTTTACAAAGGTTTTGCTTATTTAAGAGTGCTGAAAAGTTTGTTGTATTTAACCGCTCCAGTTCTTATTCCAGTTGCTCCAGCATGAGGATTTCCTCATGTGTGATTCTTGCAGCAGAAAGCCCTATTAGAGCTAATTCAGGAAGATGAAACCGAAGGGAAAAGGAACACCGGAGCTGCTAGGCTGGGGATTGCAGCTTAACGGTGTCTGTAAAACTGCAGTGCCGCCAGAACTGTTATGCTGAACATTTCTTAATCGCATATTTTCTTTTTTAAAGCTGCCAGCTCAATCCTGATGGGGAAGACCTAGAGATATTTTCTGTTTAAAAAACAAACAAAGCTGTCATTTCTTCTTCTTGGATCATCCGAATCCCACATCCTGCAATATCCCATGTGTCATATTTTTCTTTCTCTAGGGAAATCTTTGAGTCAGACCGCCCCTCCTCCCATGCCAATTCTCTCCCAATCAGAAACGAAGAACCCACGGATTAACCAGCTCTCTGCACGCTGGCAGCAGGTGTGGCTGCTGGCGCTGGAGCGCCAGAGGAAGCTCAATGACGCTCTTGATAGGCTGGAAGAGGTAATGATCCCATTATGCTACTAAACAAGGGCTGGAAAGGGCTGTTGACTGTACTCCTAAGGCCGAGAGCCTTACATTAGAGCTGCTGCTTGAACTGCATTGTGCATATCATGGGTTATGACCGGCTAGGTCCAAAAATCTCTGCTAAAACAGTGCAGCGGAAAACCATATTCCTCACTAACGGCAAGTTCACTTGACCGCTTTGTGCTGTTAAAGTCAGTACTTCGCTTGCTAATGAAAGTCCGATCTAGTTGGAAGTGATATTAATAGTTTAAAAAATACAGTACTGCTATGTCTATATTTTTTTCAAAACCTCTAATTTAACTTTTGTTTTTATTTATGCTAAACAAAGCAGCTTTGCCCAGAAGTGAGTGCTTTTGTTTTTTGTTGCTTTTCCTGTAGGTCAGTTCAGTTTATCCGTATTAACGTTTTTCCTTGTTACTTTTAACTTCGGGGTTTTGTTGGTTTTTTTTTTTTTAAAAAAAAGCACTAAAACGTTGTTGCTTTGAATCACTCTGAGCTGCTCTTAGCTGAAGGGCACCTGAGAATCAGTCCTAAATGTGCTAACCGTCAGTTTCACTAACTGAAGAGTCTTCTCACAAGCAGTTATTTACACTAGGCTTAGCCACTGGCGTGTACTCAGCACTGCAGTTCCAGAGAACTGAATTTGGAAGCATTTTGGGTTCTGGCTGCTAGGTCAGCAGAGCTGTGATGCATCAAAAGACACGTTGGTGCAGTGGAAGAAAGGTTGACTTCGCTGGATAAGCATTATCGGTCAGTTTATCCGTGAAGCAACATTGCAATCCACCTCAGAGGAGAAAATGCTGTCCTTCCTAGAGAATACCAGCAGGAGCTCTGTTCTCAGCTGCTTAGGTAAAAAGTGGTGTAGAACAATGCAGATGTTCAGAGTGGGAAAGGAATTGGCTTTCCAAAAATAAAGGAATTGGAGAATCTTTAGGGCAGGTCTGGGGAAAGAACTCTGTTCTTAGACGCCTGAAAAGATAATATTTTTGTTTGTGTTTGTGTGTAAGTATATGTTATATCTGCGTATGTGTATGTTTAAAAGTATGAAGGACACTTCACTTTTTTCTTTGTCTATGATTGTGGCATATATTCCACATGATGGCTGTCAGATGCATTGTGTGTCCTATTCTGTTATGGAAACTCTGTGTCCATGGCTATGGTTTTAAGAGGAGTAGCCTAGCTATGCCCTTTATTTTTTAAAAGTATTGCTTTGAAGATGTGTGAAATATTCAGAAGGTAACAGTCATCCCCCATAGGCTATGAACAGTTTGACTTAGTGGCTGAAATCTTAGCTCAGAAAGAACTTCTGTACAGCAGGGGTGGTGTTTTCTGTCTGTACTTTCAACTCCCATTGACTGAAATTGGTCTTCCAGTTGAAGGAGTTTGCAAACTTTGACTTTGACGTCTGGAGAAAGAAATACATGCGCTGGATGAATCACAAGAAATCACGGGTGATGGACTTCTTCCGGCGTATCGACAAAGATCAGGATGGAAAAATCACCCGGCAGGAGTTTATTGATGGAATCTTAGCATCTAGTAAGTCTTGATCTGTTTCATCCCATCTTTCTGCAAAACCTGATAAACCCATCTCTGAGAAATTTTGTTTGTTCCCACCACTGATGAAGCAAATGCAAGGGGTGTTTCTTGCACCTCTGTCAGGGGAGGACATCTGTGAAATGATAACATGGCCACACACACACACACACACTAGCTATTGTTGCAACATGCCAAGAGGCTGTCATTGCTTGAGGCGTAGAATCTATCTTATACTTTGAAATGCAAGTAATTTTGCAGCATGTTTCCTTTCCTGGGAATGTTGTGAGGGAGAACATCACATGAAGCATGAGTGCGGAGTGTGGGGAGAGAGTAGTGTATATGCTCTTTGCACAGACAGTGAGGGGAGGGAACACAAGGAGTCACCTATTTTCAGACTGTAACACATCTGTGTTGGTTTTTCTTTTTCATTCCAGAATTCACCACCACTAAGTTAGAGATGACTGCCGTGGCTGACATCTTTGACCGGGATGGGGATGGCTATATTGATTACTATGAGTTTGTGGCTGCTCTCCATCCTAACAAAGATGCTTACCGACCAACCACAGATGCAGACAAAATTGAGGATGAGGTAAAGGAGATTCTAAGGAGAGTGGTATTTTAGCGGGTAAGATCTAAGGATTCAGTTTTTCAATGGATCAACATCTCAAATACATATCATAAAATAATAGAAGATTAAGGTTGGAAGGGATCTCAGGAGGTCATCTAGTCCAACCACCTGCTTTGTCAAGCTGGGGCTTTTAAAAACCTCTAAAGATGAAGATTTCACCACCTCCCTAGGGAACCCATTGCAGTGCTTCACCACCCTCCTCGGGAAAAAGTTTTTCCTAATATCCAACCTAGACTTTCCCCACTGCAACTTGAGACCATTGTGCCTTGTTTTGTCATCTGCCATCACTGAGAACAGCCTCGCTCCATCCTCCCTGGACCCCCCCTTCGTGTAGTTGAAGGCTGCTATCAAATCCTCCCTCACTTTTCTCTTGGCAGACTAAAGCCCAGTTCCCTCAGCCTCTCCTCATAAAGTCATGTGTCCCAGCCCCCAAATCATTTTCATTACCCTCTGCTGGACTCTCCAATTTGCCCACATATCCAAAGATGAAAAGCTGTGCGTTGATGAGCACCCAGAAAATCACCATGGTACCCACCTGAGATCCATGTTCAAATATTTGGATATTCAAAAAGCTTTAAAGTGAAGGTTGTTTTAGTCCATATTTTATCCATGTACTGCTGATATGCACCATATTCTGTGTCCCACGTATCCTGTGCAAGAGATGCAAACAGCTGATCCCTGACCTCTGCCCCTCTCATTTGCAACAGGTCACAAGGCAGGTGGCCCAGTGTAAGTGTGCAAAGAGGTTTCAAGTGGAGCAGATTGGAGAAAATAAGTATCGGGTAAGAGGAAGAAGTCCACATTTTCCATAACAGCACAAATTCTCCTTAATCCAACCCCGTGTGTGATCCTACCAGGGAGAAATATCCGTTTTGACTCCTGCTGAAACAGCCTGGTTCTTATGTACTGTACTGAGATCTCACTGTTTGAAAGACAGGTCAAATATATCAGTGCTAGCCGCTTGCCTTCAGAGATGTTAAATCGAGAGATTAAACCAATAACTTGTGCACTCAGGAACCTGAGACACATACTTAACTTGGGCTCCAGAGTGAGGGAATAACACGAAGAGCTTAAAGGCTGGTTCTTTATTCCCCAAGTTGATCTGAGAGTCTCTAGTGACGAGAGTCTCTGGGGAAGCCGCCATATACCATTAATGGAGCATACTGATTCTTGGATAGTGACCATAACTGTATGATGGTGGGGAGCGTGTGAATGGGTTCTCTATCACATGAGAATGTGACGGAGAGGATGTATATGGGCAGATGATTATAGATGGTGCATAGATGGTCACAGGAGGAGACTAAGTCAGCAGGCTCTCCTGGTGCGTTAAATCTTGGATATACCTGATAACGGAAGTGCAAGACGAACATGAATGTGGCGGTGCTTTTAGAGAGCTTAACCTACTCACTCAAGGGATTGTTGCATTCACCACAGACAGTAACTCTCAAAATTTTGTGTGTGGACCTTACACCTGTGTTCTTCTTTAATTTATATAGCCCATTTCTAAAAAGAACTGACAAATATTTGTTTAATGAATCTGTTTTAAGGTACTTAATGTTTTCATTTCAAATTATTCGCTGGGATGAACTGGCAGCAAACCAGCCTGGTTTCCTGCATGCTTGCACTTTGGGCATAGAGGAGTTAAAATAGCAACTCTTGAGCACCGTCAAATTTCAGACACATTTATGAATTTTGAAGTGATGAATTTACAACTTCTGCTGTAGGGACAGAAAAGAGCAGTTAGCCTGTCAAATAACATCAAGTACCTGGATTTTTAACTACCTGTGGTTAACTAGGATTTTTATTATTATTGCACTGTTAAATCCTATAAAATGTTTTCTTGTTTTTCTCCCCCTCTTCCTCTTCTCTCCTTCTGATGTTCTCCCCAACCAAATTCTTTCTCTACGTAGTTCTTCCTCGGCAATCAGGTACAGTGTGCCTTGCAATGCTGTGTCTCATTCTTTTTAACAAACATAGCTTGGTGTGTGTTTATAATGGCAATCTTTCTCTTGTCGTGGGAAGATGTGATCCGAAGAATGCTGTGTTAGAGCTTGTTATGCTTCTTGGCAGAGTCTGGTATACAGAGGGACAGTTTACCTAATAACGTGATTTCAAATGGTAAAACTCTTTGAAAGAAAGAAGTAAAAAGTTTAATTGGAAAACCAGAAATCTACACAGATGGAGAGATTTAGCCTTCAAATTGCTTTTTTCTCTGATGCCCTGGGGTATTAAAGGTTATGGCATCATTTATGTGAAAGGGAACATGTAAGTTCCATGTAGGGAACCAGGGGAATCCGGTGCTCCTGGTGGACTTCTCTGAGAAGACCGTTCTCTCGTCATTCTGATTCTTCTGCTGGAGGAGTTGTTACACTCCTTACAAATAGATACAGGCTAAAATTTTCAGAACACAGACTGTATACCAGGATCTGGACGGGTTTGACTATAACATGGTCACTGTGGAATGAGAGTGCTGTATTCACATGGTTAATCTGTTGGGTAACAACAACTAAACCCTCATCCCCTGCTTCACAACTTTGGGTAACTCATAACTGTAAGGAAAAATTGCATGTATCTGCTCTTATATTCTGATCTGTGATTAATATCATGGTAACTGAAGGCTGACTAGAACACAGGAGCTCCATTGATAATGTGACTGCAGTGATGTGTTTCATCCCAAGAATACAGCCTCCCTTTCAACATTGAAGGAAATCCATTATTTTAACTATTGAGGATTTTTAACGTGACGAGAGAGACTCTAAATGGGGTGCCATGGAAGAAGGGAATCTGAATTTCCTGAGTGAAGGAAAGGATAGAAACTAATTCCCCGTTTATTCTAGATAGGTGGCTATAGAGAAATCTTTGAAGAGAACTATAAAACTGTATCTAATTATTACGACACATTTTTAATTAATGTGACAAAACTGGAGTAAATGATCTACTTGTATTTTTAAAATGGAAGGCCCGATTCGCCACTCTGTGGTATAAAGGGGCCACAAACCCAGTGTATCCAGCTAGCTGAGGTTTCCCCTAGCATGGAGGAATTACCCAGTTAGTGTAGAGGCAGTGCACCAAAGGAACAGGGCAGAGTCTTCCAGTGAGCCTCAGCGAACATAAATAGCCCTTTGTGGCTATAGCTAGTTGTAACATCTGTGCCAGGAGAGGGGAGTTGCACCATGCCCCATGTGTGCCCATACTGGATGCAGGTGAGAATCTAGCTTAGAAACTTTGAGACCAAAAATCATAGTCTCTAAAGCCAGACCTTTCCAACACTCCAGACCCCGACTGCTAAGCACTTAAGATCTTACATTCTGTGGCTCATTGGCTCCCCAGAGAGCAGAGCTGACTCAACTCTAGCCTCCACTTGCTGAGGAGAGGCTGGAGGCAGAAATCCTTCATGAGCAAACGCTACCTGTAGCTACAGATTGAGAGAGAGTTTTAGAAGGGCCCCTCACCTCAGCCCCAAGCCTGATGGCCAAGGGGACATCTGAGAAGAGGATCATGGAACTCTTTGAGAAGGAGCTGTGCAT
The DNA here is from genome assembly GCA_007922155.1 of Mesoclemmys tuberculata. Taxonomy (NCBI): domain Eukaryota; kingdom Metazoa; phylum Chordata; order Testudines; family Chelidae; genus Mesoclemmys; species Mesoclemmys tuberculata. The sequence goes on along the minus strand of ML675715.1, from coordinate 10,680,048 downwards.
GGGAGGCAAAAGACATACTCTTAGGAGAGAAGGAGCCATGTGAAATGTTTGGAACAGGAAAAGGAAATCCTAATCTTTGTCCCAACATCCCCTAGCCACCACTTCCTTTCTGTAGAAATCAATCTGGATGTGTCTTAAACTCATTTGTAATTTTTTTTTTACCTCAGTCACCTCCCCAGTAAGTTATTCCATGTGTTTAGCATCGTTTGCATGAAGTAATTCCGTCCCAAGTTTCCCCGAGTTATTCCTTATTTCCTAATGTTTCCCTTATGTCTCCTGGTTTTTTAATTCCTTCTCCATGTTAAAAAGAAAATCTCACTTATCAATCCCTTTGTAATTCTGAAAACCTCCCATAGATCATGTTGAAGTATCCTCTTTTTTAAAGACAATCAACCCAGTTCCCTTAATTTTCCCTCATTGCTTAAGCTCTTAAGAGATGGTGGTACCTTTTCTGCCCTTTATTATACCGTCTGTGTGGTACATGGACCGGTACTGTTCACTGTAGTCCAGATGGAGGTCTGCTAGATGCCTCAGTGTGTCACAGTAAATGTTAGAAGATGGTTCTGACAAGAAATATTTGCGTGGTGGTGGATGGAACTGGTTTGAACTTTTAAGAAATGGTTCTGTATGGTAGCAAGAGGGAACTGGAAATTGACGTGTGGATTTTGTTGATTCATGGGCACGCTTGATGATGGTTTGAAATTGGAGAGATTTGAAATTCCTAATGACCATTATAATCACTAGTTAACGTTCTGGGACTGGAACCCTTTGATTTCTGCATTCTAGATTCACTATAATTGGGGGACTCTTCTGGGCTAGCGCTCTCGCTGGTGGCATCAAGGTAGAGGCTTGGTGAAATGCTCACACCTCAGATTTCATTCTCAGTGTTGCTAGCATTTGCTATGCCAGCCTTCAGTGGTGTGTCAGGGGCCTCTTTTTCAAAGCAGACTGCATCAGGAGCATCAGTGTGGTCTAATGGATAGAGCCCTGAAAGTGGGGCTCAGCTGACTGGGTTCTCCTCTTGGCTTTGCCACTGGCCTGCTATGTGACCTTAGGCAAGTCACTTCCCCTCCCTGTGCCTCAGTTTCCCCATCTGTAAAATGGGGATAATGATGCTGGCCCCCTTTGTAAAGTGCTTTTGAGATCTACTGATGTAAGCACTACGTAAGAGCTAAGTGATATTACTATTCATGAAAGGCAGAACAGTAAAATTTCTTTGAATGAAAACCTCAAAGATCAAATTTAGAGATGCTTATGTGCCATCTGGCCATTCTTTGATCTGCATTTGAACTTCTCAGCTTTTTTTGGCCTTAGTCCTAGAGAATCCTGTTGTTAGCATTGTCCTGAGGTTTTTTTAGATGAAAATATTCTCATGAATTGGCACCGAAGTGAATTTATTCCCAACTAACATACAACTTTTAATATATTCAGAGAAGCCCTAAAAATTAATAGGAGCGTTGAAAATGTTTAGGATTACATGTAGAATTTCAAATAGTCCCCAGTGTAGTAATATTCTTAACCCCAATGCAGACTGCTTTGGAGAGGAGCTGTCTTCATTTTATATCCCTGTTATTTGAACTCCTTCTCTATTGGTTCCACAGTTTGGCGATTCCCAGCAGTTGCGGCTGGTCCGTATTTTGCGCAGTACTGTCATGGTTCGAGTTGGTGGAGGATGGATGGCCCTGGATGAATTTTTAGTGAAAAATGACCCTTGCAGAGGTAAGGAAAAACCTATTTCTTAGTAAGAACTTCTAAATATTTGTCGTCTTTTCTCTTGATATTCATCCATGTACTTATCAGGGACCTTTCATCTCCACAATAATTGTAAAGTCCCTAGGTAACAAGATGCTTCATTGAAGCAGATCTCTGAGATGGTCCACTGAAGCAGATCTCACCAATCTGTTGGCTTGTGCAGATAAGGGAAGATGTGGAGAAAATAGGGACTCAGAAAAACACCTTAGTGTGATTTTGTTGCGAGCCTCACAATATTTGATAGTGTTCTTAAAGCCCTAGCTTCTGGAGTCACGTGAATATGTGAGAATCTCAATTTTCATTTAAAAAGAAACAAATAAGTTTGGAGCCCTCCTGGTTGCTGAGAAAAGCTTGAAAAAAGTGACCTGAGTGCACCATGAGGGTTCAAAACCCAGAAAACAAATAAAAAGAACTCTGCATATTGTTTGTGTAAAATCTCATGATTTTAAGCCAATCACACGACTTGTCAACAACTAGGGATGGCAGCATTGCAGTATGAATCCTTTGCAAAGCATTCCCCTACCCCAAAAATCCAGACCTTGAGCATCACGGAGTTAAAATTAGTTACAGTGAATAAAAAGACATTTCTTTTTACGAAAAATGATTTTAACATCAATTTTTTCATACAAATTTGTTTCAAACCTTTATTTTGCAACAGAGTGGTAAAATAAGAAAAGACTTTGTTCTTGAAATCCTGACCTGTGAGAGATTATACAACTGTAATGCACATTTGCAATGGGGACTCCTGAGAGAGCTGGGCATTTCATTTTTATTTGTTGTCTGCCGTCTTCTACGATGGTCAAAAGCTGGTGTCTTGTGTGTTTTCCTTTGGGTTGATAGCATGTGCCAATTTTAGCAGAACTCTAGCCTTCATGAACTTGTGTGTCTTTTACAACAAATAGTTGTCAGTGTGGATTCTGCTGTAAATCTTACTGTTACAAATCAAATGTGCTGATGACGGATGACCCATCTGTTGGAGAAATCTAACAACTGTTCCAGTTCCATACAAACTTAGGTAAAATCAGGTGTAAGAAGCCCCTAGACGAGAATATAATCTCTCTTGCTGGAGGGCACAGCAGCACGTTAGAAAGCAAACACAAATGTTGCATTTTTAGGAACAATGGTACTGTTTCCAGAAGCTCTGTGTGTGTATGCCTAAAACTTTCCTGCAAGATTCCAGTTACTGATTCTTCCGTCCTTGCTTCTCAAACAAAACAGCAGTGCTGCATGGAGTGAAAAAGGAGCCTTCCTTCAACTGTGCACTTCTTTCTTGACCAGTTTCTGCCTTCTCCTGCTCTGTCAGTTTCCTTGTATGTGTGTGTTTTCTTTTTTCTAGTTCACCACCCCGGAAGTAAAATAAAGCGCTCTGATTCCAGCTCTTCGATTGCCAGTCAGTCTCCGATAGGTTGGCGTTATTTTTGCTTTATCACTCTTGCCAGCACCCCCCTATCCTGTCATTGAGAATGGCTTCGCTTCTTAACCAGCCTGCCCGCCCCCTGGCCTAGCACATCTGCTGCCTTTGTGAATGCTGTGACACAGTGGAACTGCAGCTTCTGTAAGGGGTTTACAATATAAAGGCTATTCTAGTTGAGTCGTTTTTCAACCGTTTTTAACTAAATCAACTCTCAGCAAATTGAGTGGCTTGTCAGAGGCTGAAAAAACACATGCACTACATGATACGTTTATTCGAACTCAAATTCATAGCAAGACACGTGCTTCCTGTTTACATATCTTAGATACTTATCTGGCCCACATTATGATAGTATCTGAAGACCTCACAATCTTCAGATATTTACCTTGTGAGGCACTAGTATTCCCAATTACAGATGGGAAACTGAGGCAGATTGACTAAGTGAGCTGAGCGGGTTGTCACAGAGCAGTTGGTGGCTGAACTGAGAATTGAATCCTGGTCTCCCAGACCCAAAGCTGGTGTGCTATTCACTGGACCATCCTTCCGTTCTTACTCACGTCAGCTCCCACAGATCTTATTTCAGTTTATCAGAAAAGAGTTGATTTTTATTAGAAACATTTGGAAATAAACAAGGGAAGTTTATAATTTTGTATTACTGGAAAACTAAACCATTTACCATAGATCACGGAAAAATTGGAGTCCGTGATTTTTCTCTGGATTTTGAAATGTAGCATCTTTGAAAGTTTCTCCCAGATCCATAATTTTTTGTGATAGAAAAAGGTAAGAGTTAATCACAGCCAGTCTCTTTCTAAAATGTCTTGATAAAAAGAGAGTCCATTTGGGTTTGATGTGTGACCTTTTGTTTGAAATGAATAGCATTAATGCAATTGTTCACTTTACATTGTTCACTTTATTTCTATTTATAAATATATATAAATCATAGAAGTTCCCACCCCAAGTCCTGTACACCCCCACACTGTATATCAGCTCCTTTCGTTCTTTTTTAGATGTTTCTAGATGTAAAAATAGCCTATGTTGACAGTACATGAGGCTGGAGTTACAAAAACCTACTCCACGCTGATTTTGAAAACACTTGCTTGTCTTGGGTTTCGTTGTCGTGGGCTCCGTCAGTGATATTTCCCCGTGTAGAAAATCAGCCGGGGAGCTCGCCTTGTATCTCATGTATTGCTACTCTGTGCAGACATTGAAGGATCTTGTGATGGCGGTGTACAATGTAGCATGGCCAGATGCTGCTAACTTGAAACCACTCCCTGCAATTCACTTCTTCAGACCATTTCAAGGCATCTTCCTTTTTAAAAACAATTTGTATGACAATAATTCCTAGATACCGCTGCTGAGATCAGGACCTGAACGAGCTAGGTGATGTGCAGGTGCAGAATGATACAGTCCCAGGTCTGAATCTAAATAGACAAGACGGGGAGGAGGGTGGAAATAGAGGCCCCGGGGGGGAAGGGGAGGAGTGACTTGTCCAAGGTCACACAGCAAGTCAGTAGCAGAGCTAGCAATAGAGTCCAGGTTTTCTGAGTCTCCCAGTTCAGTGCCCTAGCTGCTGGTCCGCCTTACCCGATGGATTTGTTTAACGAAAATGTTGTGTTAAATCCAGCCTCATGCTAGGAAAAACGTTGTGAGGAATAAAGGATGCCCCCTGCCTTGCCCCCAAGACAAAAACCTGACTCCCATGTATTTTTTGCTGTATGGTCAGGTCTGAAAAAGGGCTGTTAATAAACCTGGGCCTTTTGGTTGCCAGTGTGTTTTTTTCCTATTAGTCTTTTTGGTGTTCTGTGCCGTAAGCTGGGGACTTCCCCGTGATGCTAAAGGCTATCTCTGCTGTGTTTCTCACTTGCTGCTTTCAAGTGCCATAAAGGACATTTGACAGCAATTAATGTCTGCAGAGTAGCACAGGAAACCACATCACACAGCGCAACAGTCGACAGAGAGATCACCAAAGCTTTTTTAAAAGGAGTGCTGCTGCTTCAAGTGGGACTTGAAGTGTTTTCTGCATTTCTCCTCTCCCTGACAGCTCAGTGTAGGATATGAGAGTGGCCCATGGTGAAAGGTGGTGGAAATCAGCCTTCAGCTGCTGGGATCCAGTGAGCCACGCCCAGCTGAGTACAAACTGACAATTTCAGACTAGAATTCAAGCATGTGTTTTTTAACAGTGAGGTGTTTTAACTCTTGGAGCAGCTTACCAAGGGTTGTGGTGGCTCCTCCATCACTAGCAATGTTTATATCAAGACTGGATGTTTCTCTAAAAGACCTGCTCTAATTCAAACAGGAATTAATTCGGGGTAGTCCTAGGGCCTGTTGTACAGGAGATGAGACTAGTAGGCAATTCGAATGATTCCGTCTGGCCTTCGTAATCTATAAATCTGTGGCAGCCAAAAAAAGATACAGTATTACTGGCTTTTTCTTGTAAGAGGGATGCAGTACTTCCTACTGAGGAGACTGCCTGTTAACGCCATGTGGTTCGGGGCATGGCAGATGAGAAAAATGTCCATCACCTGGAAGGAGTTCATAGAAGAGCAGCAAAAATGATTAGAGGGCTGGAGGACTTGATTTATGAGGAAAAGAATTAACAAAAATAAGAGAGCTTAACTAAATCCTGATTAAGCGAGGGCCATAATAAGTAGGCACATTGCTTAGACGATGTAAGCCCCAAGAGAGGAGGATTCTTGAGGGCATAATGTAGTGGAAATCTATACAGGAAAATATAGAGCGTATATTGAGAACAAGTTCCCAACAGTGAGGCTTGTTAGAATGTGAAATTCCCTCCCAAGGGAAGTGGTGTTTGATGCGTGTTGCAGAGCTGAGGGACTCCACAGGAGAACAGCTTCCAGCCCGTTTTGGCTGGAAGAAAGGTAACTGCAAGGACGACTTTGGCAGGGGGAGTAAAGTGTGAATATGTGTAAAGGGCCTGGGACTGGAAACCCTCTTTCCCCAGCTCAGCCCTCTGGGAGGCAGAAAAAAGAAAACGTTTAACAGTCCTTACTTGGGCTAGTCTATTCCTTATTTTAAACAGACTAGGTCTGGTAATAGTCAGTATGTCCCTTTATCTCACCACAGGCTTTGAGATGTTAATTGCTTCTGATTATCCTTTGAAGCTCATGCTAAATATTCCCTGCTTCTGCTATCCGAGGCTTGTTGCCGAAACCAGCATGATTCGGAAGCCGTGCTGCTTGCTTTGTGTAAGCTCTTGAATTTACTAGTGCGACTCCGCTTCTTCGTCTCCACTGTTAATGCTTTGCCACGGATGTTTTAGATCGCTGATGCCAGGGTTCTTCCCATCCCTAGGTTATCTTCGAACCAGGCTTCTATCCTGCAGTTGCTTCTTTGTCTTTCAAGTCTAACATATTGAATCAGTATTGCTCCTTTGTCCTGGAAGGCTTTGTGCATGGCCTTGCTCCTACGTACATAATGAATTTGCTCTCTGTGTATAGCTGGTGAGTTTCTGAGATATTGACCTGTGCTGATCATCTTAGTGTCCGAGGCCATAGAACTTCCATCCGCATTGGTATCCCATTGCTAGCTGCAGACACACCCTCCAGTTCTTGGGACTTCCAGATCCAAATTTTAGATCTGTCCTCTGACGCGAGGTGGTGGCGCTTGGAAAACTAGTTACGTTGCACATAGTTGAGTGCTGCGGGACCAGAAGTATGACTTCTCAGAGCAGTTCTGTTCAGTAGTTTTAAACTGTCCTAAGAATGTCAACAGCTGCTGTGCTATTTTTAACTAGACTGGTTGTCTCATGGGCCCATGACATGCATAAAAGTCGCATAGTTCTGTCTGAACTCCTGGACCTCAAGGGTTCTTTCGCCTATCGCGAGTCTTCAAAAATCAATCAGAGTTACGGCGTCGCAACAGAGCGAGAACGGTGCGATGGTCTCGCTCTGCTGTGACGGCAGCGAGAGCAGGAAATGCACTGTGGGTCAGAGATGGGGTTTCTAAGACGTTGCGAGGGTGCACGCTCACGATGGCCGAAGTTTCTGGATGGCTTCCTGGAGTTAAGCGGGACACCTGAGGGTTTTTTCAGGAGATGCTTTGTTTCCTCTTTCAGCACGAGGAAGGACCAACCTGGAACTTAGAGAGAAGTTCATTTTACCAGAGGGAGTCTCGCAGGGAATGACGCCTTTCAGGTCACGGGGTCGAAGGTCAAAACCCTCCTCCCGGGCTGCCTCCCCAACACGATCCAGTTCTAGTGCTAGCCAGAGTAATCACAGCTGCACGTCTATGCCGTCCTCTCCGGCAACGCCCGCTAGCGGGACCAAGGTATGGCTGATATTCCTAGAAGTTCTTTGCGTTGCTTTTGTGCCACTCACGCCTACTCAAAACCCTTTCCAAGGAGACCAGGAGCTGAGGCGTTGGGTGGGGAGCGGGTTTTTGGGGCGGAGAACTCAGAAAATACGTTGTATTTATTCGTCGTCGGTGGACACCTGCATGGCAGAGCCTGGTTTAAACTGATACATGATGCAGGGATAAACCTATTGACTGCACAGCCAATATTTTCAAGTCATTCATTCTAAAAATGTCTTCCCGCTTTGTCTACGCACAGTACACCTGCAGGTAGGTGATCATTTGTAGAGAGAATATAAACAAGTCTCAGGAAAGGCTAAGTTGCTTATTGAGGTTTAAAAAAAAAAAAAAGTGTTTTTATTTGTGTGTTCTCATATTGTAACTCTTGGGCCCATTCCCGATTTTCCTATCATCCAAAAGTCAGAATTTCCCCTGCCTTCTGTCTGTGCCATAGGAGCAGACTTGTCTTGGACATCGTTGTTAACATGAGCAGCCAGCTGGCACGGAGGAGGAAGTAGCTCCCTTTTTGTGTCTTCTTTTCACCACATCGTGCCAATGTGCATTTTATTTTGTCGTCTGTTTCTTTTAGAATTTATGTATTTTCTGTTTGTTTTTCCCATTCCGGATACTTTTCTGTTTCATTTTCACTCACTTTCCACCTCTTTCCCCCCCCTTTCTCCCTACCCTTCCTTTGGATTTTCCATTTCACAGACTCCACATCACTTCTCTCGCTGTTATGACAAACCCTGGTTGGTAAACAGTAAAGCTGGCACCCCTCACAGGGGCTTCGATAATTCCGACTCCCACCTGTCCAGCTCTGAGGTAGAGTATGGCTCTGCTAGTCAAAGGACCTGTTGAAAAGAAGGAATGCGCCTGCTTCCTTTTTCTGTTTAATGCTTTTCTTTTATGATAGCAGCGCTTGTTAGCACAGCTAACGCTAAGACTGTTGGCGTTTTTCAGGGGGTTCCTAACTCGGATTAAAAAGAAATTCACACTAGAAATAAACTCAAATGTGCAAGATGCCTGCAATCAATTTTTAACCCCTTTTGAGCAATTTTTAAATGGTAACTTATGAGATTGCAAAAGCCAGTACAACTCCTGGTGTCAGCCACCTTTTTCAGCATTCCAAAAAGACCACAGTGAAAACTAGCTTAATATTTAAAATAGGAGCAAAATAGCCGAGTTAGCACTTGAAAACCAGCTACAGTGCACGCACAGTAACCACTTTTACCATAGTTTTCTGAAGTTCATATACCTATCAGCCTATTACAGCATATTTGATCTGTCCTGTAACATCACACATTGATGTGAGACCTCTGCTATCCTCAAATACAGCAGGGTGAATTCAAGCAGGAGGCTGCTTTCTGCCTGATGTTCCAGCCTGAACTTTGAATTTTCTGACCCCTGGGAATTGTGGGTTGTTCAGAGTTTTAACGTAGATTTTGGTGATCTAACTTACTGGTAATCTGTCACGTCTACCTTGCTTGATCTTCCTTTGAAAAGAGTTTGAGAAATTTTTATGTCAGGTATTTTGGAAATGTATAAAAAGATCTGCTTGTTGCCATAAGAAAGTCTTTCAAGAGCTGTTGAGAAGATACTGAAGTTTTGTTACAAAGTCTGATCAAGGGCCAGGATCTAAAGCTCCGGTAGTTACTGAAGATACAAAGAGAGTCGCGCTCAGAACAAAAAAGTGCCAGAGAAATGTATGTAGATGGTGCTACTTTCAAATTTGTTAAAACAAACCATGGAATGAGGTTTTTATCTCCTATTCAAAGGCTTGTTCAGTGCTTGAAAATGTGTTGATGGAACTGAACTGCCCTATATCCAAGGAGGCATCCTCTTCCTTGACTTTCCCTTTGCTGTAGCTTCACAAGACATAAAGAAATTGAAAATCTCTCCGATTCCCATCAGAGGGAGTTTGGGGAAATCTCTCTCCAGCTGTATGTCAAAATTGTTATTGCAGAGTGATCCTCCAACTCTTAAAAAGTCATTTCGGTTTACAGTGACATGAACTGAAAATTGCAAAAGGAAGTCTGGATGCTGTTGAGTCAGTCTGTCCATTGGGCTGTTAAACTGTCAGAATCCCAGTTCCTGCGGGACTGGATGTGACGCCTTGGGAAGCTGTTTTCCTGCAATTATTTTTTGTTGTCTAAAAACCAGCCGTAGGTTCATTTTAGAAACTTGCAGCTGTGCTTTCCAGTTGGATTCAGAAGTCCTCTCTTCACTAGAGATGAGATTCTGATTTACAGTCATGCTTTCTTTTGATTTCCTCTTTCTGTGGCAAGAGGAGTAACACTGGGAGAAAGCTCTGTGCTGTGTTGCTTCCTTTAATGTTTATCTGCAACATCATAAAGGTCATGGAACACACAGTTGAACATAAACCAGTGTGAGTGGTCCCATATAAAGCTTCATTTGAAAGCTTTCATTTATGGTGGAGACCTGGCCTGCGTTTCACGTGTTCATTCCCCACTAGTGCCTTAATGAATTTCTTGGACTTAGTTTTTAATATTTAAAATTCTATGTGGTGTTGGTTGTTTGTCCCAGTAAATACACATTAGAGTGAAATCCTTACCCATGTTAAGTCACTTGGGACTGAAATTTGCAATACTTTTACCAAAAAACCCCAACATATTTTCACTAAAAAAAAAAACTAATTAACCTTTAAAATTGTTCAGGACTTTTTAAATATTAAAAGATCCACAGGATTTCAGGTGACTTTTTTATGTGTCTTTTAGATCCAAAACAGTACTTGGTCCTTGCGATGAACTACAGATTTTTAAATAGATGTATAGCTTAGTCAGAGAGAGAGAAATATATATATATATATAAAAAAATCCTACTAAACAAAATACTTTAAAATGGGTTTGAAGGGAGAAATTAGCTATAATTAATTGGTTCAGGGGAAAGCACTAAGCATGTAGTGCTGTCCTGAATGTACAAAGCCATCATTGGCGTGAACGTTTTCAGTGACCGCTTTTTTTGTTTTGTTTTTGTCTACAATAACAAAATCATCGTGTTCTCCTTGGCCTTTAAGATGATGGTGGTATTTATATGTTGGAATCCTGTTGCCGAGAACTGCCACCGAGATTAACCCGTTACAAAGCGAATGATAAACATCTAAAAGACTCTCAATTCCTTCTTTGTTCAAAGGTGACTCCATCTGCAGGCAGCAAGCTGAAACGACCCACTTTTCACTCTAGTCGGACTTCTCTTACTGGTGATACCGGTAATAGTTCTTCTCCCGTCTCTACAGGTGCCAAAACCAATCGGGCTGGTAAGTGCTAGGTTGACTGATTTACCTGTAATGGATGCTAAAATAAATGCTACTTCCTTTCATTGCTGTACCTGTCTGTGGATTCCAGTGCATTTGTAGTAGAGTTGCTTCAGTGATTGCTTTGACCCTGAGTGGTTTGGAATACATAAGAAGGATTTTTTAAAAATTGTTTCTTTTTAAAAAAGGCAGGAGAGAAATTGAGTCACTCGAGATGAAATCCTTTGTTTCCGGTGAAGTAGAGCGGTCTTGTTTACTGATAGCAGATACACATGCTGCATTAATTTTGTACACTAGGAAAGTCCCAGTGCCGGTGTTCAGAATAAAAGTGTCACACCATGAACGCTCTCTGTCCTAGAGCCTGGATTGAGAACAGCCTGAAACAAGCTGTGAAATTGTCCAGTGAGCCTACGTCTACATTGACGGCGCCGCCGGATCGATTCTTCGGGATTGATTGAGCGGCACCGGAGGCCCGCTCAATCAATCCGGAAGTCGACACCGCTAATCCACCCCTGTCAAAAAGAGTAACGTTGCGGCGATGGGAGGGCATTTCCTGTCGCCGCAGCATAGCAGGGATGCTGCTGTAAATAGAAATTAGAAGCTAACGTAGCTGGCGTATCTCCCATTGACTGCCGCCAAATTTCTCTGGTAGTGTAGACGTAGCCTGAGTCTTAACGTTTCAGGCAAAGTTGCCCCCTGTCATCGTAGAACAGAGAGATCAGTGATCCTGTATTTATTGCACAATCCTCTAATAACATGACTGCTATCGTTGGGTTTGCAAACTGGTGGCAGTACTGAAGGGAGGTGGGGGTCTGTTTGCTAAGGGTTAGAATGGGGACGCGTTTGTATGGTCACCAATATCCAGATTTAATTTCAGATCTTAAGAAAGCAGCCAGTCGTCCCACAAGTCGTGCTGGAAGTCGCGCAGGGAGTCGGGCCAGCAGCCGGCGGGGAAGCGACGCCTCCGATTTTGACCTTCTGGAAACTCAGTCAGCCTGTTCGGACACTTCAGAAAGCAGCACGGCAGGGTGCCAAGGCAGTTCGCGACGGGGGTTGGCAAAACCTTCCAAAATCCCAACCATGTCCAAGAAAACTACCACTGCCACCCCCAAAACTCCAGGCCCCAAAAGATAATACTGTACCAGCATCCCCTAAAAAACAAAACAAACCTGTGTCCAGTTTTTAACCCAGCTACGTACATTGGATGTATATTTATTCTAAACGGGAGAAATTATATTGTTAAAAGTGTAAAAGAATAATTGTGTTATGAAGCTGCCTTATTTGGGTTTTTTTCTTTTTTGTAAGTTACTATTTTCATGTGAATATTTATGTAGATAAAATTTGCCTCCTGGTCACCCCTATTCACAATGGGGCCCAGAAAACTGAAATGTGGGAGAGAGAAAGCAAGCAAAAGGGTCAAGATACGAAAGTGTAAAAAAAAAATTTTAAAAAAACCTATAAATAGGATTTCTGCACAGTGCAGGGTGTGAACCTGCTTTATCTTTTAGGATTGTTTCCTAAATGCATCTTTATAAACTTGACTTGCTGTCTCAGCGAGATAAATTATATTTAAAAAACAAAAAAACCTGAATCCTACAGTGTTCAAGGAGCTCTTTTTTTGTAAATCATGGATACCTCAAAGAGAGAAACATGAGGTGAGGGGATCTGAGGCTTCTCTTTCCATTTTTTTTAAAGGTTATGTGATTTTACCTGAAGAAATTGGAGTTTGTTTGAATTAATAAAATTTGCACATGCTACAGAAAAGGGGTTCATTACCAATGCTGTCTTTGAAATACCGTCCCAGCACTTGCGCTTTTAAAGAGCAAATAATAGTGGTGGGGTTTGGAGGTAGCTGTTGAGAAGAGAGCACTGGTTGGGAATACTGCAATACCCCCTTTCGAGGGGTGGGGGCAAAAGGGTGCTTCTATCACTTCCTGTGCTACAAGTTAGAGAACTCTTCGGGATGGCCACCAGCTAGATTGCATACGGGACTGACATCGTTTATTACAGAATTGCTACGTATCTGCACCTCTTTTCCTATTTATTATTTGACTGGTCATTCCTCCAAACCAGGCTGATTTCTGTGACTTCTGCTCCTAGAAGAAATCTGGACTTACATGCACACTTGCTTGTCCTTTAAATGAGTCTCACCAGCACATTTGCAAGTCCTGTCTCGCTTTTGTACACTACTTTTCTTTGTGATAAAATCAACTGACCAAGTGACCGTGCGGGTGGGTGAGAGGACAGGCTATCTGGACTTCCTGTATTTATTAAATATTGTTCCTCTTCAGCTCTGACCATGTTGCTGTGTGATTCTCTCAATTGGTTTAATTGAGGCAGAAACAAGCTCTACCAATGAACTGTTTAAAACAGTTTTTTTGTATTAAAATTGCTTGCAGTAATAACAATCTCGCTTCTTATTTTATTCCACAGTGTTAGCTTTATAAATGTACCTCTTAAAGGTTAAGGTTGCTTTTCTTACAAAGCAAAAGCAGAATGGCTTTATAAAAATGTATTTTGAATGCATCTACCATGCAGCAAATGTTGCCTTAGAGAGAACCTGTCAAAGATCCGCTTAGAATTTATAGTTCATCCCTCTTAATTCCTATACTTCCAATTCTTTCGCCATTGGAGACATTTCACAATCAAACCACATGCTCTGGTGGAATCTTCAATAACTAGGGCATAAGACATCAGGACTTTAACAAAGACCCATTGAGTGGTATAAAGTGAATAGAAATCAGTGCAGAGACATACGCATTATGAATTCACACTGTCCTGCACCTCTGATGCATGCAGATGTACTCTGTACTGCCTGGAGTTTGGGTCAACGCCAGGTGAAGTGCACTGCACTAGTTCATCTTGGAGCTACCAAGGCTCTGCCTAACTGCTGCAAAGTCCACGTTTAAGAGGAATGAGCAGTTTGCTAGCTTGATAGGGAGATAGTTTGGGTTCTTTAATTACTTTGCAAAACCCAGTATTGAGATATTTCCTTTTCAATTTTTCTTCTCCAAGGGGATTTTTACATGTGTAGATCCCAGGTAGGCCTGCTAATACAATCTACTGTATGATGTAATCATTTGGTAGAGACTGTCTGAGGAAATAAGTGGCAGGTTTCACGGGGGAGCAATAAGTAAGAATATGCAGTTGCTACAAGACTCAGGTTAATAATGTGAGCTATGGCAGCTGAAAGCACGGGGAAATTGGCTTGCAAAGCAAAAGAACAGCGTGGAGCACATGTACGGATATATCGCTGACCCAAACAAACCCTGCTCCAAGTTAAAAGCTTCATGTGGCCATACTAAGGGAAGTAAGATGCAATGTGTTGTCTTAACGGGTATGTCATTGCCAAGAGTCCAGCTAGTCCATGCTGCTGCATGTGACCAGGGAAAATAATGCAATTTGTGTCCTGTTTTAGGGTGTACTGAATTTTTAAGTCCCTGTAGCCCAAGCTGTGTAAAGTTAGCACTATCCTTAGGGGAGCCAAAGAGTAAAATCTAGATCTCGTTGGCTTGGAAAACCAAGATTCTGTTCCCCTGCCTATCACCTGACTTCTGCCTGTATCTGCACTGCAGGGAGTGAGCACCTGTGTGTGCCTGTAAGGAGCACTGCAGCTGGCTTGCATGGTTGCTACAAGCCTGGGAATTAACTTAAAGCCAGAGGTCAACCTGTCTTCAGTGACCACCATCTTCCTCCCAAACTCTGCCCCCCACCCTCAATTACATATGTACCCTCCGTGGCAGGAACCTAGGTGGACTCAACTCAAAACTCTTCACTTTTTAACCCTGGATAGTTTCCTGGATCACCCCTATTGTACCTTCATGCTATCGTCTCCCAATTAGCATAATTCCTATTTCCCAAGGCACAGGCTTGTTTCTTGATCTCAGTATGGTATCATTTACTGCTCCCATTTCTCACAAGTCTTCCCTGGCTTCCTCTTCTACAGAATCTCCTACCAAAGTCTTGAAGGCTTTCCACGGATTTGGCAGGTAAGGAAAAGGGGCAATCTCTCTCAATGCTCCTGTTACAGTCATACTTAAATACCAGATTCCTTCTTTCTCTCTCCTTGTCACAGGGTGAATGCTGCTTTTTACATCTGCCACCAGCTCCCTGATTCAACCTCATTTGTTTCCTGTAGTCAAATCTCATGTCAAGAGCTTGTCTATTCTTGAAAGTTGTTTTAGATTAAGGTAGGGTGTAAATTTAAAGTGCAACAGCTATTCCTAAATAATTCCAGGTGTGGATACTCTTAATCTGGAATAAAAACGACTTGTTTCCTGTTTCTTAACCCATTTTCAAAGCAGGTTAAGCTAAACCAGCCACAAGGCACTCGATTCCTTAACTTTTCTTGAAGGGTCTCTCTCTGACTACACATCCAACTCACTTTACTGCAACTCTCATCTTCAGCTGGTTTATTTGTGCTTGAATGTATTGACTGTATTCTGGAATGTAAATCTGTGCTACAGAAAGATTGTGTAAAAGGTTAATTTAAGGGAAGGCGGAAAATGTGATTTTTTTTTTAATTTTTCATTATTTTTGGTAGTTGAAGGGGAAAAACTCAAGTGACTTGTTTCAAGAGACTATGTGAGAACTCCATAGAGCGCACTGCACATGCGGTGTATATGCACTAAAATTGTTCACTGTATCTGCAGTGGTAGCTATAAAGGATGTACTTCCTCATGAAAGTTATATTCTCACCTGTAGGATATCCGGTCCATACTTTATATTACAAGCTCCTGGGGCAGGGATGTGGCTCAGTCTTAAGTGAGAGGCATCTAGGATAGTTGTGGGCACTGTAGAATATTAATAAATGTGGCTAGCAAGGTGAGAAAATCCATGTCTCTGAATTCAACCCTTGGGGAGCTGCTACATTTTCAGATTTCCTTAGTGTGTGCAAAAATGTACATTAGACTCGATGAGGCTGCAGAGGAGAATTCTTTCAGATGCTTTACTAGTCCAGCGCCTCTTAATCCTCTGTAATCTATGTAACTAATCCACTTGGAAGTGTCTATCTGTGTATCAATGGAATAGCTTTGTCCCTTTGAAGCCCCATTTCCTAAATGATGATGATAAGGTGTTGACAATGTGCTTGGTGCTATGCAAGTTGAAATGGGAATGACTTAGCTGATTTACTCTTTTACCAACTGCCATTTGTGTCTCTGTCACTGTTCAGTATCATCAGTAGTTCTGCATTACTGGGAGTGGCCATAGTACAGGCGAAGCAATATGTAAAAAATACTGGGTGATGTGAAATTGTTAATGTGTTAAATCTTTTTTTTTTAAAGCCCTTTATTGAAGCAAAGGTCCCTGTAACAGAAACAGGGGCTGTAAACCCAAGTCTGCAGTTCAATTCAAAATGTGCTTATCTTCTCTAAGACAGCCCTCGATTCTGATCTTGAATAGCTCCAATTTTCACGTTTTGAACGCTATTCTACAGAGGAAAGCTTGCTCCATGCCATTTCAGGCTGTTCTGAGCGAACATTGGAGATAACACAGGTTCAATAGAACTGTATCGAGTTCCGAACACCTCGGGAATGGAGGTTATTTGTAACTCTGAACAAAACATTATGGTGGTTCTTTCCAAAGTTTGCAACTGAACAGTGATTTAATACAGCTTTGAAACTTTATGCAGAAGGAAAATGCTGCTTTTAGCCATCTTAATGCAAATGAAACAAAGAAAAGGTTTCCTTACCTTGTCAGATCTTTTTTTAAAAAACTTTCCCTTTGTTTTTTAGTAGTTACCTTTTAACATAGCACTGTGGTTTTTTTTCTGCTGCCCAATTGCATCATTCTGGTTCCAAATGAGGTGTGTGGTTGATGGTTGAGTTTGTAATTGGCATTCATAATTCTGAGGTCCGACTGTCCATGAACAGAAATCCAGGTGTTCCAAAGAACTCTTCCGAGCTATGACAATCGACTGGTAGAATTGTAAAGTATTGCTAGTTGTCTCACCTACAGATTCTGTGTCCTTTTGGAACTACATTATAGATAGAGGTGGGCAAATAACTTTTTCTTCCGTTTGCTGCCTGTACTGGTAAATAACTTCTGTTTTGGGTCGACCCAAAATGCCATGTTCTCAAAACGTTCACTAAACTGAAATGTTTTGTTCCCTCTAGAAACAATTCTTTCACAAAACATTTCACTTTACTCAAAACTAAATGTTTCTCTGGGGCCTGAGGTGTTCAGAATGGTTTTTAATTTTTTTAAAATGTGAGTTTTTAAGCAAAAAGCCCTTTTGAATGAAAAGTGCCAGGTTTTGTTTTGAAACCCTCAAAACCCCGGCTTTGCTTTTTAAAAAGCAGCTGCATTTAGCATGAATTTGTGATTTAAATCTGCATTTTGGAAGAAAAATGTGATGGAAAATGTGTGCCTAACTCTCATTCTATGCTATGCAGCCTGGCCAGAGCTGCAAAGGCTTTAGTTTATTTAATAGTAGTGGGAGGGGTCTTTTGTTTTTTGTATGCATCTAACAATCTGTACTGACAAAAAGTTCACATTACTCTGAGACCAGACTCCGCTGCCCCCTGCAGATATGAAGTAGAAACTTCTTTCAAATGCAGCCTTGACTGTGAGCACACCAGTAGCGTGTTGTTCTCTATAGATACACCGGTTAAAAGAAATTGAATGAGAATCCCATGCCCCTACCCAAAAGTCAAAAGAGCGTGTTACCGGGAAGATCTAATACCCCCCACTGCTCTTTGGCAGGTGGGCCTGCGCCTGCACCTTGCAATTGTTTCTATACCCGGTTCAGTCCCTGGCGCAGGGCCCTCGGTCAGGCAGAGCCAGGAGAGGGCACTGGCGCCTACCGGCCACCAGCTCGGCCCAGGAACTTTGGGGCGAGGCTTGGGGCCAGGCGGGCGGCGGAGCAGCGCTGGGGGAGAGGCGGAGCGGAGAAATTGTGGGGGCACGAAGAGTTTTTTTGTGGGGCTGGTTTGTTTCTTTCAGTCCTTGCCCCGGCCAGGAGAGCCGCATCCCCAGGCAGGGGGCCCGGGCGGGCCAGCTGGAAACTGGACTGAAGAGGGGGACCCCTGCCAGCCCCTCTTGGGTCCGGCTGCGGGCCGCTCGGCCGGGGCGAGGGCTGACACTCCCCGCGGGGGGCGCTCCGCGGGGCAGCCCCAGCGGGCGGGCCGCGCTCGTCTCCCCCCGCGCGCAGGGGCAGGGCCCGGGGATCGGAGCGCGGGGCGCCCGCCTGCCGCCGGTGCCCGGGGGCGCAGCGGGGAGAGCCCGATCCCGGACCTCGGTCCCGCACCTGGCGGCGGCGCATCGGCGGGCCCCGGCGGCCCGATCCCCCGCGCGCCGGCCCATGGGGCGCTGGTGAGGGCGGCGCGGCCCGGGGAGCGCAGCGCCGGGGCTATGCGGCTGCTCTGCGGGGCTCTGCTCTGGGTCCTGGGGCTCCTGTGCGACGCGAGCAGCGGCAGCTTCCTCCGCAGCCACCTCCATGCCTCCAGCTTCCTCCAGCGCCGGCTGAACGGCCGCGAGAGGCGAGAGATGCAGCGGGAGATCCTCTCCGTCCTGGGGCTGCCGGACAGACCCCGGCCCAAGCCCCCCGCCGGGGGCAGGCTGCCGTCCTCCGCCCCGCTCTTCATGCTGGACCTGTACCACGCCGTGGCCCGGGAGGAGGCGGACGAAGAGGACGAGCAGGTGGGCTGGGGCCCAGGAATCTCCCGGCCGGTGCTGACCAGTTTGAGCGTCCAGACGCCGCCTTTGGGACGAGTCGTCAGCCGGGCGGACACGGTCATGAGCTTCGTCAACGTGGGTAAGCGCGGCTCGCTGGAGCGGCCCTAAAGAAAAGGAGCCCGGGCGCGGGGGGGGGCTGGCCCCGGTTTGCTCAGGGGACTTTGCTCGCTGCTTCCCGGGGGTCCCGGTTTGTTATGCACCGCAGTCCGGTTCAAGGAGTCGGAGGGTGCAAGGCCAGAAGGGAGCCTCTGTAGGGCCCAGTTCCCCAGGAATTCCTTCGGAAAAACAGCCAACCCTCAACAGGGTCAGGCAAGGAGAAGCCACTTTTAAAGCCTGGACTGGATGTCTTCCAGCTGGCCCCAAAAGCCCCCCGTCTGTATGGCTGATTGCGGGGCTGAGACCCAAGTCCCTGGCCTTGATGGGTGCAGTGCTTTCTTCGTTCTAGTGGGCCCCAGTTCTGCCAGAGTTAAGGGTCCGAGCAGGTTTTTGTTTAAAGGACAACTGTTCTCGGGGCTCTAAAATCCACCTGGGTTCCGCAGATTGCCGTGAAATTAGTGCCCGATCTTTTGACTGATTTGCCTGGTTTTTTTCTGTCTTTTTTTCCCCCCCATTGTTCCTGTTTCCCTCCATTTAAAGTGGTCTGCATTCAAATGATTTTTCTGACACTTACTCCCCCTACAAATCATTAAGGAGTCTTGGTTCTCATCTGTGTTCAACCCAGCTCCCAGCCTTTATTTCTGGGCTTGGTTTCTAAAGGTCAATGCGTTCCCATGTTGTCCAAGGTTGCTGGTGCAATTCCATCCCTTTATTTCAAGTTAAACTAGAAACACTGGTCTCGTCTAGTTATTTTTTCGCTTGCGGTCTGGTTTATGATCATTTGTATGGTCTCACTCGCCAGTTATTCTGCAGTCTTCAGCTCCTGGTTCTTGTGAAATCAAAGATGTCATATGGAGATGACAGCGTCGTCCTCAAACCATTCTAGACATGAAGGGCCGGTTGACTGCTTCTGGTCTTGCATGACAATGCAATGTGCTAGATATAATATGTGGCCTAGTGGCTAGAGCATGGACTGGGAAGATGTGGGTGCTCTTCACTGGCCTTCTGGGTGATCCTGGGCAAGTCTTGGTCCCTCTTTGTGCCTCAGTTTCCCCATCTGTTAAATGGGAACAATGATCCTGACCCTCCTTTTGTGAAGGGCTTTGAGACCATCTGATGAAAAGTGCTATATAAGAGTAATAGCTGACAAAAACAATTAGACCGTGGAACTCTTTGCCACAAGAAGTCAGTGAGGTCACAAACTTAACAAAAAGGGGCTGGACTTTCATCTGAACAACAGATCTAGAGTTATAATTAATTGAAACAAATTTTGTGGCAGGGTTATTAAACCTAATGCATCAGGACATAAACCAATCCCTGTCGCAGATCATGATGAAACCTACTGCTGGGTTCTTGACCCTTCCTCTGAAGCAGGTGGGCTAGATGGATCTTGGGTCTGATCCAATCTGGCAATTCCTGTGACCCAAAAACTTTATTCTCAGCACCCCCCTGGCAAACTAAATAATAACTTTCTAGGTTTATTTGCTGTTAGACTGGTGGATGACCTAAAACTAACTTAAACACACTAGAGCCCATTCAGTTACCATTAGCCAGGTTTCCTGAACTGTTAGATGTGCTTGCGACCCAGGCACTTAGGGGGCAACCGTGGCTGGAAGACATCACAAAAGCAGCACCAGGTAACCTGGCTAAATGGCACAATGGTAAAAATACATTATTCTGACAGAGTTAAGCTTTTACGGTCCATAAAATTAGCAGGGGTATCATTGTTTGTGTTTAGGACACAAAAATAATTGGAATCCGTGCGACGGTAACTATCTTGGGCTGTTGTACAACGAATCCTTGCAACAGCCATACCCTTTGTTACTTAGGTACTATGTACTTAAACCTCACATACCGTACTGCTCTCTCTAGACACCAACCTTCACTAGTAACAGAAACCTCACTACTAAATTTAACTTCAACCTAAACCTCCCAAGCCGAGCCTCACTACTAATTGAAACCTCTCTTCTTTATTGTGGGGCTACGTAAATCGCTGGCTATTTATAGCTGTTCTACCATTCACTTGCTGGCATCCTATATACAGATGTAGGGTTCGTGCAGCACTCTTTTGAAACGCGGCCTCTGTGGAGGATTGGACCTCTAGATGCCATCCCCTATTTATAAAGCTGACTTCATCCGTGATTTGTGGTTGAACATGGGTCTGAGGGCCTCCTGTGTTGGAGACTCCATTTCAGTGTCAGACGATATCACCGCGGTCCCAGAAAATACGTACATTGCTGTTAGCCTAAGTGAGAAGCCTGCTAAAATGGGGTGGGGTGAGGGGGGGAGAAATGAGCACAGAAAATGCCTGTTTGGCAAAAATACAGGTGTAACCTTGTCCCTGCTGGGGACAGCCGTGGACAGTTTAAACAGGTTCATCTCTTTTACAACGTACAGTTTAAAGAGCAGGCTAAGATTCTTCATGTGAAAAGTTATTTCCACCTTAACGTGTGGACGTGAAAGGTGGAAATCCACCAGAGGCGTATATAGAGGTGACGAATGCCTTCAAAAGCCTCAGGAAAATGCTCGGTGTTAAGTGGAATGAATTTATAATCAATGCTGACTTTCGTTGGAGAGTCGAGCACCCCCTGGTCTCCAAAGTTATCCAGAAAAGAAGATGCAAATATTGGGGGCATAGGTTAAGAATGAAGACCGAGTGTCTGCCATGGCAGGCTTGCAGCTGGAGAAACATGTAAAAGGGGCCGCCTGAAGGTATCCCACTGTTAAATAGTACCCAGAGGGTCCATCTACACTGCAATACAAGACCCTGGCCAGGTCTGCTGACTTGGGCTCGGTTTGCAGGGTTAAAAGTTGCTGTGTAGACATTTGGGCTCTGGGACCTTGCGAGGGGGGAGGATCTCAAAGCCCAGGCTCCAGTCCAAGTCTGAATGGGTACGCTGTCATTTTTAGCTCTGCAGCCCAAGACCAAGTCAACTGACCCAGACGCTGAGACTTGGTGCTGTGGGCTTTTTTATTGTAGACGTACCCAGAGAGGGAAAGCTTGTAGGATTTGGCAACGTAAAGGGCATGCAAAGATTGACCCAGGGGGGATAGAGCCTTGTTTGTGTGCTTAGCTCAGGATGCAGCCTGGATTGAGATTTAGATCTGTTCCAACCCATGACCGCTTCTGTATGTTGTGGAAATGGACAGTGCAATAAAAACCACCTAATTTTCAGCGGCAGTTTATTAGTAATTCATCCCGATCGCAACTGACTTCAAAACACGGGGCCAATTCTAGCCTGACGTAAATGGGCACAACTCTGATTGGAATCAGTGGGAGAGGTGTCGCTTACAATTTCAGCATATGTGGGCCAGGAGATCCACAAAACAGGAAGGAATAATGACAGTGGAGCAGAGCACGTAGGGGATACAACAGCTCATCTCTTCCAGCAACAGGGTGGAACAAGCTAACAATGTCAGGACACTGAATCGAGATTCAAAGTAAATGCTAGAGCTTGCTAACTTCCTGGAATCCAGTTAGGCTGGTTACTGTCTAATATTTCTACCATTGCCTATTTAAATGCAGCTGTACGACTGATATAAAGGGCTGATGTTTCTACCCAACCCCTCTCTTCCTGAAGAATAATGTGCAAAGTTAACCGTGACAAGCCAAAGGAAGCTAATGAGAAGAGGAGGTTCATCAGTACGGGCAGGACTTGGAGGTGGCGGAGGCATTTCTAGAACAAAAACAGAAATCTCTAAAACACAAGACCTGGCTGTAACAGGGGACTTTAACCGCACAGATGGCTGTTGGAACAGTAATAGGACAAAACACAACATTTCCAATAAGTTCGTGGAATGTCTTGGGGACACCTTTTTGTTTGAAACGGTGGAGGAAGTAGCTAGGGGGACAGCCAATTTAGACTGGCGTCTGATGAACAGGGAGGAATGTAGTTGCAGATCTGAAGGTTGAAGGCAGCAGAATAAGGACAATGGACTTCCAAAAAAGGAAGCTTTAACAAACTCAGAGAACTGGTAGGTAAGGTCCTATGGAAAGAAAATCTAAGGGAACAAGGCGTTCCGGAGACCTGGCAGTTTCTTAAAGGCACAACAGCAAACCACCTGTTGCGAAGGAAACCTAGGAAGAATAGTAACAGGTCAATATGGCTTAACCACAACCTCTTTAATGACCTGAAAGATCAAAAAGGAATTCTAGAAAAAAAATGGAAATGTGGAGAAACTACTAAGGATGAGGACAAATGAATAGCACAAGCATACAGAGACAAAGAACGGCTAAGGCACAAAATGAGTTACACCTAGCAAGGGACATAAAAGGCAACAAGGAAAGGTTCTAGAAATACATTAGGAGCAAGAGAGAAATGAAGGCAAGTGCAGGGCCTCTCCTTGGCAGGAAAGGAGAACTAATAACGGATGATACCAAGAAAGCGGAGTTGTTTGATGCCTGTTTTGCGTCAGTCACTGAAAGGGTTAATGGTGACCAGATTCTTAATACAATTATTATTAACAACAAGGGGGAAGGATGCAAGCCGAAACAGGGAAAGAACCGGTTAAATATGTAGATAATTTAGGTTCATTCAAGTGTGCAGGGCCAAAGGAAATGCATCGTCGGCTACATAGGGACTAGCTGAAACAATCTCCGAATCACTAGTGCTAATGTTTGAGAGCTCCTAGAAGACAGTTGAGGTCCCAGAGGACTGGAGAAGGGCAAACATAGAACCTATCTTTAAAAAGAGGAACAAAGAAGACCCAAGGAATTATACACCAGGCAGTCTAATTCCTATACCTGGAAAGACACTGGAACAAATTATTAAACGCTCAGTTTGTAAGCCCATACAGGGTAAGAGGGTTACAAGTAATACACAACATGTATTTGTCAAGAACAAATCTTGCTAAACCAACCTAATTTCCTACTGGATGGCGGGAAGTAGTAGACATGATATATCTTGATTTTTTTGTAAGACTTTTGATGGAGTTCCACATGACGTTCTCATAAGAAAACTAGGGAAATGTGCTCTAAATGAAATTACTATAAGGTGGGTGCAAAACTGATCGAAGGACTGGAATCAAAGGGTAGTTATCAATGACTTGCTGTCAAACTTGGAAGGCGTATCTAGTGGGATCCCACAGGGGTCAGTCTTGGGTCTGCTGTGATTCAACATTTTCACTTGGATAATGGAGTGGAGAGGATGCTTATGAAATCTGTGGATGATATCAAGCTGGGAGGGGCTGTTCACACTTTGGAGAACAGGATTAGAATCCCAAGCAACCCTGACAAACTGGAGAAATCAATCAGATGACATTCAGTAAAGACAAGCGCAAAGTGCTACACTTAGAAAAGAAAAATCAAATGCACAACTACAAAATGGGGGCTAACTGGCTAGGGAGTTGTATTGCTGAAAAGGATCCGGGGGTTAGCGTGGCTCACAAATTGACTACGAGTCAACAATGTGATGCAGGTGCGGAAAAGGCTAATCTCTTTCCGGGCTTTATTAACAGGAGTGTTGTATGCAAGACACCGGAGGTGATTGTCCCGCTCTAGTCAGCACTGGTGAAGCTCAGGAGCTGGAATAGAGCATTCAGTTAAGGGCACCACACCGTAGGAAAGATGTGGGCAAACTGGAGAGTCCAGAGGAGGGCCAGAAAAATATAAAAGGTTCAGAAAATCTGACCTATTAGGCAAGGTTTTTAAAAAAAACCTGGGCATATTTAGTCTTGAGGAAAGCTGACTGGGGGCAGGGGGATCAGCACCTGATAAGTCTCTTCAAATGTGGCTAGGACTGTGATAAAGAGGATGGTGGTTCCCCATGTGCACTGAAGGGAGGACAAGAAGTAATAGGTTTACTCTGCAGCTAGGGTGATTTAAGTTGGATATCAGGAGACGTTTGCTAACGATCAGGGTCTTTACGCTCTGGAATAGGTTTCCAAGGCAGACTGTGGAATCCCCACTATTGGAGGTTTTTAAGAACAGGTTTTATTTTTGTCCTGCCTCAGCGCAGGGGGCTGGCCCAGATCCTCAAATGTATTTAGGGTCCTAACATCCATTGAAATCAGTGGGCACTAGGAACTTACATGCCTTTAAGGACCTAAGCCTACGTTACTTCCAGAAAGTGCGCTCTCTCGGTGTGCAAATGGAGAGAAAGAGAGAGAGGGCTGGCTTCTTCCTGCCTGTGACGCAGGGCATAGCCTCTCTCCATAAGAGGTTCACACATGCATGCTGTAGGAGACACAATTAAGGGTTATCAGACAGGAGGGTGTGTTACAAATTGCTGTAATGAGCCATAAAGCCAGTGTCTCTGTTAAGTCCATGGTTTTTAGTGTCCAGCAGAGTTACTAATTTAAGTTCCCAGGCATGTCTTATGAACGTGTTTGGCTGGTTTTCTTTGAGAATGAGGATGGAGCGGTCAGATACGGCGCGATCGCTTTGTGAAAAATGTTTGCCCTGGGTGCTAGGCTGGTTTTGTCTGTGTTGGTTCGATGAAGAGCATCGTGGTTATCTGGTTTCACCCAGGTAGGCGTTGTTGGGGCATTTGGTGCACTAGATGAAGGACAGCACATGTAGCAATAGGCATGTGTAGGACCCCCTGGATCTTGAAAGTTGTGTTGGGGTGGGGGATATTGATAATCGTAGCAGTGGAGATCTGTCTGCAAGTTTCATGTCTGTTGTTCTGGCAGGGTCTAGTGCCACTTTGAATTGGTGTGTCCTGGTGTGTGGGGAGTTTGCTGATGAGCTGGTGAGGTTGTGGGGCTTTTTGAAGGCCAGAAGAGGATGTTGGTGAAAGATTTATCTCAGGATGTGACACCCCAGCAAGTCTAGGTCGCAACTGTTCGATGGTATCCCAGAGGGGTTCCACTGTGGGATGAGAGGTGACAACTAGGGCTGTGCGGTGGGTGGGCTTATTCTTTTCCTGTGCTAAAGCAGGTTCTCCTGGGGCATTTGGGTGACCCGTCCTTATGATGCAATATACTTTTCTGGTGGCGTCCTTGTTTAGTGAAGGTGGATTTAGGTGTGTATGCTGAACTTTTTCTTCAGAGCAAATTCTGTGGTACCTTGTGCCTGTCTGGAGAGAAGAGATTGCTTGATGGGCCTGGGTTGGTGGCTGGATATGTGGAGATACGTGTGGTGATTTGTGGGTTTAGATGGTTGTAACCCAGTCATTTCACGAACAAACAAAAATAATGACAAGTCTGATTCATTAGTGCACTGCAAAATTATTTGGTTTTAAAATGACAGAACTTTATATCCATAAGATTTTTTTTTTTAATTACAAATGCTTGCCATGCTTCTGTGTTTGTGAGTTGTAACTCTAGAAGAATGAAGTGTATAATGGAAAGGCGGTCAGAGAACCTTAGCAGCGCTTACGCATGCCATGGTCTGTAACACACGCGCTCCCGTCTCCTGTACGCATCAAAACAGACACATCTGTCTTTCGTCCCTCCCTTACAAACCTCCCACACCCAGGCTTGCAGGGTGAGCTCTCGTTTAGTGCTGTTTTGTAGAGGGAAGAGGCATGGCGGGTTTATTACACCATCGGCCTGTTCAGAACTTTTAATTGAAGATTCTAGTCACCTTCATTTTCAAATGGAAACGAAAAGCTGCCTCCTTCTCCCAACCACAGAGCTTAGCCAGAAAGAAGAGCCAAGAGAGAGCTGTAGGAACCTGATGCAGCCTTCAGGGAGTTACTAGCCACTCAGGTTATTTTGGGAAATACAGATGTCTTGGAGGAGCCACCCATTTTAATGATTTACTTATGACCCAGGAATTTCAGAGCTGGGCCGCCCAGAATCTACTAAGGATATTTTCTTACTTTGTCCCACTTAGTGGGTAGGGCTGGTCAGTAAGCCCCAGTCTGTGGTGGTCACTCCACAAACGAGGCTGTAACTTGGGGAAGGATTGAGCCATTTGAGGACAAACTAGGATTCTTCTTACCAAGACAGCGGCTTCTGGATGCGTGTGCTATAAAATGATCTGGTCACGACTTTCTGAAAGTGTAAATGCAGCCCCTTTCTGCGTTTTCTGGAGTCCAGGCTGTTTAAAGAGGGTTTTTTTTCTACATGCCCTTTAGAGAATGAATCTGCCTGAAAATGCTGCTTCTGAGAAGCCAGAGAACGAGGACAGGTCTTCTCGGAGCCATGTAGCTATTGCACCACTAACAGGCACAAAGGGAGGAGAAAGCAGAGCCGTCCCATAAACACACCCTGAGAAAAGGCATTTCAGCAGCACAGTGAAGTCAGTTTCAAAAAGTAGCTTGGTAGGTTTGTGGGTCTGTAATAACATTGCCTCCTGTTAAAATGTTTCCCTCTCCCCTGTTGCTATGTGGGAGACTCACACAAATTAAATGTGATGAGCAAGGACTCACCTGACAATCAACTGCCGGTGCAAAAAGCGCTGTCAGGTACAGGGCGCAAACTAAACAGAGATTTTGTTCTCTTAACTCTTTCAGTGACTTTAATCTCAGATGCCAGGTGCAACATTGGGCCAAATATTTGTTTTTAAGTGAGGTGTCTGATTCCCCCTCGACGCCCCCAGTTGTCAATATTCCTTTACAAGGCCTTTATTAGCACAATGCAACCAAGAAAATGCTCCCCTTTTCCCATTTTTGCCTTCTGTTCTTGTCTCTCGTTTCCATCATTCTGATTGCGTGCAGTTGTTTGGCACACTAACTACGGAGGGTTTAACAGAATAAGGACTGTACTGAAAGCACTTAATAAAATAACCACCTTTAGGACTCCCATTTTTTTTCCAGTCATTATAACAAGTGGCCATTTGATGCCAGGCCAGCCAGCTCAACAGGACTTCAGCTCTTGGCCTCCATTCACGAATCTGGGTGGAGCAGCTTCCCTTCCATCCGCTTAGCAAGTCAGCTGTAGTGCCTCTGAAACAGTCAGGCAGATCTGTGTGCGGTTGGAAACGCATTTCATAGGTGACCACTTAATATATGGCAAGTTAATATCAGACAGATGGGAGACTTAATTATTACCTCTAATTAACAAAAGCGATCGCAAGTAGTGTTACGTGCCGGTGTCGCTGTGCTTGGTTTTAAGAGAGTGCTTTTTGGTATGAAAGATAACCTGGAGTGCTTCGGTATTAGAGAGAGCCATGCAGAGCATCTCTCACATGCTCTTGAATATCAGAACTGATTTTGCTGGGAGATGGGATGCTGGCTGTATTCATTCCAAAAAACGATGTGGGATCTCTAGCTGACAGCCATTAGAAGTAAGCAGAACAAAATTCCATTCAGCCTCTTCCCTTACTGAGGGCAGAGTTCTTAATTGCCCCCTGGCAGCTGAAAGCACATCTCCTTGTTTAGCAGCTGACAGCCAAAGCCAAGTGCAAGGTCTGAGTGTTGCAACCTGTGTGGTTATTTCATCAGCACAACTAGTTTTTACTTCAAGGCCAATTATCAGTGAAGACAAATTGCCTTCAATAATAAAGGCTGCTGTTTTTCCACTCGTACTGTTTCCTTCATTCTCTAATGGCTCATGCACCCTCCCTAGTTCCTCAAATGAATTTCATCTACAGTGGCTCAATAGATCAAGACAGAATTGGGGTAATTTTTTTGTTTTGTGGCAAAGCTTTCTCAGAAAACTAGATCAAGGAGTGTGTGCGTGTTTCCTTTAAATGTGTAGAATTTTTGTCAGGAAAGTAGAATTTTTTGCAAGTGGTCAGGAGGGGGGATGAAAATGTTAGCCAGACTCCGCTGAAATACACTTTCAAACTTCACAAGCTTTTTGTTTGGGAATTACAGTAACATAAGTGTCTTGGAAATTACAGCACCCGAACAAAACTATTTTTGATCAGTTGCAATAGAATTTTGGAACCAATTCTGAATTTAAAAAAAGATAGTATTCTATAGATGGCCTTATTGGAGAGAGCCCATTGTCTTTTGCTCCCAGGGTTTGCCACAGACGGAGAAAGGAATGGTTTAGGAAATGAGGAGCCAGGCACAACTGCATATCTGCTACATTTTGCTTTGTTAGGGAGTACTTCTAAATCTTTTTTCCCCTTTGGAAAGCTTCCGTAGTTTATTTTTTCCTGCTTTCAGCTGAAGGGTAGCATCCTTCTCGCATCTCATTTAAATATATTTTAAGACTCAGAATACTTGATGTGGTTGAATAGGCCGCATTTCCTTCTAATTTAGTGTCTGAAATGGTCATCTGGACCATTCAGAAGCAGCTAGGGCTAGTAATTACAACTGATGCGTAGTTTATAGAAACAGCACACACACACAAAGTTTTACAATTAAAAAAAAGTGACTAAAAATACCTTGCAAACAGTAGACTCGAAGATGTGCCCTTTAGCAGTGCAGAGATTTCTGGATGGGAACAAGTTTTAAAGGCCTGAAAAGAAAGACTGGAGCTCTGTGAGCACACTAAGGAGGAGGCCTGTGAGACCCAGTAGAGAAGATTGCAGGCTCCCAGCTCTACCCTCTATGCTATGAAGGTGTTGAGGTTAAAGGAGAGCCCAGTTGCACATCTGGTGCTTTGCTTCACACCGGGGAGAGGCTCCTGCAGAAATTGTTTTTATTAAATACAAGACCAGAGGGGCAATTCCAACCCTTCCTCGGGCCTGCAGCTGCTTGAGAAAAACTGCAGCCCAGCTTTCTCACACTGAACGTCACTTTTTTCCCCCAAGGGCTCTTTCTCTCTGCCCGTCCCCGAATTAAAATAACTGAGAGCACGACAAGTGAAAGGCATTGCTGAAAGATCAGCTAACAAATCGACTTTTTAAAAATCAGAGCGAGCCTGAAAAATAAAAGTGTGGATGGGGGGGGGGAAACCCAAAGGAGCAGAAGGATTTTGATCCTAAGGGCAGTTGCCACTTTCCAGCCTATAACGCAGGCCTGCCAGAGACAGAACCCCTCAGGGTTCGGGTGACCAGAGAGCAAGTGTGAAAAATGAGGATATAATATAAAGCCCCGAATGTCAGGACTATAAAATTGAGACATCTAGTCACCCTACAGGGCACACGCTCAGAGGTGCTGAACTGGTATGAAAATGATGGCCGTGTATCACTGGGGTCACTTGGTAAAGCACAAGGAGAGAGAGTCCCAGGAAATGTCTGGTCGGTTGCGTTATAGGTTCCTGTACCACGCTCGGCACCGTGCTACCCGCCCACTTTCAAGTGGTGCATTAAGCAGCGTGACTAACACCTATCACATTGTTTGATCTTTCAACCGCTGTCCAAGTCTGCCCAGAGCGTTACTTAGCCAGCCCACACCGCCAGGGCTTCTCTGCTCCAGTACCTGATCTAGCTACATGGAAACTAGTGCAGACATGTCTACATGAGCTGAATCATGCTCTTGAATGCGGTGTAGACATTCCCTGAGTCCAAGCGCTGCCAGGATGTTTCAAAAGTGTCAATATCGGTGAGAAAGAGCCTGTCTTTTTTTTTTTTTTATTTCCTTCTCTTTTCTTAGCCTGTTAAGGTGTGGCACAGAACTACCACCAGAGCTCTTTCTGCTCAGATCGTTCATGTTTCTCAAGTGTTTTGCTCAAGCGGTGTGTAAAAGCAAATGACCAAACTACTTAGAGCAAAGGACGAGTTAAATGTTAATAAGGTGTCTTTGCGTGGCTTGAACTCTGTTTTATTCAGGTCCCTTTTTTTAGTGAGGAGTTTAGACCTGGCAGGAGAAGCCTAGATGTAGTTTTACTAAGGGCATGTATAAAGGAAGCAGCTATCTGATTTTACAAGTGATCCCTCTCCACGTACTGACCAGTATTTTATTTTCTATCTTTAGGGTGCCTATTGTCTCCAAAGCCTATTGCCCAAATCCTACAGTCCCTCTATTGCCAGCTGTAGCGATACAAACATGAGCACTGGCCACTGATCTCTGATACTACCCAGTAAACAATATGCCCAGTAATAAGTGTGGTAGGTTTAGGCCCCGTCTTTGCAGCTGCCTCTTTGTTACAGAGAAGCATCAACAGCGTGTAGTGTAATGCAGCACTGTAAAGGGAGTGGAAATTTTTGGCCAAGACTATGAGGGTAAACTCCCTTGTTTTATGAAGATGGCCATAAAATCATTAATATCCACACTGAACAAACTGGACCTCTGACTTTCAGTGGCTATTATCAGGCAATAAAAAACCCGCAGAATAAGCCAGCATTCTTTACAATTTACCTCCAAAAAGAAATGTGGCTGAGTTAGTCTTGCTCAAATCAAAAGCTGGTACCTGGGAGTCTCTGGATTTCAAGCCTGATGCTTCGTTAAGCCGTCCAGTCTGAGCCAATCGATAACTGTAATTATGTGGACTTGTCATTCAAAGCTCTCTCATTCAAGGATCTCTGTGTATCTTTACAAACATTATTTGAAGGCTCCGAACGCTCTCGGGAGGGGTGGGTAGTATTGTACACAATTTCCAGATGAGTCAATGGGAAAGAGATTAAATGACTTGGCAAGGTCTCAGAGTGAGATTTTTGTAGAGACTTTAAACTGAACCCAGGAGTCGTGACAACCATCCCCTTATTCTACGGACTAGGCCATACCCAGAAGGGGTGTTTGTGTTGTCTAAACTCATGTTCAATGTCTCTCTTCCTTGGTTCCTTGCTGCCCTAGGATTTAATTAAAACTGATAGTTTGCCAATTTTTCAACTCTTCTGGGTGACCTTCTCAAAGGCTTTACAAAAATCTAGCTATATTACCTTGCCTCAGTTTCCCCGAGACACACAATTTATAATTTAGCGAAGAACATAATAACATTTGCCTACCACGACCTATGTATCATAAACCCATGTTGCTATTCACCAAGTTTTCATCTAAATCCATAAATCAATTTCCACAGGATACGCTCTGCTATTTTTCCCCGTATTGAATTTAGGGTAATGGGTCCATAGTTTCCAAGATTAACTTCTGGCCTCTTTTGAAGATTAGATCTATGTTCTCCAGCCCTCTGACACTTCCCTTGTCCTTAGTGATTGAGTGGAAATTCTGACTGGCTGTGTTTTCTCCCACTGCTTCTTTCAGAGTACTGTACGTGGAAGCAGATTATGAGGTACAGCTGGCTGAAGCCCGTTCAGCTTATTAAAGTATCTGGTAACCAGATATCAATTTCCAAACTTATTGCCTTTTTCTTCTACCAGACATTGAAGAAAAGGGTGAATATATCTGCCCTTAGGAATCATCTAACTAGTATTCCTTCTGTAAGACCAGTCCTACATCCTCGTTGTTTTTCTTTTTATACCTGCTGATTTCAAAATCTTTGTTTGGTTCAATCCCTATCAAATATGAGCTGATACATGTCTCAAATACCTCCAAATCCTTTCAAAAGCAAAGACACTCTATGACCCTGAAGAAGACTTGACTGACCCAGGAGACACATGCTGTAAAAGCAACCACTTTAGCTGTCTAGATCTAGGCGTTTCCTCCATTAATGTCAAAGCCTAAGACTTTATTCAGATTCATAAGCCATAAGGAGACCCCTTAAGCTAATCAGCGTCTTTCAGAACTGCTATAATTAGATGATTACACTTACAGGGATTCCCATACTCCTACATGCAGCAAATACACACCCAACACATGTGGGTGATTAGCAAGTTGTTTGGTTTTCCACGCACGGCATGAAAGCCGCCTGCAAAGTAAACTCATTACAGATTTCCCCCAGGAGAAAGCAGGCTTGGTCTTTTTGAACATTATTTTAAATTTTACAGAACGTAAACATAAAAGGTGCGGAAAGAGCATGTGTGTTAATGCTGCCCATCTGTGAGCGAGCACAGGCTCCTGGAGAGGCCTGTTCTTGGGCAAAAAGACGCTCGATGAAAGCAACACAGAGGAGGATGGCAGTCGTTCTTTCATTGGAAACCCGTCACTAGATTTTCGTTGGCGGGATCAGAGACAGAATTAAGGAGGGGGAAAAGAGTTTTTTCCTCCCATGTGAGAAGCGGTTTAAAAATCTCCTTAGAAGAGTGAAGACTAGACTGTTTTATTATTGTTTATTTGTGTCACCGTAGCACTTTGGGTCGTTGAACAAGGCTCCTTGGTGCTAGACGCTGTGCAAATGCAGCAGGTTTCCCCTATTTCGCATATAGGATAGGGTGAAGAGTAAATTCAGGAGATGGCTTAAATTTGGGAGAATATGTAACAATGAAGTCGATGACCGAAGGAGACCAGCAGAATTTTGAACCACGGAACATTAAAACGTTCAGGGAAATGTAGCTTGACATCTATTTTTAAAAACCCTATATCTGATTCGCCCTGCCAGACACATCACTTAATCAGTCCTTGTCTGACCATGTTGCTCTAAAATTAATAATGCTATCGCTCTTATACACATGCTTGCACGCGCACTGACAGACATCAGATTAGGGCTGAAGTTTTGAACGCAGCCTAAAAGATTTGGCCAGTTCCCAGGGCATTTGAAAATCTCTAGGTGGCTTTGAAAATCTCTGAACTCACACACATGAACCCCCACAAACACATGCACGTAGATAGAAATCAACCAGAGAGATGAATATCTGGCACAAGACAAATTCTGAAGAGTGTGGCATAATCTCCAAAGCCACCCTTCAAAGGAGTATATGGGCCTATTACTTGTGCGTACGCATATATTGCCTGTGAAAAACCCCAAATGCAATCTATTCCTACGAAAGTAGGAATAATCTGTGCACGTGGCTGTACAGAGAAGACATTTCCAGGTCAGGACATGCTCCCAGGGCTCCCTAAATCACACTTCATAATGTCCTTCCACTGTTTATGCCCTGGAGGAACTCAAGGGACAAGGTGGGCAAGGGAATATCTTTTACTGGATCAACTTCTACTGGTGAGAGAGACAAGCTTTCAAGCTACACAAAGCTCTTCTTCTGCAGGAACTAAGGCATGGACGATGTCTTCAGTGGGACGGGACCAGACTCGTGAAGGTCAGTGCACCTAAGTCCCCCAGGATATACAAATGATAGGAAGTCAATAGGAACTGAGATTATTTCTCCAATGAAACTCAGCGTTCCTATATTTTCAAGCCATCCTAGCTTTAGGCTTTGCTCAATGTCAGCGTGCTAAACTGAACCAACTTTGGAGTAATTACAGCACTGAAAAACACCCAGAAGAAATGTCACCATTAGCCATGTCCTTGTTATGTTACCAAAGAGACGACCTTGATTTTTGCCACAAGAATTCCCATTGCCCTTCCCTGAATGCATGTTTATAAATCAGACAGAGGACAAATTGCAAGTATTCTGGTAAAATCTCTGTTTGTAGTTTTCTAAGTCGTTAGTGTGGATTTTATTAGCAAGTTCCTGATGCCATTCCTGTATCTCTTGTCAGTTAGCTCTGCACTGGAGAACTAGGAAAGTAACAGTATTCCATGGCACTGTATCCATAAATAACCACAGCTGAAAGCAGGAAAAAGTAGAAATCTTGTTGCTGTCCAACATAACTTTCTTGATAGAAATTCAGTCTGATTGCTTGTTGATTTCTGTGTACTCTTGTGTGTATGTATGCGGGTTTCTGTCTCATTTTGCATATTCTAGCTCTTGTCTGCAACTAGCACGTAACAGATATCCTATGTATAGATTTCCTAAAAGAGCAGGGGTACATCAAGTCCTCACTTGGAGAAATGTTGGTATAAACTCGGAACATGAAAACGACATTTATTTGAGATCCAGGACTTGCAATACTCTGTCCTTGTTCTCTGCCAAAAAAGCATTTCTCAGCAGAGAAGTCGGTGACCTATTTAAAGTTCAGTGTCTTGTGAATTTTCAAGGATAGATACAACTACTTCATTCCAATGAGAAACAGAGAACTTCAGCTTTTCAAAGTACACCGTTTATTTATAAGACTTGGCTGGTCACTCAGTATTGGACACAATAGTCATATCATTCAGAGTGTCATCTGGCTTCTCCCTTCCTGAGCTTTAAGTCCAACACGATCTGAGCAGCTTTAATCCCGAGAATTGCTACAGCTGAACATTGATGCATTACATAATAATTCATAATAATAAAGACCAGCTAAACTTAAAACACTTTGTCAAGACCAGTGTGAGTGCTTTCAGGGTCATGCTTTCAGCATGGATGCTTGGTCAGTAGAAAGAAATAAAGAGAATGGATCCTTGTAAGCCATATGGACCAAAAACAAAGGTTTGTGCCATCATGACGCTCCCTCTGCTGTTCTAGATGGTGAAGTCAGTCCTACCCAAAGACCATTACCTGTGACTTGGGTGGGGTGGGGGAGTAGATTCAGTTTAAGAACAGCTTTATGAGACCCCAGTGCACTGGGAGCCTTGTATTCAGAACTCCCTCTTGACTGGTGGTGACTCTGGTTGTCATGGATATGGATCGGTTTAAAAAAAAATTAAAATGAGTCTGGTGGCTTTGGAGCAAGCGTGCAGATGTTCGCATGGGGGTGGGTGTTTTTTTGTATGGCGAGATCAAAATGCAGGTTTCGCCTCACCAAATGTATTCTGTAACATCCTTCCACAGCACAGCTGTCCATCCCTCGGTGCCAGGCCCACACCACTAGAACAGGAAGTGCTCTCCGCATCCGCCCCAGGCTGGCCTGGCCTGATGCTTTTTATAAAACGTAGCTTGTGGTGAGCCCAGTAGCTGGAGGGAACATTTTTTAAAGACACATGGATGGATAATTAAAATCGTAGTGTTTAGTTTTGGAGAAGTGCATTTTACTGGTCACTCCCCTTACATAAACACTCTTGGGCCATTCTCTTAGCAGATTTTCCCACTGCTTTATATTAAGAACCTAAGAATGGCCATTCTGAGTCAGATCAATGACCCATCTAGCCCAGGATCCTGCTTTCCGACAGTGGCCAGTGCCAGATACTTCAGAGGGAATGAACAGAACAGGGCAATTGTTTAGTGACCCAGCCCCTGTGAGCCAGTCTCAGCTTATGGCAGTTGGAGGTTTAGGGACACCCAGAGCATGGGGTTGCATCCCTGATCATCTTGGCTAGTAGCCATTGATGGACCTACCCTCCAGAAATTGAGCTAACTCTTTTTTGGAATCCAGATAGACTTTTGGCCTTCACCATATCCCATGGCAATGAGTTCCACAGGTTGACTATGCATTGTGTGAAGGAGTACTTCCTTAAACCTGCTGCCTATTAATTTCAATGGGCGGCTCCTAGTTCTTATGTAAAAGGGTAAATAACACTTTCTTGTTCACTCTCTCCACACCGTTCGTGATTTATAGACCTCTATCACAGCCCCCTTGTCTCTTTTCTAAGATTTCTAAGCTGAACAGTCCCAATCTTTTTAATTTCTCCTCGTACTTTTGCCAGTTCTATTGGCTCTTTTTTTGAGAGGGGGCAACAGCAGCATTCAAGGTGTGGGGAGGGGGCAATGGCAGTATTCAATGTATTCACAGCTAATTTAGACCCCCTTATTTTATGTGTATAGTTAGGATTTTTTTCCCAACGTGCATTACTTTGCCCTTATCAACATGGAATTTCATCAGCCATTTTGTTGCCCAGTCACATGAGATCCCTTTGCGACTCTTCACAGCTTTGAACTTAACTAATTTGAGTAATTTGGTATCATCTGCAAGTTTTCCACTCTCTGTTCACCCACTTTTCCAGATCATTTTATGAATATGATGAATAGCACAGATCCCAGTACAGATTCTTGGGGGACCCTGCTATTTACCTCTCTCCATTGTGAAAACTGACTATTTATTCCTACCTTTTGCCTCCTATCTTTTACCCAGTTACTGATCCAGGAGAGGACCTTTCTTCTTATCCCATGACTCTTTACTTTGCTTAAGAGCCTTAGGTGAGGCTTAGGTGAGGGATCTTCTCAAAGGCTTTCTCAAGTACCTTATATCCACTGGATCACCCTTGTCCATATGCTTGTTGATACACTCAAAGAATTCTAATAGATTGGTAAGGCCTGATTTCCCTTTACAAAGGCATGTTGACTCTTCCCCACCATATTATGTTTATCTATAATTCTGTTATTTACTATAGTTTCAACCAATTTGCCTGGTATTGAAGTCAAGCTTACCAGCCTGTAATTACAAGGATCACCTCTGGAGCCTTTTTAAAAAGATGATGCTAGAATAGCTACCCTCCAGTCATCTAATAGAGAGGCTGATTTAAGTGATACATTACAAACCACAGTTAATAGTTCTGCAATTTCATATCTGAGTTCCTTCCAAACTCTTGGGTGAGTACCCTCTGGTCCTGGTGACATATTGCTGTTTAAATTACCAATGAGTTGCAAAACTTTCTCCATTAACACCTCAACTGGGGACAGTTCCTCAGATTTGTCACCTAAAAAGGATGACTCAGCTGTGGGAATCTCTCCCTCACCCTTTGAATGCTTTGAATCGGTTTTCAGTGCATTTCGCTTCTCCACAATGGCCTTTTCTTTCTTGAGTTCTTTAGAACCTCAGTATTTCAGTGGCCTCCCTGACTGTTTGGCAAGCTTCCTGCTTCTGATGTACTTTCAAAAACTAACCGCAATTTTTTTTGTCGTCTTTAGTTGGTTGCTCTTGTGGTTCTTTCTTGGCCTGCCCACTTATAGATTTACACTTGACTTGCCAGAGTTTATATTCCTTTCTATTTTTTCTCACTAGGATTTCACTTCCAATTTTTAAAGGATGCCTTGTTGCCTTTAACTGCCTTCATTACTCTGCTGGTTGCCATGGGGGTGTGTGTTTGGTCCTTTTATTCTTTGTTTGCTGTTTTAATTGGGGTATACATTTAGTACGAGCCTCTATTTATGGTGTTTTTAAATCGCCTCCATGCAGTTTGCAGGCGTTTCACCCTTGTGACTGTTCCTTCTAAATACCATTTAACTAACATCCTCATTTTTGTGTAGTTCTCTTTTTTGAAGTTAAATTTTACTATGGTGGGTTTCTTTGGCACTCTCCCCTCTCCCTAAAGAATATTAAATTTAATTATGTTATGGTTGCTATTACTAAGTGGTTCAGTTATATTAACCTCTTGGACCAGATCCTGTCCTCCATTTAGGACTAAAGCAAGAATTTCCTCCCCTGTTGTGGATTCCAGGGCAAGCTGCTCCAAGGAGCAGTCATTTTTGGTGTCTAGAAATTTTGTCTCTCCCTCTCTTCGTGTGATGACCTATACCCAGTCAACATGAGGATCAGAGGTGAGGCGTGGGGACGAATGTGGGGATCATGTGACCCCTCCCCCAGATTTGCTGGTTGGCTTTTACTGAGCATGCTCTGTATCACTGCTGAAGCCGGCCACCCTCACTCTGCCTCCCGCTATCAGCAGGGGTGGGTCATCTCTGATGAGGATAGTTGAAATCCCCTATTATTATTGTGTTTTCTTCCTTTGTAGCCTCTCTAATCCCCCTGAGAATTTCACAATCCCTGTCATCATCCTGGTCCAGTGGTCGGTAGTTTATTCCTCCTGCTCTCGTCTCACTGATCAAGCGTGGAATTTCTGTCCATAGAGATTCAATGGTACAGTTTGAGTCATTTAAGATGTTTACTTTATTTGACGCTAGCTTTCTTTCACATATCATGCCACTCCCCCACTAGAACGACCTACTCTGTCATTCCTTTATATTTTGTACCCTGATGTTACTGTGATCCATCGATTATCCTCATTCCACCGAATTGCCATGAAGCCTGTTATATCAATAGCCTTATTTAGTTCCAGGCACCCTCGTTCACCCATCTTAGCATTTAGCCTGCTAGCATTTGTGTATGTAAGCAATTGTACATTTTGTCAATATTCGGTTGCATGTGTTATATTTCACAATGTGAACTGTATACATGAAATACCGTGCATTCAAGTGCCTATTCTGAAGATTATGGGTAAAAATTTTAAAACCAGCTAAGTGGGTGAAGACCGCATGTTCCATTTTCAAAAGGGACCTTGGCATTTTGACTTTCAGTTAGACTTTAGGATCTTGAGTGCCTTTTGAGATTGGGACATCGAATCTTAGGTCGCTTAGAGTA
Source organism: Mesoclemmys tuberculata (assembly GCA_007922155.1). Lineage (NCBI taxonomy): Eukaryota > Metazoa > Chordata > Testudines > Chelidae > Mesoclemmys > Mesoclemmys tuberculata. The sequence goes on along the minus strand of ML675715.1, from coordinate 10,641,695 downwards.
GAATTTTCAAAACAAGCTAACCCGTAAACCATATGTCTTAGTTCAGTCTGAAACTGAATAAATATTAATGTCTCTCAAACTTTTCATTAAAATATCTCATTAACTGGCGGTGACTTGGAGAGATGTGTTGTAAGTTGTTTATGGCTGTGCGGATGTGTAGGTGAGAATGAGTTCTAACTTAATATATTGAGATGCCATTTAGATTTTAAAATGAAACCTGCAAACTAGATTGGTTTAACAGTTTTTGTTTTAATAATGATTTGCTTAATGTACTATATAAATCAAATAATATTAAGGAATTAATTTTAATACTCCTTTTTGGCTGAGTCCAAGAAGAACTGTTCACTATTTTAACACTGGGTTTGTATTTCAGAAACAGGACACTTCTGGTTTTTAATCATTTTAGTTCTATCCTTTAATTCTAGACAATGGTATTTCTAACCCACAATTAAAAAAGAATCCTTATATAAAATAATACATAACCTAAGATTAGAAATGAGCAGATTTTTTTTGGGGGGGGGGGAAAGGCGGCGAGTGGAAACTTGACTTTTCATCCAAAAACCAGGAAGTCTGGTTTTTCAACAAAATGCTGTATTTCCACAGAAAGCAGACACTTTCTATGAACATTTTCATTGTGTCAAAAACATAATTTTCTGTCAACAAGCAGTTTTAATTGAAAAATTTCAACCAATCCTAAACTGGGAGAGAAAAGGATGAGCAGAGCAGGTATTTTTGATTTTCCAAATTGTTGTGTGGCCATAATAAAAGCAACTGAAAACTTAGCAGTTTGACATTGCTGCGTGCAGTGATGTGGTAGCTGGTGGTCCCAAGATGTTAGAGACAAGAGGGGTGAGGTAATATCTCTTGTTGGACCAGCTTCTGTTTGGTGAGAGAGACAAGCTTTTGGCCACACAGTGCTCTTCTACAGATAACCTGAAGAACAGAAGTTGGTCCAATAAAGGATACTGCCTCGTCCACCTTGTCTTGCTAATCGATCAGCTGAGTGTTGATAGAATTTCTCACATGAGTATTAAACTGAAAGTGCAGCTGAAAGGCTGCGGAACGGGCCACTTTCAACTCATGTGGCTTCTTTTGTCTCAAAAGAAGTTGGGTTCCAAACATATCGACATTCCCACATACATTTTATAAAGTAGAAGGAAAAGATTTTTGCTCTCAGTTGTTTGCAAGATCTTACTGATATATGAACTAAAACAATTAGTTTAAAATCTTTCTATTCTTGGCCAGGTTTATCAGGGCTCACAGAAGAAGTTGGGTCAATGTTTGATTATCATTATTTTATTACAGTAGCACTAAGCCCCCCAGTCAGAGAGCAGGTTCTGGCTGTCCTAAATCTTATTAATTTAACAATTTAAAGCTCCAGTTAAATAGTTATATTTTAACACAACATTAACACTTTCACCCATATCCTTACAGATTCCAGGTCGTCCTAGGTCAGGTTTGACTGCTCACTTGTTGGTTTAAGGGATGTTACTGCTCGCTTGTTGTTTGAGGCTCCTGGCTTTCTACTGGTGTTCACAATTCAATAAGGATATTGCTAAATTGGAGAGGGTCCAGAGAAGAACCAAAAGAATGATTAAAGGATTCAAAAACCTGCCTCATAGTGAGGCTCAAGGAGCTCAATCTATTTCGCTTCACAAAGAAAAGGCTAAGGGGTGACTTATTCAGTCTGTAAATCCCTGCATGAGGAACAAATATTTTGATAATGGGCTGTTCAGTGTAGCAGATAAAGTTATAATAAGATCCAATGGCTGGAAGTTGAAGCTAGAAACATTCAGACGGGAAATAAGGTGTAGATGAACACTGAGAGTAATTAATTATCGGAACAACATATATCCCTGGGGGAATTCTGCACCACCGTGCATGCGCAGAATTCATGTGCCCCCACCGATTCTTTTTCTCAGCATAAAATACAGTCTGCTGGAGAGGCGCTGCAATTACACTTTTCACCCACTAGGGGGTGCTGTAGTGCCAGAACAGAGGACAGCAAACTCACTGTAACCACCAGCAGCTGATAGGCCCGGGAAAGAGCAGAGGCTGTTTTTCTCACAGCAACCTGCCTGTAGGGCCGGATGATGAGGGATGGGATATGAGGAGGCGAGGGGAGGGGCAGAGAAAGCGGGGCACACGGGGTTGCTAGAGGGTCACAGACTGGGGTTCAGAAAGCGGGGTGGGGCTGAATGGCAATGGGGGTTCATATTTCTCAACAGGTTCACTCCTAGGCCCCTTCCCATCAATTACTTCCATCTCCCTTAGCTCCACCATTACCCCTGGTTGCCCCAAGCCTTTGAACTGCTACTGAGGAGTGTGGGAAATATGTTTCTGTATCATAGTTTAATCAAAGTTCTGTATTGACATGCCTAGTACGGAATCTGTCCAAAAAACATTTTCCTGAATCTTTTGGGTGTCTGTATTATCACAGACATACTTGTGGACAGGTATTTTGAAATAAATTACCAACATAATTGAAACTGGCATGTGTACGTTGTGTTATTTTGACCAATAAAATATGGAGCATATTGTGGAATTTAAATTTTTTGGTGCAGAATTCCTCCAGGAGTAAATTACCAGGGGTTGTGGTAGATCCTTCATTAGTGACAATTTTTAAATGAAGATTGGATGTTTTTTTAGAAGAGATGCTCTAATTCTAACTGGAATTATTTGAGAGCAGTTCTATAGCCTGTGTTCTGCGGGAAGTCAGACTAGATAACGACAATGGTACGGTCTGGCTGTGGAATCCATCAACCCACAAAGAATCTACTCTAGTCTTGCTGGAGTCCATTAGACTCCTCTGTGTCCAGGTGCTGAAGCAAGCCGACGACTGGCTGCTCTGCTCTTCATTTTGGTGCTTGATGTCCAGAAAGAAGGAGAGCAAAAGTTCAATTGTTTAGTTTTTCAACCAGGCATTCAGGAGGTACCAGAGTTAGTGTCTTTGACCGCTTTCTTCCAGGGTGTTTTTCTTTGTATAGGAGAGTGAACAAACAAGAGAGAAAAACACCATGTGGCCATTTGGCTTTTCTGCCTAAATTCTGGCGGTTGATGTGATCCAGATTTCATTGGCTACAAGCCATGCACCTGGTGATCATGCACTGGCCTTAGTCTTGATTTTCATAGTGAAAAGTGCCAGGGGAGGAGCTGTGTTAGTCTCTTGTTAGTCTTGATTTTAGAGTTTAATTCTGGTAGTATCCAGCAGATGGTGCAGATGTAGTGCAATTAGTTTGTAGACTCAAATTCTGTCGGCGGGAGAATGGCTAAAAGAACTTTCCTACTGCCTTTTTAATGGTCCCTACATCAAATAATTGAATAAAGGTCTTTTAATAATAATCTCAGTCTGAAAACAACTTTTTAAAACAGTTGTGTGTATATTTCCACCTTTGCGATATTTGATCTTATAAATACAGCTTAGACTCAGTTTTTTTAGGGAACAATTGCTGCTAGGAGAACGCATGGCTCTTTTTGAAATAGGCACGTCTTTCAGACAGAAGCCGGCAAAACACTGTATTAAAATGAAGTTACGGCCTATACTTAAAATTTACATTGGCATGGCTATGTCAGTTAGGAGTGATTTCTTTCTTTTTTTTCTTTCCTCGACATAGATATGCTGGTAAACACTCTAGTATAGATTGACTTTATAGCAGCATAAAAGGGCTGCAGCTGACATAGCTTCTATCTCTCAGGGAACTGGTGTAAATTTATTCTGGCAGAAACTCTTTTATGCCAGTATAAACTGCATCTGCGCTAATGAGGATTTATCGATATAGCCACGTCAGCAGAACTTTTCTAGGGTAGACAAGGCCTGAGAGAGAGAGGGTTAAATGGCTTCCAGACATCACACAGCAAATCAATGGAGTGCTAAGGTTATAACAAGAAGCATTCTATTCTGTTCTGTTCTATTCTATTCTATTGTTTCACACTGATGTCCATCACCTTGGTATCTGGGCACCTTCCATGTCAAATCAATAGCGATATCCCCAGTGAACATCATGGTGTCTCTGGCATCTTTTTCGGTTCAAAACCCTGCTTGGGTTAGTAGTCATGACTCACAGTTTCCTGCACTAATCCTACAGGTGCATGATGTGTCCTGCATTTTAAACATTTACTCCCATTTTAAATACGATCTTATTAGTTTAAGAGTGATGCAGGGATCCGTTCAACATAACCTGGAGCTTCCGTTCTGCAGTTTCAATGCGGGCTGTGAAACAGCTTTGTTTGTTCTGTCAGAGGCTGAGACGCCTTGCTTCGAAACTCAGAAATCCAGAGCGAAGCCTCCCTTTCTCAGCATGTAAATGGCACCGTAACGGTCAGACAGCGCGCACCAAAATATGTCATGTGCAAAGTTTTAAAACTAAACTTACTTGGTGATGTTTGTCAGCCATCCAAATAAAAAAATAAACAAACCCAAGCCCAGCCCTGAAAAACCTTCCTTGCATCGGTTGTCACAAGGAAGGAAATATTCTGTCTGAAACATAGCCAGACTTCAACCTCTAACTGGCAGCCTGGATGATGTAGGCAAAGTCAAAACCATCGAGGATGCTCTGTAAAGTGCAGGAGTTTTCCAGGCCCATACAGGCAGGCCGGAGCACTTCTTTAATAAGAAATGGGGCAGTGGGAGGGGGAGAGAGAGATAAGTGTCAGGTCTGGAGATAGGAAGCCCATGAAGAGACACACACAGATGAAATTGCCTCCTCCTAGCTAAATGAAACTCCTGAGTAAAGCTAATAACCTCCTAATAACCCCTAGCTCTTCTGTAGTGCTTTTCATCAGCAGATCTCAAAGCATTTTACCAAAGAGGCCGGAATCATTCTGTCCATTTTACAGGTGGGGAAGCTGAAGCACAGATAGATGAAGCGACTTGCCTAAGCTCGCCCAGCAGCAGAGCTGGGAATAGAAGTCAGGTCTCTTGAGTTGCAGTCCAAAGCTTTATCTACGAGGCCACACCGCCTTCGCACTGCTAATTTTGGTTTTAAATGTACAGTACCAACGACCCCAGATGGTCCAAAAATGCAAAATCACGAGGTGTTTTTTTAATGGTGGGTTCTTTTTTTTGCCCTTCTGGTTTTGGAGTCCTTGGGTCATGTCTTCAAACTTTTCTCTGCAACCATGAGGGCTAGAAACTTTTGGCAACACTGAACTTAGTGCTGCAATCTAAATATCATTATTAATGATTTATTATTTGTATTTCCATAGCGCCTGGGAGCCCTAGTCATAGACCAGGCCCTGTTGTGCCAGGTGCTGTACAGACACAGAACAAAAGGACTGTCCCAGCTCCAAGGGGCAAACACTGGCACATGATAGTTTTGCAGTGACAGGGAGTTAGGAGCAGGGATGCTTCCTAAGCAATTTCATACAGAGTGCTAAAAAAGCAAGATATCAGGGAGGTTTTTGTCACTGAATGCAAGGTAAATTAATTATAGATGACAACCTTAAAACCCAGTGGCTTTGGGGCATATATTTCTCATCAGGCTGGGGTGTAACCGAGGGCTGCTGATAAGACCGATAAATGTACAGGATCACTTGTCTCATCGTTTCCCCAATCCTATATTTTCCAGTTGAACATGACAGAGATCTCTTCTACCAGAAGCCTTACTGGAAGGAGTTCAGATTTGACCTGACCCAGATTCCCACTGGAGAATCTGTAACGGCGGCTGAATTCCGAATGTATAAGATGCGAAGTTTCACTCGTGATGGCAACAAAACTCTTCACCTCAGTATCTATGAGATCATGAAGAAGTATTCCAACAGGTGCAGCGAGCCCCCCGGGAGTGCCTTTGAGCCAGCAACGGCAATGTTTTGTCTTCTCTAGGTCTAGAAGCAAATCTGGGTTCTGATGAGCCCAAACTGTAGTGCTGCTTTTTTGTTTCGTAATGTTCGGTTTATCTGCGGGCCTGCGTACCATTGGGGCGTCAGATTTTCTGATTCCGTTTGTTTTCACCTGTGGGGAGATCATTCCCATGTATTTCAATAGGTAGTAATCACTTAATAGGTAGCACTCTCCCTGTCTCATAGGAACCAGTGGCACTGTCAAGCTTTTCCACTCTTTGCTATGAAGGAGCAAGCTTTTTCAGAGCAAATTATATCCCCCGTTATGGTTAATTATTAGTATTGCTGTAACAGCTAGAATTCCTAGCTATAGATCAGGGCCCTTTTGTGCTAGGTGCCGCACAGACTCAGAACAAACAGACAGACCCTGTCCCAAAGTGCTGACAACCTCAATTCATGCATTATCTAAATTCAGTTGATTTTGTTTATCTATTCCCCCCCATTTCTGTAGGGAATCTGACTTATTCCTGTTAGACCTTCAGGAACTCCGGGCTGGGGCCGAAGGCTGGTTGGTTTTTGATGTCACAGCTGCCAGTAACCACTGGTTAATAAACCGCAAATACAACCTGGGACTGCGACTTTATGTGGAGACAGACGACGGTAAGGCTAACTTAGGCCCTTAAAGGGTTTTAAATTCCTGCTGCTTTTAAAAATCCAGATAGATATTGGTGTGATGAGATTGCTGCCCCCTGGTTTAAGGAGAATATCCAATGTAGAGCTTGCCTCTGGATCTTTTTAAGTCTTTGATGCTAATGTAATTCCTAGGGTAGGCTATAATAATAGGATAGGATTAATGTAATCCTTGCCTGAAGGGATTCTCACGTCTGTTTCACTGGATTAATTTTTCCTAATTTCACCTATGGATAAAATCTATTCCAAGTGCTACCTAAAAAGGTGTACTTCAGAGATTGTCCTTGAGACTAGGAGAATGAAATTGCTCTTTTTGGTCCCTCCCAGCATTTCTCTCTCAAGAAGCATGCTGCTAAAATCAGGCTGTTTAGATTGTGGTAGTGCACAAAACTTGGAGTGAATGTGTCCTGTCTGCCTGGAAACAGCCCGGGTGGGTGAGTGGATGGATAGATCAACACTAGTTCTCAGCAGCACGGACCAGAGCCAGAGCTGGTGTAAACAGGTGACTTCAGTGGAATTTAACCCAGTTTATGCTAGCTGAGGACTTAGCCCCAGATGTTTTGTTTTTTTTCAGTCTGAAACAATTTGCAACTCAAGATTTCTCTCTCTCTCTCTCTCTTTTAATTGCCCATGCTAGCCGTAGAATAGAGGCCAGGTACCTATGGAGGGCCCCGATCCTCGGAGGTATTCAGCACCTAATTCCCAATCAATAGGAGCTATGTGCCTGAACGCCTTTGAGGATTTGGAGTCAGGATTCAACCAACCCTGAGACACTGCAACCCCTGCTCGTACTTTGTGCTCCTTTTCCTGCGACGAGCTGTTCTTGAGCTGTGCGCTTCAAAGGATGGCCCGAGAATAAAGAGCGATCACTGCAATACTGAGCTGTGTAAATTACCTTTCCCCTTTGCAGATGGCCCTTCTGCTCAGCCCGTACGTTCCTGGGTTATTTGGTATGCACATATTTCCGTTTAATGATAGTTTCCACCTGCCAATCAAGAGTATGGCCTCTTAAAATATCGAAGGTTCTCTTTGTATCTCCAGTTGCCATGTGACACTGTGCCTGTCGCTCGTGAGCTGGTTCATTAAGTATGGTTAGAGAGATAACAGAGCTAGCCGAACTGTTCTCAGATCCTGAAAGGACACGCTGCTTTGATTTTCATTGCATTGACAGAAGCTCTGATGAGGCCCCCCCTCCCGAATGAGGTCTCAGTTAGGTTCCCCATCCTTTGAGGCTGGTGACCAATGGTTGGGCCAATGTGGATTTAATGTAAATTGGAAATACCTGAAAAATCCTCTTTCCAACTGATCAGAAGGCTAGGGAGGAAAATATCTCCCCCCCATCCCCCGACTTCCTCCGAATGGCTGTTAGTCTTGTTCCACAAAGCACGGACACCCGGGCTTAAATTCCATCTTGTTGCAATGAAGTCAGTAACCTTTTGGAAATCTCTCGTGTGCCATCTTCTCCAAAGCCGGATCCCTGCACATGAGACCCTCCTCCTTTGCACACTGAGAAGGTCTCGTGTCCTGGGGTGAGATTTTTGGAAGTGTCTGAGGGATTTAGGAGCCTAATTCCCATTTTCCAAAGTGACTTAGGAGCCACACACTTTCCTCTAGAATCCTAGAAGTGCAGGACTGGAAGGGAGCGCCATGGCTCATCTAGTCCAGTCCCCGGCACTCAAGGCAGGACTAAGTCTCACCCAATGTTAGTGTGTGGAAGCTGGCTCCGGGTCTGCTCCCAGGCTCTTTGAATGCAAAGGGGGAGGGAGACCTAGCACTGAATGTAGTACAGCCATCTTGCCTCACTTGCCCTGTGGAGAGCGCCTAAGACTGTAGGTGAAATTCTGGACCAGAGAAACTTTTAAGAGATCTGAGGAGACTGTTCTCTTCCTGAGAAAAGACTGAAAACTTGAAACAATGTGAGGAACTCACAGCTTTGGATTTACTTTGGATTTCTCCTTTCCTTGTCTTGTCTACCCCCCCACCCCCCATTGCACCCTCCCCACAATTACTGCTACTCTCGCGTTAGCGTTATTACTATCATTGTCTGATCTTCCTAGCAGAACGAGTCCGCTCACAAAGCACGTCCACTGCCTGGCCGATGATGGGCAGTGTCTCTTTAATGTGTTGTATAGAGGCAGGTGGAACTGCCAGTCCATGCAGGAAGAGGCCCATTCATCTCCCCTGGCTCTACCAAAGACGCATCTGGCGGCCTTGGTGCTCTTGTCTCTGGATGCTGAAATATGGATTATGCACAACATGGAGGGCGAGGGAGGAAAGCAGCAAAGGTGGCTGGCTGAAGTGGAAATGATAGGAAGGGTGACGGTGCAAGGAGATGTCGCACTAGCAAAATCCTGTGACTTTACTGGAGTTTGGTTTTATGAATTTTCTTTTAAATGTTCATGTGCCTTCTCTTTCTCCCCTTTTAACTAAAGAGAGCCATTCTGCAGCCTAACATGCATACACACTTGTGCTTTCGGACCATCCTAGGGCACAGCGTTGATCCGGGTTTAGCTGGACTGCTGGGTCGGCGTGGGCCGCGCTCCAAACAGCCTTTCATGGTCACTTTTTTCCGGGCGAGCCAAAGTCCAATCCGAGTGACTCGAGCAGTCAAGCAGCTAAAGAAGAGACAGCCGAAGAAAACGAATGATTTACCGCATCCAAACAAGCTTCCAGGGATTTTTGGTAAGAGCTTTGGGTTAGTGACCTAGCTAGCTAGAGGTAGCACAAAGGCTGTATTGACAGGAAAGAAAACGATCCTTATCTAAAATACCATTTCCCTGTGCAGTGCTAACTGTGGTATATTTTGTTAGCCCCTCCCTTCTTCAGGAATTTCTCTTCTGGTCGAAACGCATGGCTCTGATATGTCGTCAAGTGAGTTCCAGAGGAACTAGGTTTTGAGAGAGGTTTTTTAGAATAGGGTAGAGTAATTGTACTGTCCTCAAGGGGCGTGATCAGGCTTTCTTGAAGAAAGGGCTTTATTAGTCTTCCTAGGTAGTGGTATATCTGAAGACTGTCCTCCTTTAAGTATGCTATTAATATTACCATCAGCTTCCAAAACATCCTTAGGGTTCAGGAGAGACTGGAAGGCTTCCCAATGAACCTGAGAGGTTTTTGACATGGGGCCAAGCATAAATAGAAATGATGGTTAAGATGAATAGGAGCACAAAGATAGGCTTCTTTCAAAATCATTCTGGGATTCGGGGGGTCGTTCGTGGCCCGTTCCTGAATGACTAGGGTTAGATTTCTCCGGTCTGCCTCACTGTTTTTTGATCTACGAGCAGTAACTCTAGAATTAATCTGAAGCCTTCACTTCTTTTGGTGACCAAAGAATCTGGGATAACATTTTCTGGCCCCATTCTTCGAGTTCCATGGGCTCGTAGCTTCTCTGGGTTTTTTGTGCGAGCACGTAGCATTGAAAAATTCGGAAATGTAGGGTGGGAACGTGAGGGGTGGAATTCACCTAGGAATTAGCTAGGTAGCCAACTCCGATCATTTCAGGATACGTTCCCGCCCACACACCGCCATCGGTGAGAAGTGCAACTAGTCTCAAAGCGGAAGAAATTCGTAAGCCTTTTCACTAAGCAGAGGGGCTCTCACATCAGTGGGCTTCAGTCTCAGATGCAGCCAGAGCTGCCCAAAGACGCTCTGAGGTCCCAGAGGGTTTTCAAGCTTGAAGGGTCCACACTGCTGTTTATTGCCACTGAGCTGGTGAGATCAGCGAGCTGGGCACCTGATCCTGGAATCAGAACCCGTGTCCCAATGAGCAGATCCCAGGAATCCTTCAGTGCTTTCCTGAGTAATCCTCTCGCCTGAACGATTTAACCCAGAGCGAAGAGAGTTAGAAGCAGGGTGTAACTTCCGGATCTAGGACTTTGAGCCAGCGTGTTGCAGAACCAGCTCATGTCACCTGCTGTGTCAAAGACCAAGGATATGGCTAATCCGAGGGGTCTGAGATTTTATTTGGTTGCTCTTTTGGACCAACCTCACTGATACTGGTGTTAGCAGACACTCAAATAAAATCGGTGGGATTTTTTTTCTTGCTATTTGGAGTGACAGGAATTGCCTCATCTCCCCTCCCCCCCTCCTTTTTTTTCTAGATGACATTCAGGTCTCTGAAGGCAGACAAGTGTGCAGAAGGCATGAACTCTATGTCAGCTTTCAGGACCTTGGATGGCTGGTAATTCCTCCTCCCACCTCTCCCTTGTTTCTTCAGCAGGAAATTCAGACCCAGGGAAATTAAATGGGAAAGTAGCTCATCCTTGGGGCTCCCATCCCTACGGGGAACATAAGGCAATTTAGAGCATGTGACCCCTGCCTCATTTTGGCCTTACCTGGGAGATTTCACAGGAACTTGCTTTAACATCGTTGAAGTTATGAAGAAAAACGTGAACTGATTCAACCCGAGGCCCAGCAATGACCCTGAATGAGGAACTCTTCAGTCCAGATAAAAATCCAAATAAACCATAACTGATGGCATTTCCCTTCGCCCCACTATGAGTAGGCGGATTGTTTCTGCACACATAGGCGAAATGAATGAACGAGTGTCGTAAGGGGAAACGGTGCTGCCTGACGCTAGAAAAAGCTCTTTTATTTATTTATTTATTTATATTTTTTTTGGCAGGATTGGGTGATTGCCCCACAAGGATATTCTGCCTTTTACTGCGAAGGAGAATGTGCCTTTCCTCTGGATTCCTGCATGAATGCGACCAATCACGCCATCCTGCAGTCACTAGTCAGTAGTTTATTCATGCGCATTAATAGCTTGCAGGGCACTGGCCTCCGCACAGGGTCGTCAACATTTGGAAGTGCTGTCAGATGCTCACTGACGTATAAATCAGGTCACCGTGGGGGCTAAAAGTGCGGTCCAGGAGCTGGTCTATAAAGCAGATCAGAATCTTTTCAGGACCCCCCAAGTGAGGAGTTATATTTGGTTTTAAAAAAATAGACAGTCCACACCACTCAGCTGCGGATCTGCGCGATCTACAGGTCTGAGGGAATTTGGATTCCGAAGTCTAGATCAGAGCTGTATAAACGAATTGATATCAAGAAAGGGGTTGGTGGGATGCCATGATTTTCATCTTGTCAGGAGTCACCTCCACGGGCAGGTGAAGGAATCAAGAGCAATGATGGGATAAACACGAGTGGCCAGCTTTGTTTCGCATGGCCTGCTTTGCAGACTCGCAATTGCGAGAACGTTGCAAAACGCTTTCCGCTACGATTCCATTTTTCACTCAGCTGGTTGTTCAGAAAAATTGTTTCCGAGTTCCAGGTTTCCAGCTGGGTGACAATGTACACTATTCTATCCTGGCTATTCCCTCCTGTCCCACCACATCACAGGTAACTAGAAGACGGGGTTAAAGTTTGAAAACACAGAATTAGTCCTCAGGGAGATATGTTACCGTTGCTAGACTGAAACCAGTTTGATTTGCAGCCTCTGCCTTTAGGACACCTTGAAAATGCTGCTTCATGGAAATAGACAATCAGAAAGATAATCCTTTGGTCCAGATGCCTATAGAATCGTACACATCTTGTCCACGATTGCTAAGAGGCACCGTGGGGACTTAAGCAAAAATCTTGAGGGACATTTAATGCACCAGTATGATTCAGAAAGCAAAGCACTCGCTAGTCAGGAAATTCCAAATGGAAAGGTTTTCTAATGCAACTTTTTTCCAAACACGCTACGTGTGGCAGGACGTGCTTTAACTTCTGGGATTTCCAGCCTCGAGTGCTTGATTCCTGAATCCTAGAGTTGCTTTGACTCTCGTTTTAGCAGCATTTAATTCCAGGTCGTGTAGACAGATTGCTCCACGGCATTTGTCTGAGGAAGTGCAGTTTTGTGATACAAACTCTGATTGATTGTGATTAATATTCCTATATGGTAGGCTCCGGAAGACCGGATCAGCGCACTGTACAGAGCTGGGGAAATCCCTGCCTCGGTGACATCACGGGTAGTTTTCTTAGTGTTTCAGTAGGGCTAGGATTTCACTCCTGTCCTCGAGAGCTCATGACAGATCCTTCTGTTCTTGATGGCCTTAGGCTTTGCCTTTAAACTGAAATCTTCCCAGACCAACACGGTTCCAGAAACATGACATACAGCGAACCCTCCAGTGTCCCGTTGCGAGGGGCAAAAGGAACCAGAAGTAAAAAAGATCCAAGTGCAGATTCTCCAAAGCATATCGGTGCCTAACTCCCATTGATTTCAGTGGGAGTCGGGCCCCTGAATATCTTTGAGAATCTAGGCCCCCGTGCCAGCCAGTCTTCTGTCCCGAAGTAGTGCAGCGTGACAGCAGAGCACCAACTTCTGTAACTAGAGAATCTGAATTTGGCAGGTCCAGAGAGAGAGTGTGTGTGTAATGACTTACAAGCGAGTGGCCGTACATTATAGGGGGAGTTACTGGAAGAATTACTTGCCCCCAGAGAATGAGTCAAGGCAGTGTTACTTTCAGAAGGGAGACAAGGCTGTGTACTTAGTCCCTTTTTGCACCACATTAATTTTCAGTTGAGCCATCAAATACCCTTAGGGGAGGACCTCTGCCCCATTTCCTCCTTGAGGCTGATCTAAACCAAGTATTTTATTCCTGGGTAATAAAAACCGAAAGCGTAAAGCTGCATTTTCTTACCTGCGTCTTTTCTAACTGAGGTTAGTCTATTTCGTGACAAGGGCGCAGCACAGAAATTGCAGTTTAACTGAGGGGCTGCCCGGCATGAGCGGCGCCATCAGAACGAGTCCAATGTAAACTGCAGCGAGAGCTGCCACAGGTTTAGAATAAATATTATGATGAAAGCTGAAAATAATCTACTCATTCACTTTTTACAGGTAAGAGCTGCTTTCTTTGTAGCTTTTTCTTTTCACTCAATCTAAAAACCACATGTTTACCTTGTGATAGCTAGTTACTCCCCGCCACACTTTCCTTCTCCAGCCTGGAGGCTGCCGAGGAGCAGCCCTTCATCAAAAGTGCAAATGGTCACGATGATGTGTTTGCCAGCGCAGGTCCATCTGATGAAGCCTGAAGCCGTTCCCAAGGCCTGCTGTGCGCCCACCAAGCTCAGCGCAACCTCTGTCCTCTATTACGACAGCAACAACAACGTGATCCTCAAAAAACACCGCAACATGGTAGTGAAATCATGCGGCTGTCACTGAAGACCCCGAGGAACGTGAATCACTGGGCGGTTTTTTTTTTCCCCAGAGAGGAAAAAGAACTCTTTTGAGCAGGTCTGGATCCCATCTAACTGTTGCCAAAGTTTGTAAGAGTCAAACCCTAGTTGTAGATAATAGAAAACATTTATTATCCTCCCTGAGAGTATAGAGCAAGCAAATTTGGGGCTGCTTAAGTACACATTGTGTGTCTGGCTAATGGCTTTTGTTATCAAGCTCTTGGCTAGCTAACGCCTGGGTTATTGGATGAACGTTAGACCGCTCAAGTCATGAGGGCAAGGAAGGCACATCCGGCATTGCTCGTAAATCTATCAGGATCTACTCACTTATGTCTGGGTATCGTGGTTGTAACTGACACTTATAATGTTCTACATGAAAACACTGCCAGCCAATTAATTACCTGGCCAACTAACCCCGCCCTCCCCTGTGCCATGCAAAGGTCTAAAATTCATGCACTTGGAAAAACTGTTTGTGCTAAGCCACGGTTACAAAATAAACCCCTCCTTTGGAAAGTAAGAACTTCACGTTTGTTTTTACTAAGTGTCATGCCACAGCAGCATGGACCCAAGGGGGCCTCTTAAAGGTGTATCTATTAAGTATTTCCTTGGGGGGCAGGGGAGGAAGGGAAAAAATCCCTTATTGAGTGATGTCTTCATGTCAGTTTGTTTTGTAGAGGCTAGTTCATTTGGGGTGATACATCGATAAGGGTTTGAGGGGCCAAAACATCTAAGGAAAGGATCCCTTTCATGTAGCCTTATACGAGTGGCTAAGGCAGCACACTGTGCTGCAGGAGACAGACATCTATGCCTCAGTTTTCTCTGCTGTAAAAATGCAGATGACAATGTTCCCTTTCTTTTGAAAAGTGCTTTGAGAGCCACAGACAAAATGTGCCACCAACAGACTCTCGTTCCCCTCCTTCCATGAAACCAGTTTATACCCCTCCATCCACACAAGAGGGTGATGAGAGTGCTGTGCAAAATTAATCTCTCTCTCACACACACACACACCCCCAAACCCGGGCTATGCTGAATCTCAAATTCTGTGGAACTCTTCATTCTTCAGCATCAACCTTGGCCCTTCCCTGCTCCTATTGGCCACCTTATCATGGTGAAAACTCATTCTCCACTATAGACCCCTCTTTCCATGCATACTTTCATCTTCCTTCTGTTCAAGGGCCAGTTCCCCACATGGGCACCTCCATCAGTTAGAAATGTCATGTTTCTCACAGGGGTTAGACAAAGCAGTGTATGAATGGGAAGAGAAATTATGTGAGGTCAGGCTTCCTTCAGGGATTAAAAACCAAACAACTATTTTAACACTCAGCTTGTGCTGTTTATTGACTCCCACAAATGCAAAACTTGTGCAAAGTCCAGCTTCTCAAGAAATCCCATTTTTGCACACTTAGGAGGGGCAAAGAACAAGAGGTTATTCCCACCTGGAACACCAAGTTTAGCAGCACGGTCTGTGCTTTAATTAGCTGGTCTGCCTTTCACTCAGCCCAGGCCTTGTCAACATAGTACCATCATAACATGAAGCCCATTGTGACACCAGCCCCACTAGGGGACAGCAAAGGGTTTGTATTAAGGAAAGCAACAGGAGTCTGTTCCATTAACTCTGTACTTAAATTCCCAAGATCCCTAAAGGGACTGAAGCCTTGTGCTCCTACATCAGCCAGATGAGGTACTGCGCTCAGCAGAGGGATAACTGGCTGAATTTAAGCACCACGGAGGAGGTTGTCAGAGCACATTGAGCCAATGGTCCCTTCGGGCCTTAAACTAGGAATCCCCACAGCTGAAATAGACCACCCTAGACCTTCCCACCACAGCAACCCTTTTTAAGCTTGTAAGCTCTTTGGGGCGGCCACTGTTCTTTGTACAGCATCCTCACTTTGCTGACCTCTCGACGTTCCTATGACCTGTGCATTAAACAGACACCACCGTCAGAATTCCAAGACGAGGGACACGTTTTGGGTATTTTCTAAAAGCGATGGTTTATTTTAAACAAACAACAATTCCATATGGAAAACGCCAGCAGCGCTGGCAATGTCCCAGAGAGGAGGCACACGTGAGGTGGGAAAGCGCCTGCTGTCCATTCTAAGCCAGAGAGTGTCAATTTCTAAACAAACTATGCAGCAACTGGCACTTGTATGGTAGCACGGCAACTTTTCTCCTTGGTGGTCTCCGGTTCCTTTTTACACTTCCAGCCTTCACGACACATGTGGTCACCCCACCCGGACTCCTCGCCGACAGGCTCACACATACTCCCCGCAGTCCGAAATGATCACTTTCTCCTTGGGTTTCCCATCTTTGCTGCCTTGAGCCTTAAGGAAAATGAAACAAGAAGTAAAGACAAATCCCCGGGTCAGACCACAGAAACCACTTGGAAAATGTCCCCTTGTCCGCTCCCCGGGCTCCAACCTCAATCTGCCGCACCAAATCCATCCCGTCCGTCACCTCTCCAAAGACCACGTGCTTCCCGTCTAGCCAGTCCGTTTTATCACAAGTGATGAAGAATTGGGAGCCGTTTGTGTTTGGGCCAGAATTTGCCATCGATAACAACCCTGGGGACAAAATGTTATCATTTACTGAATTTGCCACCGTCACTGAAGACATAGCCTCAGGGCCGTTCACGGAATCGTAGAAGATTAGGCCTGGAAGGGACTTTAGGAGGTCATCTAGGCCAGCCTGCCACTCAAAGCTTATTCATGATAAGGCCATTTACACACTGCCCCACACAGGGGTTGCTACCCTCCCACCGTGGGAACCAAAACCACACGCGTTACAAGAACAGCCAGACCCAGTTTGGCTGCAAGCTGAAGAGTTTCTAAAACACAGGTTTTTATGAATCGATCAAAACATTCCCACGGAATATTACCTCCCCCCTTCCCGCCAAACGCAAATAAAAAACCCAACCCGACATTCCTCACGGGGTTCACAGCATCACGTTGGCGCGTCACACCCTGAGCGCTGAATGCGGCAGGTGTGAAATGGACTAAGCTCCGCGACAGCGAGAGAGCTGAATGGCTAATATACAGCCTCTTAGGAGCACAGAACTGGAAGGGACCTCGTGTGTCATCAGCTATCGCAGGCAACCACGTCGTAGCATCCTGCTCATAAACGCGTACTTCTGGGTGGCTGGTACAAATCCAGCCGAGGTCAGCCGTGACCCCTGTTGCTAGCATCTGACGCCTGCTAAGCGGCTACTTGGCGTCCTGCGTAAAAGATGCTGGCGACTCACAACATACGTCACTTTCTAGTGGAAAGGAGCCTCTATCACAAATCCCACCCCACCAAGTTAGCACTAAACTGTCTCCTTTTGCTGACAAGCTCAGCCAAGAAACAAAGGGCTGAATGGGCCACAGACAGCAAAATCCCCTCCCATGCCAAGATATAGTCTTTCCAGGTCAAGTCTGCAGCACATCGGTGGGGGGAGCGGTACTCAATTTGCAAGGGCTTTGCTCTTTGGTGACATCTATAGGGCACACCACTGGCAGTGGCGCACAAGGCATCTGTAAAAAGCTGGCTGCGTCCACGTCGTGGTGTGTCTCTGGCAGGAGAGAGGCAACAGGGCGGCACCCTGCTAAAAAGGGGAGTGCAGATGTGGGAGACATGGCTTGCGCATGTACGGCATATACGCTAAGGTTCGGGCATGTCTCATCTCTACATGGTTAAGCAGCAGTTCTCCACCTACCCTGCTATTTATCCCCGTGTGAAGAGGGTGTGTAGCACATGTACGCCATCGTATATCTACGCAGTGTAGACGTACCTTAGCTGGCTGAGAATCCCACCCCGTTTACCAGCAATGAACTCACAGTCACACCCCAAACGTTGCAATCTTTGCCCAAGCTGCCCCGCTAAGGCAGCCTCATTCCGTGCCCAGAGGATCTGGCCTTACCTGGTCCCGTGTGCTTCAAAATAAAGTTTTCATCGTCAAACTTCTTCCCGTAGATCGATTTGCCTCCAGTGCCGTTGTGGTTGGTGAAATCTCCAGCCTGACACATGAACTGCGGGATGATGCGGTGGAAACTGCTTCCCTTGAAGCCAAAGCCCTTTTCGTGAGTGCATAAGCAGCGGAAATTCTCTGTTTTAGGAGGGTAAAGGGGCAGGGGAGGAAAGAAAGCAAAATCCAAGTTCAAAAGGCCAGCAATGGACCTATATGTAAAAACTCATCTCGGAAAGTGCCTTTTGGAAGCGGAGATCTCTCACCCGCTGTCATGGGCACAACGTCCGAGCGCAGGAGAAGCTGCAGTCGGCCGGCAGCCTTATTTCCAATCTTGACATCCATGTACACTTGAGGATTGGCCCTGGACTTCTTAGCAGGAGGCTCACCCTGGAGAAGAAAAACAAAGTGAGGCTCCCATACATTCTTCTTACAGAGACAGCCAGCCCTGAGTTCTCAGCCTTCGGTGGCGCAGTGCTCAAGGGGACCAGACGGCACAGGCAGGCTATGACAATTCCAGGCACAGGGCGTCTGCTCCCCCTCACGTAGGAACATTTGCGCTGCCATTGACGTGCCTGAGCTAGCTCTAATCTAGCTGGAGTCACAATAGCAGCAGAGGTGATCTGGATTAGCTGCTTGTGAACGTACCTAGGTCCCGGGCAAGGTTGGACTCAAGGGTTTACCCCATGCCACTGTACACCCTTCTTGTTACTCAAGCTAGCTGTGAACTAGCCATTTTCAATGCCTCTCAAAGGAATTTCTCAAGCTGCCAGGTCTGCGGAGCTACCGCCCGTCTGACACGCTGCAACTCAAAGAGACGCTTAAATCGATGACCACCCAAACCCGGCCCATTTTCAACTCATCCTTTTGATCGACGTCAGAGGGACAATTCAAATCCGCCACTTCCTTCCCCATACAGACGGCCCGAGTCCTGCCGTTTACCTCCTGCGTCTCTGATTTGGAAGGCTCTGCTCCCTCTTCCTCTGCATTCTCCTCAAGCGTCTTCCCCGAAAATTTCTTCAACCAGTCGTCATCCGACCAGACTGCGACAGAGAGAAGAAGGGCTCGGAACAGGGTCTCAACCGAACGAAACTTTGCGTTCTTCTGCAGCTCCGACAGCCAGGTCTGAACGCAATGTGTTCTAGGCAGCCTAAGGTATTGAAGGAGCAGAGGCACTCAGCCCGCAGCAGGGGAACCCTCAGGAAACGGGGCACGCGTGAGAGAGACTTACAAACTCATTACACAGGTGACTAAGAAAACGCTCATCACTGGGCCTAGTAAAACCTTCGGCGAGAGTTCTCGCTCGAAAATGACCAGCAGGACCAGCTTGCCCGCTCTTCGCTAACTGCTAATAGCTCACATTTCCCAAAGGGCCTCGCTGACACAGGACCGTGACTTCTTTTGTCAGAAGTGATGGAGCAGCTTAGAAGCCAAAGTGTCACTGGAAAACATCCAGAAGACTCAGGGCAGGTCTACACTCCTCAAAAAACCCTGCGGCAGCGAGACTCAGAGCCTGGTCAAATCCCTAGTGGTGAGAATGGGAAGAAGAGACCAGAGAGAGCCAGGAGTAAAGGCCTCAGCAAAGCAACGGAGAAGGCGGAAATCCAGCACGCAAACAGAACCCCCAACGCGCAAGGCAGCCAAGAGGAATTGACAGCGGGACCTTAAGACGCTCCCCAGTCGATCACTGACTCACCGGGCCTGGAAGATCCTTCCTTAATCCGCATCGGTTTGGCCAAATTGACACGAATCGTCCTGCCAAAAAGCTCCGATTCGTTCTAAGAAGAATGAAAGAGAAAAGGGAGAAATTCCCACTGTCTCCAAATCCCTGCAGGGCTCAGAGAGAGTCAAGAGACGCACAGAACTGCCTTCCTTCCCGACCCACGTCTGTGATTATTTGTATTACTATAGTGCCTAGGAACCCCAGTCATGGACCTGGACCACATTGTACTAGGTGATGGACAAACCCAGAACAAAAAGACAGCCCTGCCCCAAAGAGCTTACAAAGCATAAGACAAGAGAAAAAGATGGAGACGGAGGGGTGGGGGGGGCAGGGTACAAGGAGACAATGTTGGTAAGCATGAGAGGCAGTGATCTCAGCACATCAGCGGCCTAGCTTTTGTCTGGGGTATGCAAACAAAGTTCCTCCATCAAGCATAGGCCAAAGTAGCCACTGCCCCCATTTTAGCTGGCAATTTCGCTTGCAGCTTTAAGACCCTGCAGCCAGTTCTAAAAATCCCTGGGATTCCTCTCTGACTTGTGTGTGGTTCAGACAGCTGTTACCTGAGGACAGTTCAGAACCGGGTTTTACCAAACAAATACCCACCCCGAATGGAAAAGGGATGGACGATGTCAAATCCATCTTTCCCTTCTTTGGCCTAGGAGCTATGATCAGCTGTGAAGGGGACAGGGGTCTTTAAATAGAAGGGATTAACAGAAACCTCCAAACAGTGCAGACATTCTGCTATGTCCCGTTGTAATGGATGCAGAGCAAAGCCAAATGATGCGTCGTCTAGAGAAAGAGCTACACCTCCCCCAAGAACATGTAGTGCATGAAGAGGAATGAAATCCATACCATGTTGTCAATAGCTGCTGCAGCATCCTAAGGCAAGAGCAAAAGAAAAGATGTTATTGCTAAGTCAGCCATTACGCCTCTACTCATGTAAAAAAAAAAAAAAAAAACCCAAACACTAGCTGCATGGCCTGTTAGGATTTCATATCACTGCACAGACTGGGCTGGGCACAACTGTCTAACCCACCTTGTTATGCTGATTTTTATTTTTTAAGCCTGGGACTAAGATCATTGGGCCACAAACAAGTGACAGCATGTGGTACCCAGTGAGCTAAAATAATCCCTGGCATCACGGACTGAACTTGCCCTGGTCAAGGTTTTGGACCAAGAAGAAGTTCCAGGATGGACGCGTTTCTGCGCAACCATCCAAAGACAGCAGAAAAAGCAGAGATGGCACAACTGGACCCAGAGAAGTGGGCCAGCGATTCCAGTAGAGGGAGAATCACATGTCACCGTAACTGTTAACGCTGAAGTAATATATGATGCGATCCTACTCCCACATAAGTCGACTGCTAAACTACCAAAGACATCAGTGGAAGCAGGACTGGGTCAAAAGTGGTGGTGAAATAAGATGAGATTTCAAACTCTGTATTAAAATGTACTCCTTTCTCACCTCTGCCAACTCAAATTCAATGAAAGCAAATCCCCGGTGCTTTTCTGTGGAGACACAATGAACAGTTACAGCCGCTGGGAAAGGCAAAGGGATTTGACTACAAGTCACTTGTTCTTCTAAAGGAAATGAATTTCTCTGCCGCTGTCTCCCCATTTGAGAATCCAGGCTTTGTTTCAGACATACTTGTGTTTTTAGCAGTTGGTGCAAAGACCTGGTCACATCCAGGGTTACAAAGCAGCCCTTTGAAACATTACTTCAAGTTCTACAGAAACATTAGACGGTTCTTTATTGCTCTGATGTTAACAATACTTAATCTCCAAAAGGTAATTCTCAGGTAATGAATCTAAACAATTTGTTGTACAGAAAGAAGAGCTAACTCTAGGCCTCAATCCTGAAATATGCTCCCGGGCACCTGGATCCATGCAGAGCCTTACTGAAGTCAAGTCAAGTTTGCGCACACAGAAATCATTACCGGACCGGAGTCTTAGTTTACAACCAGGATAGGGAAAAGGCATGCACTACCATGTAATGATAGGGAAGCCCGTTTGCTAAGTACTGCTGGTGCTAATTAGGAAATAAATGAACGAACATCATTTAAAGAAAAGACATCGCAAAATATGCTTTGTTAATCTATTCGGAAAACTCTAGTTTAGCATTAATCGTTCGTGCAAATATTTCAGTATTTTACATTTATTTCTATGCTGCCCTGGTTCCGATGCTGCTAAGAAACTTCTGAAACTGATCAAGTTCATTGGAAAACTCTACCCGCTCAAGTTTTGCCCATTCCAAAGACAGCACGTTACCCGACGCATCCAGCAAATTCAGACTGCTATGAGCCACAACGGTCCTGTGCATTAGGAAAATGCTGCACCCAGAGGACGTCACGGAAGCATAAACCTCTATGGCTACTAGTATGCAGAGTTTTCTCTTCAGCCCATGGTTTCTTGGGAAGCAGCAAACCCCACGGACAGAGCAGCTGAAGAAGGCAACTTTATACTTCTCTCAAATGCTTGGATGCGATTCCTGACACAGAGATCCACACATAGCGCAAGAAACAAACAAGCCAAAGCAAGGACCTACTCACCAGTTTCATAGTCCAGGGGTATTTGAATATCCGTGATATCTCCAAAGGGAATAAAGGCAGCGTGAAGAACTTTCTCGTCCACCTCTTCTGCGAGTCCACCTGCAAGTCACACAAAGTGTTCTCTACCCGCACAGCCTGTTTGCCCACTAAAGCTTCCCACTGCAGAAACATAGATGCCGAGTGGCATCAGTGCAGAGGAAAGAACGTCCTGGTGACCAAAGGCAGCTTGTACACCACCACTAGTGCAGAATGCGGTAGCCTTTTTATTCAGCAGGGCTTCCCACAAGTAGCATGTCAGATCAGTGCTCTAGAGACCACACTGGTTTCCAGGCCATGCGCAGCAGGTCCCTATTCAGAATGTTGCTTTTGATCTATCAAGTGGCTTATGGCCCGAGTCCGATCTTTCTCCCTGGGGATAGCCACGGGAAAACGTGCGCCCTGCAGCTTGGCTGATGGGAACAGCAGCCAGATATTAAAAGGCTGGGCCCAGGGTTGAAGACGTCACCCTCATTGCGAGTCACCTGTGTGCTGCCCAGTTTGGATACGCAGCCCAGCCTGTGAACAGAACCTACCCAGGGACAGGGGACACAAGTGGCTTACTCAGGCCAAAAAGTTTGAACTCCGGTGCCAGGAATCGAGGCACCTAAAAAGAGGC
This sequence comes from Mesoclemmys tuberculata, assembly GCA_007922155.1. Lineage (NCBI taxonomy): Eukaryota > Metazoa > Chordata > Testudines > Chelidae > Mesoclemmys > Mesoclemmys tuberculata. The sequence goes on along the minus strand of ML675715.1, from coordinate 10,619,208 downwards.
CGGATTGTCCCAAGTCAGAGCAGCTCCTCCCAGGACCCCGACGAACAGGCCCCAGGGATATAAACACCTAAGGTAGGCACCAGAGTTTAAACATTAGGACCGAAGTGGCCATTCATTGCAGTCAGTTCACGCCTGCGCTGGGCACCCTCCTGTTTCACTAGCTGCCGGTGGGCATTCGGCTGAGCAAGGAGAGGAAGGCGACTCTTTTAAAGGGCCTTTTTGTTTTCATCTCAGCTTCGTGCTGCCAACTCCCGCACCATCATCAGGCGTCTGGGTGCTCCGCTCACCGCCCCAGCTCTGGCGTTCAAACGATGCTGAGAATCAGCCTTTCTTTAAAAAAAACAACCACAAAACAGTGGGCGAAGTGGGCTTCTCACCCTGCAGCGACGCCCCGGGAGGTGGAAAGATACCGGGCGTCGGACCTGTGCTGCTCCCCCAAATCCCAGGACGTTTCAGCCAACGCCAGGGCTTCGGCTGGGGATTCGGCACTGCTCCCCAGGCGCTACCGGAACCAAACCCCAGGGGGAACTGCCCCGCTAACTGGGCCGGGCGGGGGGTCAGCGCTGGGACAAGCCCACAGGAGACCCTGGAAAAATCCCTCCATCGCGGGGGGGCGGACGGGGGGACCCAGCCCCAAATGCGGGCCCCCAGCGGGACTCCGGGGGGGAAACAGCTGATTGCAAGGGGCCACGTGGGGAGCCAGCCCCAGCCCCGGGAGCGGAGACCCCCCCAATCCAGGGGATCAGCTGATTGCAAGGGCCCACGTGGGGAGCCAGCCCCGGGAGCGGAGACCCCCCAATCCAGGGGATCAGCTGATTGCAAAGGCCCACGTGGGGAGCCAGCCCCAGCCCGGGAGCGGAGACCCCCCCGGCCACTCACCCACGTACAGCACCCGCTTGGTGGCGGCCATCTTCCGGCCCCGAACCCGCCCCTCGGCCCGGAACCGCCCGCCCCCGGGCTGGGCCGGGCCCGCCCCCGGCTGCTGCGGGACGCGCAGGGCGGGCGCCGCAGCGGGGCCGCTCTGGGGCCCCGGCAGCGCCGCTGCGGGAGGCCGCGTTTGGCTGCCCCGGGGGAAGATCTGCCCCGGCTCACACGTGGCGTTTCCCGCGGCGCCCCGGGGGTCCGATACTTACAGCACGGCCCCGGGCAGGGACCCTGTCCTGAATGGCAGGGTCCAAGGCGCCGGGCTTCGCGGTCCGAGAGTCCAGGGCCCAGCCCCGGGGGGCTGATCGCCCGCCCTGCAGACCCGGCTCCTCGGGCCAGCAGAGACACGGGCTCCGGTGAGCTAAGGGGTGTAGCTAAACACAGTCGAGTGGAAATAAGGGACATGTTAACAGAGCAATTAACCATTGAAACAACATGCCAAGGCTGATGGCTGATCCGCCACAGTTTTAAAATCAAGATTAGATCCACGCTAGGAATGATGGTGGGGAGTTTCTCAGGCCTGTGCTGGACCGTGGGTCAGACTGGATTAGTGTGGCCCTGGCTTCCAGCTTTACAATCTATGAATTGGTAACACCAGGAAGGATGGCGCTTTTCTTAGGGAAGATGGGAATGATCCCCACTACCCCGTGAGGGAGGATTAGCAACTCCCCTCCCCAGAACAAATTTCTTAAACCGGGATTAGGGGCTCAAAAAAATTAAAGCAACCTCTTAGGGTTGGGCTTCTTTCAACTACAATATCAGCTAGTTGCTGCAGAGCCTGCACATGCGGTGAGACTGTGGAATCGCTCGGCCCTACGCCCAGCTCATGCAGAGCCTCATGGTGTCAGTCACCATCAGATGGGCCAGGAACCTCTCCAGGGAGCAGGTCACCAGCCCTACCAAGAACGGGCCGGAGCGCCAGCGTGAAACAGCGACGAGATGGGAATCAAAAGCCTTTCTCTGATAGAGGATATGTACTGAAGGATTATCTGTCCCGTAATTCTCACTCAAGGAGGGTCAACCCACATTCATTACTGTATCTACTTCCTACAAACCCCACTTAGATGTAACTTTTGTATGAACGTACCTCTTACCCGCCTGCTTGTATTTAAAACCATCAACCCTAGTACCCTCCATCTGGGATACCGCAAATTATGCTTTCCTGCTAGCCTCCACATTCCAACCAGACTCTGTACCCACTGATCTGTACATTACGTCCAGAAACTCTCGTTTACACTCCGTACCCGATCATTTCTTTAAACGTTATCAGCTAGTTGCTACTGCCAATCAGGATGGCGACACTGTCAGGCTTGTGAGGAGTTTCTGTGGCTCCAGCTAACATCACAACCAACAGGTTTACAATTTATATACATATGATCTAGATGTAGGAGTTAATGCAAACTGAGGCAATAATGGGTCTACCACTTACTTACCACAGTGGAGCCCTGGTCCTGAATGGCAGCAGGTTCAATGATCACAACTTAAAGGGGCTTGCAAGAGTTGTTTGACTGAGTGCAGTGCCAATGGACTGCACCTAATACGAGTTTCACAGGGCCCTGCCCTGACTGTCTGAGACTGCCAGTAAGGTACAGCTGCATTTCCAAATAATTAAGTTATTAGGCTAAATGTCATACTACTGTTTTCCTGCTTTATGAACTGTGGTACTGGAAGCAGAAATTGAATTATTAAAGTGGTCAGTTAAGATAACAGGTCAAGGTGTAACCATCTTTAAAGAGGTACCAGATTTTTCAGGATATCTGTAACAATATATTGTTCAATTCCCCATGCAAAGGATTCAGTCTTCGAATCCAAATTCTCTGCCTTCTCTCAGGAGATGTAGGGCTTGCATTTCTTCCCTTTTGCTCTGCCAGCTTCTTCTATTCTTGGGCTTGGATACAGAGTGTTATAGACCAGAGTCCAAACTGCAGAAGCAGGGTCTTGTCTATTTTCAATACCTTGGCCTCCTCACCAAAACAGAGCAGACTGGCAAAGTGGAAAATCAGGGCAGCATTTTTATCTACAAACCAAGAAAGCACTTTGTACTTTTCTAGCACCTTTCTTCCAAGGATCTAAAAATGTGTTTCAACTCTATTAAGCCTTAGCTCCCCTGTGAAGTAGGCATTATTCTCATTTTGGAGAGAAACTCAAGTGTGCTTTCCAGCAAGGCAGTTTTCCTTTAGGAGATTGTCTCTTAAAGCCTTGGCTGGCCCATAACCCTACCTTGTTGTACTGTCCCTCTGGTCATTTATATAGTACCTTCCTTTTCAAAGGCAGCTCCCAAACCCCTTTACGTAGCACCCGCCACTGACATACAGCCCCCTCTGACGTTTACTTGCACAATGCAACACTATACAATTCTTAAAAGTGAAATGAAATATGCAATTGAAAATGCAGGAGGAACTGAGATATACGGTATGTAGTCATCCAGCATGAAGAATGGCCACCTCTTGCAGAGTGCCTTGGAATTTTTAAATGGAAAGTGATCAGATCCCCTTCTCTATCCATCTGAAAACATGTCCCGACACCATTTCAGAGGACAGAGTCTCACCTATGAAATCAACACCACTTACAATACCTTAGGCTTTCTTTAGAATTCAAATACCAACCAGGCCCAACACTGCATAGTCTGAAGTCAAAATGCCAGTGATTATGTTGCAACAGAGCGTGCCATTAAATCACAACTTTAGGTTTTTAATCATGTGACAATTGCTTAACAGTTTACTTCTAACAAGTAAAATAAATTCAGTGTGGCTTGGCACAATATACTAGTCAAAAGACCCATTTCATGAAAGGTTTCATTCCTTTATTGATAAACACTTTCCAGACTTCGCAAATTGGATTGTTCAGTTAAAAACCAAAACCACAAAAAACTTTCGATCAGAAATCCTCAATGTCCTGCTTAGAAAAGACAAAGGTTAGCTCTATCCTGGCCACAAAGGAAAAGCTTGCAAACTTAATCTTGATCTTGAAAACCTAAAGTTTCATGGAATTGACTTTTTAAATAATAGTTTTTAAAAGATTAATTTACAAAATGCAGTATTAGTTGAGATACGTTGCATGGTGTTGAGATTTGCAGGACAGCGAAGAGTATCTACAAACATCTTGAGCTGATGTCTATGAAGGGACTATTTGGCTTCTTTGCATCCTATGGAGGGGAGGGGAAAAGAGGTAAGAAAATACTCAATTCTCTACAAGCAATTTAGTTCAATCCAGACCTGCATGCCAATAGCCAAAATTACCAATCCATTAAAAAAGCCCAAGGGGCAAATTTACCATCTGATCTGCATACTATTACATTTGTCCTGTAAAATGAATTGCAAGATTGGCTGTCGTCATTTTAGTGACAGTGCCTCCCAGAATAGGCGGCTTCCTGTAATTCTTTAATGCCAGAAGTGGTGATCCCCTGGCACAATAGCCTCATAGAAAATGCCTTAATGTTCAGTAGCTGGGCTGGTCCCAGGATATGAGACACACAAGGTAAGTGAGGTAATATCTTTTATTGGACCACAGTCATTCCAGACTAATCCACATGAGGGAATTTATGAGGGAAACTGCTATGGAAAGGAATGAAAATCTAGGTGTACTTTAAGACACCAGGGGCATTCAGAAACCAAAAGCCTTACTTAGCAGCTAATTGACAAGAATCACTGGTAACAGCCAGAACTAAACAGTAGGCAATTTTAATTAAAGGTACTTGTCCATTTGGATAAACCTGGGCATTTAGGTGTGATCTGCCCCAATTTTGCCTTGGCCCAAAATGACAAATGTCTTGCGGCTTTGCTTTTATTTTGATGGGTTCTATTTTCTTAATGGGCTTCGGAAATCTCATTTCCGTACATTTTTATCCTTCCCTGACATGCTAGCTGCTGGAGATACTTCAGGAATTCAAGGAACCGGTCTGAAGATTCACTGTGGAGGGATATCTAGAAGACAAGTTCTGAAGCTTCTAGCTTCAGGAATTTCTCCATGCAAAGCTGCACTGATCTGCAAGGAGTGGACTGAAATCTGCTGCCCATGTGCTGGAGCACTTCTAGGCAGGCTGCACTCCTACAAACAATATTCTAGTTACTCCAATACTGAAAGCTTCCGACTGAAGATGAGAGCAGGGATACACTCACCAGTCTTTCTGGTTTAAGAGGTAGCAGCAACCACGCCCACTTTCTGGGCAGCTTCTTTCTTAGCTTGGTGAGCTTGCAACACAGCAACAGCCTCCTCCACCTGGGGTAGACAAGTTAACAAATAAGACCCATTATCGCGCTCCGGCCAAGCCTGTGAATCCAGCGCCTGCCACGGAGGACACGGGAACTCACCTTTGACCGGAGAGATTCTGGAGACTCCAGCATGTGCAGTAGCTCTGAATTGTCAATCTCTAGCAACATTCCTGTGATCTTCCCCGCAAGGCTGGGGTGCATAGCTTGGATCAGGGGGAACAAACGCTCTCCTAGGAAAGCCAAGTTCAAACAGACTGTCTTTACAGAGGGCTCGGAGGGGCTTTAAACAATTATGACTAAGAGGGAAGGTAAATCACCAGCATCTTCTAGGTTGGAGCCAGAGCATTAACTTTTCCTGTAGCACCTCGTCCCCCAACAAAGCGTAAGCACGCAATACCACTGTGGGATGCAGCCAAACTCAGGGTGAAGGGCAGCAGCGAAGGCAGAGGGAAATTTTGGCCCAGAAGTGCCATAGGCACCTTTAACTGCCACACAGAGCAGACAAGACCCTGGAAAGATTTCCATGTAAATAAACTGAATGCAGTTCAATACAGCTGAGCCAACACTACTGAATTGAAAGCTCTGGTTCCAGTGAAACTTACACCCCCCCTACTTTAAACCATTATCCGTACACACACTATAGAAAGGATTTAGCTACAAAAGTGTCCAGTGGCTTTCACAAAAGTGACTGGAGAGCCCTAATTTGGGAAAGAATGATGCTTTCCAACTCCTGTGAAGTGCCCTGAGTTAGAATATGATCACAAGGAACGCGTGTCTTCCTCATAGCACCGGAAGCGCTTTTTCCTCAAGAACTGTACGGTCACTTACCCAGCATCTGCTTCTGCTCCTGAGGAGGGGCAGCAGCTAGCATGGAAGCCGTTAAAGGCTCCTGTCCCTGTACGTGTACTGCAGGTTGAGGTGTCTGTAAGAGAGCAACGGGAGAATTCAGTAGTGCAGTGTAGACGAGAAGGGTTGGGTTTTTGGTTCAGAGACCGCAAGAGAATACATAGCTCCTCCCCGAGAACACACGAGTCTGTGGCAGAACCTATGCAGCTGTGGAGGCCTATGACAAGACTGCTTCAATGCAGGACTGACAAGGTGCACATAATTCACAATCAAGACTCAAAAAGGAATTCTGGAACTTGGAGGCGCGGTGCTTGTGAACATCCTGCGTATGTATAGCTTTAAAGCGGTGAGGTACACAGGACTGCTTGATGGGGTAAAGTAATGGTGGGACAACAGCAGCACTTGGATTTGCAGCGATGGGCCTTGTGACCTCTGTAGAGAGGTCTAGCTGTATCTTCAAGGATCCCTTGACAAGGGCTGTGTGTACCCAACTTGGCTAAGAGAAGATGAGGTGCAGTTGAGGCCAGAAACAAAGCTGGGGGCAAGGACCCAAGAAGAGCATCCCTGCAAAAAAAAGAAGGGGGAAATAAAGGGCCCGCCAGGCTAGACAAGATGATTGGATTGAGCTGCAACAAGCAGAGCTGAATAAGAGTACAACAGCCAGCTTTCTGAATTCTGCCTGGTCTGTCTGTCTCTTATCAGCGTGATCTGGCCTTTCTATAAAACATCCACTTTACAGTCAAGTTTAGGAGCTGTAAAACCTGCTCCTGTAGCTACTATGGTCTAACTTCATCACTGCTAGGTGCAACGCAGACTCTCGTGTTACCTGCAAAGGCTGGACTGCTGGGTGCGGGCTGCGGACACTTGAGGCATATTTATAAGGGGGAACTGCTCTGGGAGCTGGGGCAGTTACAGGCGGACGAGGAGCTAAATTCTGAGCTGCAGTGGCGACACCTGAAAAGAACGAACAGGACACACATTACACACAGGCACACACGTGGGTGGCACACCAGTCCGAACCCCATTTTTGCTTCTAGCTTGATGCTAACAATGTGGCATTTGTGAACCACCTCCGCCTTGCAGCAGCGGAGTTTATTCAATTCTGACCCAAATATTGGTACCCAACCTGTCTTTTTCAGTGACAGGGAGGCAGTGGTACCAAGCTCAAGTTCAGTCCTAGACCAAGTTCTGTTTTGCACAAGGCATCCTCTTAATACATATACCTGGAACTAAAATTTTGCGAGGCACTGCACTAATGCGACGTAACTGCCAGTTGAAGAGGTTCCTTACCTGCTGAATTATTTCGAGCCACGTAATATTCCGTTTGTCGTGTCAGACAGTTGGAAAAGAGGTTAATTATCCTAACGTCTTCTCCCAAATCAACTTTATGCCTTTCATCCTAGAGCTACTAACATGGGGTCCCAGTCAGGGATTAGCTCCTTTTGTACGACAGTGGAAAAGAGTCATCACCACCTCTCTAAAGTTATACCCCAGAAAGCACTGGGCCACCTTAGGGAGGGGCTTTTCTCTACAACAGCCTGCACCTAAATAGGTGAGACATTTTCTACTTATGAGACATTTTCTACTTACATCCCCTTCAACAGAGTGAGCTTGACATTTAACTCTGGAGAAACATGCCTAATCCTACAGAGCCACTTGATACGGAGAGTAGTAAGTGTTGCAGAGTTGTAGAGACAAGTCCCAGTTAAAGTGCAAAGCAACCTGTCTGGATTTCCTCTGCCGTGTTATAGCACCAGCTGTCCCCAGACCGGCACTGCACCGCAAGGAATGGGAAAGATTTAGGTGCTCTTTACCCTAATTAACACGCCCCTAATGTCGGGCCCTAGTACAATTGTGTACTCCATGCCACCTCCTGCCACCCACATCTGGCGTCAGTCTTCAGAATCACAAGAGACGCTGCAGCCCCTGCTGCTCTGCTCAGAGTTGAAGAAAGTAAGAGCTGGACTGCTTACCAACTCTCTGGGCAGCAGCGGGGAGGCCACGAGAGGCCTGAGTATTGCCAGCAGGAGTCAGATGGCGCAGTGCGGGGCGCGGACCAGACTGGCGCATGGCATTTGGGATTCCCTGGAAGCCTGACAAGAGGAAGAAGGACAATGACAGGAAACTCTCAAAATACAAAATGATTAGCAATCCCAGGAGCACCAGCTGGGAGACGTGTGTGCACTTGTGCCTGGAAGGAGGGAGCCAAGGAAGGGTGTTCGGTGGAGAAGTCTTCATTGCTGCTGCCAACCTCGCCCACTTTGCAGAGTGAGGGAATTCGGGCTCTAGAAACCCCAGCAGGCGACACGAATATGAACGCACAGGGAACTACAGAGCATGCCCTGGTAAGACAGATGGCAGCTCTCTCAGGGACTGGCACGGCAGAGCCCAGGTCAACAACAGATATGACCAGGTGCGTGGATATTGCCTAGCAGGGCTTTCAGTCGCCACCAAAAGTGAGTGCACCTCACCACCAGTCATCCCAGCCATGGCCAAGAATGACGGCCAGTCTGTTCTTTGCAGGAGAACAGCAACTGCGTTTTTCTTCCCATGTCCAGTGGCACAAAAGGGCGTCAGACGCAGGATCAGCAGGCAGAGTGGAGGATAATGGGAGAGTAAGACACACCCCTGGGTTAAAGCCACAGTGCCATTTCCAGCACACTCACCTTGAGGTCTCCCCCCTTGCTGCCAGCGTGGGTTAGGTCTCATCTGTGTCATCTGACTGGGTGCATAGTACGTGGGTCTGCTCTGAGCCTGAAAGGAGGAGGGCAGAAAAAACACCGAAGGAGCCGGACCTGAGCCCGTGATATAAAGTGTTGTTTACAACAGGAGTTGGCACGCTTCCTAAGTCCAGCACAGCGTGCCCCAGAGTCACATGACAACAGCAGGCAGCTGGGATGAATCCCACTCCCTCGGTACCTCACATTAGGAGCTGCGGCCTAGTGAAACGCACAGCAGTAAGACTCCATGGAGTCCTTGTAGAGAGTCAAGCCAGGCGATGCTGAGAATAAAGCCATGCTGACTCACTTAGTTGGGCTTACCTGCGGCATAGCAGGCATGAAGTACCCCCCAGCAGCGGGCTGAAACTGGTTAATGATCGTGTTGGCAGGCAGGGCTCTCATTCCAGCAATGCGCTGCATGTACTGATTAGTGAGGTGGGCCTTTCGCTCCTCTTTCCTCTGTGCTAGCGCAACATACAGCGGCTTGGAGCCCACGATACGCCCATTCATCTCAGTCACAGCTTTGGTAGCTTCTTCTGGAGAGGAAAAGCAGACGAAGCCAAACCCTTTGCTTCGTCCATCTTCCAGCATCACCTAAAATGAAGATTGACAGAGTGGCAGCGTTGTGAAGGCAGGTACCTGTCACGAGAGCTTGGCTGGAGTTATAGCAATCTATTCACAAGTCAGGGGACTCAAGCGATAGGTGATTTTTCAGATGTATCACATGGGAAGGGGCTGTTGTCTATAGGGAGAGGGTCAGCCAGCAATGCATCAATTGTTGCTACTTCCATGCAATCTCTACTTCCTTCCCATTGCCTGCCAATAAAGAGAAACTGTATGTTTTACCCTAGGGAATCTCCACGACCTTCTGCCAGAGGATAACTGTTACAGAGTTGTAGAGACAAGTCCTCAATGAGAGAGGAAAACAACCTGTCTGGATTTACTCTGCTTTGCTGTTAGCACCATGTGTCCCCAGGCCCACACTGTACTGCAGGGAATGGGAAAGATTCAGGTGCACCGCTTAAACTGCATGACTCAACACTGCATTTCTGGGGATCTCGTATACGTCAGGAGTCACTTGAAACACCTCCCATCTCCTCACCTCATTAGAGATGAAGCAAGATTTTCATTATAATTCTCAAATGAAAACACATTCCATTCCCACTGAAAACCACATCTCGACTGGTCAAGATGTTTTCGGTGCGTAAGAGAACCCCAGATATAACGATCATCCTCAACCCCTGGCCCAGATTAAATAATGGCTTCTCCCATGGAGATTTCCCTTGAAATCTAAGAACCTCTAAACCCCAACAATACCTTGGCACTTGTAATAGACCCAAAAGGCGAAAACTCCTTCCTCAGTTTTTCATCATCAATAGTGTCATCTAGGTTCTTAATGTACAGATTAACACCCTAAACGAGAGAATACCAATACATGAGGCTAATATGGAAGACATCCATATCAGTGAAGAAATTGCATATTTAGAGACTATTGAGCAGCCACATCTATCTGCCAAACCCATGAACTAAGGGCAGGAAATGTTGCAGCGTTGTAGAGACAAGTCCCAGTGCAAATGGAAAGGAGCCTGTCAGAATTTCCTCTGCTTTGCTCTAGCATCACGTGTCCCCAATCCTGCACTACAAGGGAGCAGGAAACTATAACCCGGCCTAGCTTTACCATAACTAAAACCACAGAAGATGGCGTGGTCTCTGCTACCTTTTGTCATCCAGGTAAGGTGTCGGTCTTTATAAAGGCAGGAGAGACTACATGCCTGAGACTATGTCGATAGACCTTAAAAACCCAGACTTTATTCTTGCATGCTACTAAACCTTACTAAAAATCCAGCCATAGCTCTGACCCTGGAGTTCCCGCTACTGATATTAAGAGATTGCCTTTAACTCTAGAGGTCAGTACTGCAAGAGGACAATTAAATAAGACTAGGCATGTTCCCTTTAAATCCACCCGTACACTTCTGCCTGAAGATGCCCACCTCCAGAATAGACACACACTGTCTTACCTGGTACCGGCTGATTCTCTCTTGCTTCAGCTGCTCAAACTTCCGTTTCAGCTCTGCCTGGCGCTCTACTTTCTTCTGTGCCCGGCCTACGAATACCATTTTCCCATTGATATCCTTTCCATTCATTTCTTCCACTGCCTGGACAGGGGTGCAAAGAGAAAATTCCAGTCAAATGGTGAGGCAAAGCAGCAGCTGCTCCTATTGCTACTGGCTTGGGTGCCAGCAATCCATCCCCCTTCTCCTGTAACATCACATTTGGGTTGCATCTAAATAAAGGCCAGATAAAATACAAACTGTAGTTATCAGCAGGAATCATCCTGAGACAGCTCACTCTAAATTCCCAACTAACAGCGGAGATGTGTGAACTTACGGATGATTATTCAACCCCTGACTACAGGGCCAAATCTTGTCAGACTTACTCTGAGGGAAGAGCATTTCTCAGTATCATACCAGCTCCAGGCACTCCCCCCTCTCTCTCCCCGCTCCCCAACTCCCCCCCAAAGTCTCCCGGTACAATATTCCCTAATCAGATAAAATTCCTGCTGGTTATCCAACAGGACACAATGCAGATCCAGTAGTTTGGAGGAATATGGACTTTAATCTTGAATAACCATCTTGGTGACGTGCAGAAGCTATTCAAGCCAACCCTAGATACGCTCAGATCTAAGCTTTCCTGAGGATCAGTGTTCCCCATCCCTCGATTAAACAACAGCTTCCCACACTTATTTCTGTATAAGCACTTGACCAGAACCAAAGGGGTTTCGTACCTTGTTGGCATCTTCATGTTTTTCGAAGCTCACAAAGCCAAAGCCTTTGGACTTCCCAGTGGGATCTGTCATCACCTTAACGCTCAGAGTCTTGCCTGTTGCCAAGCGACAGAGTTAGCAGGGCATTAGCTACACGACGTTTCCAGGAGACACTTTCAGAATCAAAACTAAAGCCTCACATGACACCTGGCTGTCTCTCGTTCCCTTTGTGTCCCAGCCTCTGCCTCCTGTCTGACATAACTGCCCCCTTCTCGGGAATGTCCTACTCCTCAGAGTGACTCAGGAGTAGCAACACTGTTGGTAGCACTCGTGTGAATTACTATGGGGTTACAAGCTTTGCAGCTGCAGCGAGAGTGTATTTACCATATTTGCTGAAGAGTTCCTTTAGTCTCTCGTCATCCATGTCATCCCCAAAATTTTTAATATAAACATTGGTGAACTCCTTCGCTTTGGCTCCCAGCTCAGCCTCCCGCTCTTTACGGGACTTGAATCTCCCAACAAATCTGAAAGGAAAGAGTGTCACTGTGAGAATAACTCGTTTTCAAGGATGGAAGTATGATTTGCAGTGGGATAAAAAAATGAGTGTCTAGTAGAAGCTGGGGGAAGATGTTGCAGGCCAGAAACTAGGCAGAAGAATCAACTATCCTATGGTGGACAGGTGGCAGGCCAAAGATGCCCACCCAGCTCTGCAGTGGAGAGTGTAGGGCAAGAATACCCACCCAGCCCATTAGTGAAGAGGAAGCAGGCCATGGCTTGGGCAGGGAAACTCACCAGCCCTGTAGTGGAGAGGTAGCAGGCCAAGGCTTGGGCCAGGACAACCAGCAGCCTTGTGTGTTCCCTGTTAATACTGAGATGCATCACAGTTCATGCGATCGTTGCTGCTTCTGGCTGTGACACTCACACTTTGCGGTCGTTTAGCAGCATGCCGTTCATCTTCTCGATGGCTCTGTCTGCAGCATCCTGGGTCTCAAAGTGCACAAATGCGTAGCCCTTAGAGCCATTCTCATCACACACCACCTACAAGCGACAGAACAAATCAGATCATCAGCTCTGCATGACGACACACAAAACCGGTTACACGGATAACAGCAGAGACATCCTCTATTTTCTTGATTTACACAAGTGTGAGTAAGATGTAAATGGGGTCCTGGTTTTTTTTACTAAGACTCCGAGGCATTATACAAACAAATAAAATCTGAACACCGGACAACAGCTTGGTCCTGTGGCTAGGAATTTAGGCTGGGAGTCAAGACACTTAGGTTCTGGTCCACAATGTGCCATCTACCTGCTGTGTGACAGCTTTCTGTTCTGTGAAGTGTGGATGAGACCTACCCTCCTTTGTGAAGCACTCAGATCTGTGAATGAAGCGCTCTACAGAAGCATAAGCCTGACTTACTATTGCTGATGTACTACATACAAAAGGCAGACTTAAAGCATACGACAGCTACAACCCGAACATTAACCCAGCCTTTCATAACCTGAAACGTGCATTCTTGCTAGTACCTTCCACTGCAGAGAACAGAAGCTTTGACATTTGTTGTAATCACACAAGTGGAGTTTTAAGACGGGAAAACAAATTTTGCCAAGGGACAGAGTCAACAAGGCATTACCTACTCTGCGTTTTCAAGAGAGGCTTTCAAAGCTGTGCACAGCTGTGTGCCTTGATTACCAAGATCAGGTCTAACTTGAATGATCCTCCCCCTTTTGCTCAGCTGTGTTCTTTTCTGTTCTGCTTTTGGAGATTCCCTTGCCCGAGGACCGTGCCGTTTTCCCTCCCTTGTTGTGTGTGTTTGGTTAGGTCAAGACAGCACTATGGAAGGTGGATTCTTACACAATGGTGGCGTTTCAGGGTTTATGGAAGGTATCAAGTCTCACCTTGCAGGACAAGATATTTCCAAATGCCGAGAATGTGTCATAAAGTGCCTTGTTGTCTATGGATTTGTCCAGATTCTTGATGAAGACATTCCCAACCCCCGACTTCCTCAGAGAGGGGTCCCGCTGAGACCACATAATGCGGATGGGTTTGCCTTTGATAACATCAAAGTTCATGGTGTCTAGAGCACGCTCAGCTGTGAAGAGAAGAAAGTCAGGAAGAACAAGCTTCTGTTTCTTTGAATCTCTTTCAGTTTATGTAGTCTCCTTCTAAACAATGAAAGGACAAGGCCTAGCTGATATCCTTGGCCAGCAATTCCAATGGCTACCTGACCTTTATTGTAAGATTAGACAGTAAGTATATATAATAAAAAAGACTACATTGCCTATTTTAAACTGATGTCTTTGTGGCAAGGCCACTAGATGTGTTTTTACAAGACTACATTACAATGGGTTTAGTATAAATTATTTTTCATAAGCGTGATAGCATGGTTTAGCAATCAAAAGACAGAACTGGGAATCGAGACACTTGTCTCACCTATGGAAAAAAAGATTATTTTTTCCATCAAGTTTGAGCTAACTTGGTTGAAAATAAGGGCTTATTTTCTTAGTCTAGACATGGCCCTAAGTGGTTCTGCCCCCAGTTCTACCACTAACTCACTGAATGACCCAGAGCTGTAGCATGCCCCTATACAAGCATTCACACCCACGTCTGTAAAGTTCTTTGGGATTTGCCGTGAAACATGCCAGGAGTACAAGGAGGGGTGATGACAAAGTGAACCATGGAGGTCTTTGTCTTCTACATGGAGACATATGGGAGAAGCTGGTTCCCTGGGGGAGAAGGAAGACATTGTGGTAGGGGCCGAGGGGACAGACTGGATGATGTCTCTTTAATATTTATGCATATTCAGTACTCTGCATAAAATCCTTATAACACCTTGTAAGGCAAATCTTTTCTAGTGTAGACCACGAGACTACTATAGCTATACCAGTAAACTCTTCTAGTGGCAACACACCTTACATCGCTGGTTGCCAAACTTTTCCTCTCTTGCCCCCCCTTACCATTAATGGAACGTGCCCATGCCCCCCACCCTGACTAGGAGCAGAGGGCAGTGGCCAAGCCACAGTTGGGAGCAGGGCCACGACTGGATGCTGGAGCGGGGCTGGAGGGCACTTCTCACCCCCTCCTGGGGGCTGGCCCATGCCCTGCCGTGGCCCTCCGGAAGTTCCTCTGCACACGGGTGCGTCCCCCAGTTTGGGCGCCACTTACATCATGAGGAGTGCTTCTGCTAGCATGGCTTACACCAAAGAAATAAGCTGTATCAATGGAAGCATTTTGCCAGTGTAAGAGCTGAAACTCCCCTCTCACTTGTCCCTGAACTACACACTTGCAAAGGAAAGGGAACACGTAAAGTTGCATGAGAGAGAAAATACCGCTGTCGTAGGGACTCGGCTAACTTTGTTTAGTCAAAAGGGTTAAATTTAACCAACTGGCCTAACTCGATTTATTCCTCAACGGCTGCAGTCTGAATCAATGCCATTCTTTCAGCAGCGCGCAGTTTACCACAGTCAATTTCCAGTAGGCACTTCAAAAGGCAACTCAGCCCAGCTTGTTGAATTTGGCAGCATTTATTTATAGCAGGGAGAGGTCCTCCAGAGGCATGTGTTGGCAAGAACACAAACTACTAGTATGTACCATTTGCAGCCGAAACAGGGCTCCTGTTCAAAGGTGACAAGCAGTTTGAAGCAAAGGAATGCAATCAGAATGAATTCTGAAACTTTATGCTAATTATCGAGCCGCAAACTAGTTAGGATCCGCTCCCGCTTTCTTTCAGCCTTTCTGCCGTTACTAGCTAGAAGCAGAACTTAATTGTGCTGCCGTCTCTGTTAGCACATTAGGCCACAGTATCCCGTCTGCCGCTTGAAGTCGGCTTAAGACCTTTGTGAGCATTACAGTGAGCTGCCCAAAATAGAGATTCTCCCAGTGCTTATGGGAAGTTTACATCTGTCTCCATCTACGGAGACGACAAGGCACAAACACACCAGTACCTGAGAGAAATCTGAGTGAACGGGCATGAGTGGTTTGAATAAGCCCCAAACCCATCTCTGATTCATTTCCATGGTCTAGAAAAAACACCTCCACAATTTACTTCTATTTAGGCCAAAGCTTCAGCCATTTTAATCCCTGTGTCTGTTTCTCTCCTACCGATTCCTGTCATCCTTCCAGCAGATCCATTTGTAGCTCACGCAATCGTGCAGCACACTCACTTTCTAACTACTTAACCCCCATTTGGATTTCTGTTTCATGCCTGCTCCTAGTGTAAACTACTGAGATACTCCCTGTATTCTGCCTGAGACCTCACAGTTATGCCCTCTTCCCTCTCTCTGATCAAGTGGTGAAACAATGCTGGAGTTAGCCACTGTTGTTAAGGTCCATAAAGGCAGATAACTACACAGGCAAAGGTTCAGCCATCAGAAAGCCAGTAGTAGAGTTTTACTCTGTGAGGGTGGCTGCTCCATAAACCTTTGTGTCTTTGTTTATTACCACTATGTTTTTTTAAAAAGAGCCTGGAGTTCACCTACTCTGATTTATTTACCATTGGGGAGATTAAATACAACAGTTAAATACTTCAACACCAGTTATATTGTTTAGGCTCATTCTCTCTGCTTTTCTATGTTACTTGACCACAGCTCTTCATTTAAAATCCTTGAAGAAAGATTTCAAATACAGTTTGGTTAGTCCTAATAGGGAAGGCTTGCGGAAGAATTTCTTTACAGACAAAACGTTTTAAGTCTCAGGTATTGTCAGGGACACTAAAGAAGATGGAAGTAATTGGGCATGAATTATTCCTGGGCCCATGGCAAGTGGTGGTGGGGCAGTTATAGAGGAACACGATATGAGGTAAGAAGTGCTTTGCATACAAACACCCCCAGGCTTTCTCAGCCCTGGTCTACATTACAAACTTACGCTGTTTTAACTATATTGCTCAGAGGCATGGAAAATTTACACGCCTGGGTGACGCAGTTATACCACCCTAACTCCTGATGTAGACAGCCTTTCAGGGAGGTGGAGTACCTACATTCTTATTAGAGATACAAGGTGGGTGGGGTAACACCTTTTATTGGACCAACTTCCAATAGAAGATATTACCTTACCCACCTAGTCTCTCTTATATCCTAGGACCAACACAGCTACAACCACCTTACATTCTTATGACAAGCTCTGGAGCGAATTACCACAAAAGCAAGCTCTTCCAGTGTGGTAGCAAAGCAAGTATATAAATAGAATTAACAAACTAGCCTTTTGCAAGCTGATCACATTGTACAGCTCTGGAAAAGCCTCCCTTCAGAGATTTCTGGAAATTACACTTATCTCAGCAATAAGAACCAAAAGGGATTGGTCATGATGCATTCAATCTGTTTTACTTTTTGTTAAGATTCTTTGGTGGAAGGATTTCTCTTCCCATGGGCTTTTGTAACAGCTTATCTATACATATAACTCCATATGAAAGTCTGTCTGCTGAATTAGTGTGTTTTCAAAACAAAAAGTGCCCCTGGCCATGCCAGGCTATAAAAGTTAAACAACAACTAATCACACATGAAATGTGAAGAACTAAATTCAATTCCTCTTCTAATTATGACGCTGAAAGAATTTTCTTCAGTTTTATCAGAAAAAGATGCAAGGTAAAGGTCATGGTTATCAACCAGAACATGGAGCAGTCTTTTGGTCAGTCTACCTACCATAGTATGATGTGCTCAGGATTCAACAGTCACCAGTGTGGCAAATAACACTATGGCAAAATGTAGTGCAACATGAGCATCCTTCCCTTTCTATACTGACACCCACATGTCCTTTTCTTTAAGGGCAAACAGTGTAGGGTGAGTGCCATCTTTTTAAAAGGTAAGACAAGAATTGTTTTGAAGTTGAAAAAAAATTCTGTTCTTCCATGACAAGTCTTGGTTATAAGGAGATCATGCCACCAACGGCCTTGTCTTTCCAAAATGTTTGATCATATATTGTTTAGTGCACCAGCCGTCTTTTGCTCATGCAGCAAAATAGCATGTGGAGCTGAGATCACCACTTAGGAGAAATTCAACACTCTTCAGAAGAGATTCTTTTCAGGAAAACAATGGGAATCTGGCAATTTCTCCTTCCCACACATTTCTCAGTGACTAGGCTTCCCATGTGTAAGTCATTTGGCCTCCTTAACCTACAAGTAACTAGACATCTGCTACTGTGCCAGAGTATTACTTCAGCAGAGACTTTCTAGAATGCCTGCTGCCTCACTGGGAGCCAAGTATGAAGCAACCCCTTCCTCAAATACCTGCCTATTTATTGCAATGAAAGGTGATCTTGAACGTATATTGGAAAGCCACCTGTCCTCTACTTTTTATGCATGACAGGGCATTTTTAATAGATCAAGGAGAACATGTAACTAATCACTCATCTAATCTCTATAAAGGAAACACTCTGCCCCTTCTAGTTTCATGTCTACTTTTATAGTACTCAAGGGCCCTCTGCACTTCCACCTTCTCAGTTTTAGGGAAGCTACAGTGAGTAAAAGTTTACATAGCTACATTTTCCTGCATCTTTCTTTCTCTTTTTTCTCTCTCTCTCTCCATATGGATACTCAGACTAAGTCCCTGTGTTCATCTAGTCCCAGGTCTGACTACTACTAGGCCTTGTTTCCACAGCCTGTTTTTACCACCCCTGGTCCTTTCCTAACAAACAGGCAATAATACCTACCTCTCTCCCAACCTATGAGGATCAGTTAAGGTTTATAAGATGCTGTGAATACAGAAGTTTTCTATAAGCGGTAACACCACAGGAAGTAACAGGACCAAGAATACAATGTGTACAACCTCAGCCTCTCTCTAATTCATCTCTTCCTGCTGTTAAATCTTACCCCACGTACATACGTTGCTTGACCTGTGTATGAAGCAACTCCATGGTCTCCATGAATGAAAAAAATTCATTGGGATATGAGGCAGCTTATTACTAATACTGTACATCAACAGGTAGGAACGGAAGAGCCATTCAAAGCAATCAGCACTACTGGGGAAGAAAGGGGATATGCTACCCTGGTCTCATGTATCGGGAGACAGGATGGAAATCCAGGGTAGCATATAATCAGGGCTACGCTATTCCAGACAAGAACTCATCCCAGCAGATTCTGCTTCTCAATAGGTTTAGAGGAATACATCAGTTACGTATTAACTATTATATTTACTACAGATTATAAGGCTCACGATTAAAGGACCATGTATTCCTTTATGCAGCGAATAGATTACCATCTGTATTCTTAAACCTGAATCTAAAAGATACAGTAGAGTTCACATGTAGCTGAAGTTTGTGCTGTTGCAAATTAATTCTGGATTACAGTTAAAAATTCACTCCTTTTTACAGTGAACATGCCCAGTCTAGAGGTTTACAGCATGTAAAGATGCTTAGTCACAGCACCGGACAACACTTCAGCTGTCTGTAATGCAAGACTGTGGGAACTAGGGCAGAAAATGCTGACCCAGTTTTCCTTTAGATAAGGACATATTAAAAACTGATCACCTCTGCTCCGTCCTTCTCAAAGCTCTGCTGCTGTGGGCTAGTAGTTCCTATATTGTGAGACTACTACCGTTTATCTGTTCGAAGTTCACAGACCTCAAGGCTTATGTTAGCTTTGGCAAGTTAGCATCTTACAGGATAAAGGCCTCTAAATTCCTTGAATTACTGTTGAATATAATAAAAGCAAGCCAGCCCAATGGGCTACAATCTGAAAGAGCCTAGGCCAAGCAAGGCACCGTGAATTTTGTACATCAGCCATTATGGCTTCATGTGAGCTGGGGGTAGATTTCTTTTTAAAATGAAAGAAAAAGCTGCAGTAAATACTGCAGTTCAACTTCACAACCACAAACTAGATCAGCCAACAGGGTTTACCCAGGGTACGTCTACACTGCATTTTAAAACTTGTGACAGCGAGTCGCAGAGCCTGGGTCTACAGAGGCTTGTGCTACAGCACTAAAAACAGCAGTCTGTGGATCCACACACCCAGCCTCAGTGCCACGGGTTTTACAACTCAATGTCGAAGTACCCCGACATTACAATCCGCAGCCCACTGCACCTCCCAATTCTCACTTAGAGGGTGGGGGTGGGAAGCCTTCTTTACAGTTATTCAGATTGAAGGTTTGACCAGATGCTGACTAGTCTTCAGCTTCCTTCAAGGTGACTGATTGGATAAAGACCCAGGCACACAGTTTAAAGCAGGACAATTTGGGGAGGGAAAATGAGGAAGATTTCATTCTCAAATGAGTCAGAGAAAGCCAGAGTCCACGAAAGCTGAGTTTGGGCAAACCGGAACACTACTTATCTGCTTCCCAGAGGTGCTGTGATGATTGGCTAACGTTTGCAAAGGACTCTGAAGATGTGAAGTGGTTACAATTATTCCCACTTCACAACCAATAGCAAATTAGGGCAGCCATGAAGTTACTTTCACCTGCCATTGTAATTCAGAGCTAGGTGACTGTATGGAGACTTATACAAACAGCAGAACATTTCAGAGAAAAGGAAGAGTGATGTGCATGTGTGTCCAACTTACCATCAGCCGGCTGCTGGAAGTTGACATAGGCATATCCCAGGGAGCGACGGGTGATCATATCCCTGCAGACTCGGATAGAGAGCACAGGCCCAGCAGGGCTGAACTTCTCATACAGCATGGCCTCGGTGACATCAGAGTGCAGGTCGCCCACATACAAGGACGCCATCGGGTAGCTGCTAGCAGCCGTATTCATCTTCTACCAAGCACACGCTCCCACCAGAAACTCTTATTTTGTTAAATTTTTTTTTTTTTTTAAAAACAGACTTTTAGAAACTAAATTAAAGCAGGAAAGGCTTAAAGTTATTTTTGTTAAAATCACTAATTTGGGGCTAACAGAAACTGAAGTGGGAACAAGAGGAGAAGAAGAGACGAAGAGTCACAGGAGGAAGTAAGAGGCTAATGGGAAGTCAGGATAAGAGCAGAGGACTGTGGGGACTTGACAGTCAGAGCAGCAGATGGAGGGTTTAGTGCAAGAGAAACTTGTGGGGGATCTGGAGGTGGAGACAGAATTGTATGGAAAACTGGACCCGTGTTTGATTATATCAGGCCCTGGGAGAGGAAGAGACAAGAGGGGAAGCAGCAGGACGGAGAAAAGGCCTAGAAGTAGGCAAAAAAAAGTTAAGACTTCCCACAAGCAACCCCCTACTTCCCAAGCAAAAAGACAACTCCAAAGCCCCCTCCGCACTCTGGTGTTTTCCCACCTAGTTTCCAAAAGCAAAATACGTCAATTTTGAAAAACAGAACAAAGTGTTTCTCTCTTTTTTTTAAATATATTACTTATGCCAAAGCCTTCAGACCCACAGCCGCTGCGTTCTTATTTGCTAAGGTAAAAAAAACTTGGAAAAAATAAAATAAACTCTGCAATATATAGCTATAGGGTGGTTTTTTCCCCTTCTTGTCTTTAAAAGGCGACCGATATCTGTCTCTCTCTATATAAAATATACCCCGCTTGCTCGGACGAGGATCATAAATACTTGTCTGGAGGAGCCAGGCAGGGAGGCATCAGCTGTTCCTTTCCCGAGGGGACAGACACGCGGTGCGATGGGTGGCGCAGACAGACGGACAGCGGCCGATGGTGGGCGGGGAGCAGGGACCGAGACCCACGCGGAGAGCAGAAAGAGGACAGACGGACAGACAGCCGAAGAAGGGGGGGGGGCGCAGAAGGACGAAGGGACGGACAGCCGGACGACAGACACACCCGTTGGGGGAGGGGAGAGAAACGTGGGACCCGGACAGACCCACGGACCGGGGGCGCTGAGGGGCCGGACAGACCCACGGACTAGAGACGGTTGGGGGGGGCGGACGGACGGACACACGGGCCGGGAGGAGCCGGACGGACGGACACACGGGCCGGGAGGAGCCGCACGGACGGACGGACACACGGGCGGTCGGGGGGGGGGGGGGGCGGACGGACGGACACACGGGCCGGGGGGGCCGGCCGGACAGACGGACACGGGGAGCCGCTCTCGCCCCCGGCGCTGGCTCGTTGCTTAGGAATTTTTCGGGCTTTTTGCGATTTTTTTGGGGTGTTGCGGCGGGCCCGGCCCGACTCCCGCTGCGGCCAGGCGAGCAGAGGCGGCCCCGGGCCAGGGGCGCCCCTTTTATAGCCGCTCCCCGGGGTGAAAGGGCCGCCGTGCCGCGGAGAGCGGACACGGGCCGGCGGGGAGCGACCCGCCGCAGGCGCGGGCCGCCCGCTGCAGCGACCCCTGCCGGTGGAGGAGCGCCGCCCCGCCGCCCGCGCTCCCGGCCCCCCAGGGAGTGAGCCGGCCCTGCAGGGCGGGCACCTCCCCCTCCCCCACACATCTGGCACCCCCCATCATGAGCCCCCCCAGTAATCTGGGGGTTACAGCACGCCCAAACCCCACATATCTGGCTGCCCCCCCATCATGAGCCCCCCTCCAGTAATCTGGGGGTTACAGCATGCCCAAACCCCACACATCTGGCTGCCCCCCATCATGAGCCCCCCTCCAGTAATCTGGGGGTTACAGCTCACCCAAAACCCACATATCTGGCTGCCCCCCCATCATGAGCCTCCCCCCAGTAATCTGGGGGTTACTGCACACCCAAACCTCACACACCTGGGCAGCCCCCCCAAAGCAGGACCCTCTCTCCACTAATTCAGGGCAAGCCCCTCCACCCAAACCTCACATGGGACAGACCCCGAACTCAGGACCTCCTTGCCAACAATCCAGGGTGATTCCCCCCCCAAACATCACACACACACATCAGGGTAGCCCCCCACCCAACCCTGACCCCCTCCAATAATCTGGGGTAGCCTCAAACCCAAACCCTCATGCGCACATCAGCCCTCACCCTCCCAATCTTGGACCCTTCCTCCCCAACAATCTTGGGTAACCTATCTAGGCAGCCCCGCAAAAAGCGGACCCTTTTCAACAAACCAGGGCAAAGCATAACTCAAATCTGTCTCTCTCTCTCACTCACTCACACACCCCAATCTAGGGGTACCAACTACACTCAACTCCTGAGCATCCCTGAGAATCTGGGGACAAGACCCCACTCAAATTATGAGACCTGCTCACCAACAATCCAGAGGCAAAATCCCAAATCTTGACACCTCCTCCCAGACAAGAGGGGTCAATTCTCTCCCCCCACACCCGAAAAATCCTGCTAATCTACCTGCTCCTAAAATCTGCCCTGGGAATTGGGGGATAATTCCCTACCAAAATCCGGACAATCCCAGAAAAACCTCCCTTCACCCCACGTGTGCATTCTGTCATTCCCACTTCTTAAAAAATCCAACGGCAACCCCCCTGTCCATTCATTTCCTGACAATCCCCCCCCCACACCAAACTGGGACAAATTCCCTGACCAATTCTGACACCCTTTCCCTTTGCCCCATAAAACACACATTCCATGGGCAAAAGTCTGACATTCACTTTTCCCCTACAAAACCCCATCCAAATCCTGGCAATTCCCTTTAGCCTTACACTTCTTGCCCTCCTTCCAACTATCTAAGACCATCACCCCCCCCAATCTTGTCAATCTACTCCCCAGGCCAATTCTGGGGCAAACTCCTACGAATATCCTCTGCATATCTCCACTTGACTACGGACGACCTGCTACCCACGTCTTGACAGTCTTTCCCAACCTCCTGTCAGCTGTGTGGCAACAAAACCCCCATATACTAATCCCCTCTCCACTCAAGTTATACCAAACACTTGTTGCCTCTGCATGGAGAGAGCAGATCTGAATATTCAAATGGGCCAATGGCACTGCCATAAATTCATAGCCAGGAGGCGATGCCATCCTTTTAGCCAGTGAAGAGATGGAAATGTTGGAACCAGAAGATTCCATCACAGTTGGGGTTGGGCCATTGGAAGAGCCAGCTGGGAATGGGTAGTAAGAACATGGGTATGGGGGGACTATTTTTATGCCACTTGAGAGACATTTTTATCCCCTCCCCTGCAAACAGTGCATAGGAGAATTGAGGTGAGGGTATCTCTTCAGTCCATGAAGGGGCTGGAATTGGGAAGTTCTGTGGTACTGTGACAATCAGGGAACGGGAGGTGACTAGGAAGTTGGTGAAACACATAAGAAGACCAGTGTCCTGGGACTGAAACTGAGGTGAAAAAAGGGAAAGGGAGAGAATAAAGGACAAACCCATCTGAATCAGGAAGAAAGAGGGAGCAGAGAAGAAAAGCCGATGGTGAAAAGCTCCTGAAAACAGGGCTTGCTCCTGACTATTCCCTGTCACTGGCGTGAGGGTGTTTGGCTCTTAGCTATGGTTTTGGAGATGTTCCCAGCACTGAGATCCGGAGTGACTGTAGCTGGAGTTGTTCCCATAGCGATCTGCCTCCTTGCATTTAGAACATCATTTTCCCTTGAACCAGGGCTAGTTCCTGAAGAAAACGCCAGGTCGCATCGTGCATTGCCCGAGAGCAGCACCAACGCTTTTCGACATCTCCCTTTGGAAGCCAGTCATCACTCTCCATTCACTGGGTGAGTAAAAGGGGGAGGGTGGAACAACAATGAACGGAGAAGAAAACTGCCGGAACATGCTCCAACCCCAGATTCACTAGAATCAATGCAGCCGAGATCCATAATTCTCCATTCCCAGCTTCTTTAGTCTAAGAGTAAGGACATTACAGGGCAGAATTCAGTGGTTCATTAATGATGGGCAAGTGCCACAGGCATCTAGTTCACAGAACCTGAAATATCCTTCAGGGTCTTGTTGCGATTATAAGGTGGCTTTTCAGTTATAAATGTACTTTTCTTTAATCCTAGATAAAAGCAATGGTTAATTCTATTTCTGGTAGCCCTATCCTTCCAGGATGGTAAATAATTTACAGTGGAAGAATAAGAGGAAACAATGGAGGTAATGAAACATCTCGTTTTACAAAATTTTTCAGTTGTAACCCCTTTTCAGCCCCCTGGCTTTTCCTGCTTCTGAGCTCATGTCCTCCCAACTGTGCAGCCACGTGTCCCACACCTCACGAGCGCATTGGATTCTGGTGACATCTGGGAGGAGGTAGGAAAGCCTAACACAGTGTTGTTATTGTGTCCTTTCTGCCGGCGCTATGTTCACTCTAAGATCTGAACACTGCCCACCTGCCTACTGTGGATCAGGACAAGGCCAACCTGCAATTTCTATTTGAAAAACTCAGCCCAGAGTGCTTAATGGGGTGAGCGCTCCTGCTTCCAATGTCTTGAAACGCTGACATTTCAAATGGCCCGGCAATCTTCAAAGCGCCGGTGCCTCTGGGCAGCACTGGCGTTGGCAGGTGGGAAACCATTCTGAATGCAGCATTTGCTTTAGGTGTGTGAGTATCCCGCTCCCTGTGCTTAAGTAGATTAAGATTAGTCTAGACCTATCTTAATTAAAACTTTGTGCCCCCTTCCACGAAGTTGGAGTCACGTGAATCCCACATGCTGTTTCCTTCTACCAGCAGGTGAGATCGCAAAGTGTATTGACGCTTGGGAGTGGAAGGGGGCACCCAATGTCCATCTTCTGCTTTCAGGGCCAAAACCAGTCAGTCCAATGGATCGCACTGCTCTGGCTGCTTCCAGAGACGTAGCTGCATCTGGGACCCCTTTCACTATGGGGCCTGCATCCCAAAAAGCTGTCTCTGTCTGCACTTCTTCAGGCCGTTGGAGGTGGCTGGAGCAAAGGTTTCTGATGATGTCCTTTTGATATTCTTTGTTCTCTCAGCACGTGCCTAATGATGGCAGGTCAGTGCAAGACCTTTCACCCTGTGCTCGTTTGTCAGGATTCTGAAAAGTAATTCATTATGAACTGGCACTGCACACTACGGGAAGGGGAAGGCTATTGTTTAATACCAGTTTTCGTCTGGATGCTGAACAAGGAGAGTCACCTTTCATCAGTGGTGGCCGTATATTCCTGCGTCCTGTTGTATCCACTGAGCCTGGGATAGGATTCATCATTAATTTTACCATTTACCATGGCTTTACCATTAGAGGGCAGACCTGGATCATATTGTTTAACGTCAGACTGAGCTTTACTAATTATCGCATTGTCTGGTGAAGGGTTTATGGAGCAGAGAACTCTGGATGCCTTGGTTGGGCAGGAATCATTAGCAATGACAGCTATAAAGTATCAGTTTGAACAGCTGTTGGGACGTCTCTTATTGTTCCTGAACCTATTTGAAAACAAGAGTCTACCTTATCCAAAGTTAAAGATGCTGCACGCAGACAGGATTGGGACACCCCCGGCAAAACAGACTATGACACGACAGCACATTTCACAACGGTGGGGTTTGGAAGACTTTATTTGACACCTTTTGCTGGATGTCCGGCAGCTCACGAGGTTAACAGCTCTGCACCGTACAAAGTGAGATGAGGCTGCTTACCACTAGCTCTCCTGCACAGACTAGCTCCAGGAACAAGCAATCCACGGGCAACTTCTCTGAACAAGAATATTTCATCTCTGATTGACTCTGCCACCTCAGGAAATGAGTGAGGACAAAGTAGCAGGGGGGCATTTCTGTGTATTAAGAGCAATCCGAAGGGACTCGCTTCCAAAAAAAGTCTGCCTAGCCCATACACATTTAACACATGTATGTCAGAACACAGCTGTATGAACACTGCTGCAATCCACAGCTGGTGACTTGCTTGACCTGTGTGATGGCGAGGGTCTGTTACATTAAAAAGTCTGTTACACTACTCACTGTTCCCCATTTCCTTCCTTTGCCCTTCTTCCACGGCACAGCACCGCTGACCCAGGCACGGCGCACGTTGATGTCATTAGAGGGTATTCAACTGGACCAATGCCAGCTTCTGCATGTATCCAAGGAAAGAAAAGCACACTTTCAGGGAAGAGGGGGCTTGCTTCGATTTGAGGGGGGCAGTTTACTGACTTCTCTTACGGAATATGATATAATCTCCCCTACATATCATGTTATATAAAATAATAATGCCAGGAGAAGTGCACCACGGGTGATAGCCTGTGGCTAGGGTGACCAGATGTCTTGGTTGGGGGGAACAGTTCTAGTCTCCCAACCCTTTCTATGGAAACAGGTCCTGGTTTTCATAGACACCATGGCCATCTGGTCACCAGATCCTACCAACTGCCCTTCCTATGCTTCTGTTCTGTATAAGCAGCACTTCCTGCACCCATTCAGGCAGCTTCTAAGCAGCCTCTTACTACCGCCACTTCTCAGCTGATTGCAGCAGGAACAGAATAATAATACCTATCTCTAATATAGTGCTTTTCGTCTGTCCCTATTTTACAGGTGGGGAAACGGAGGCAAAGAGAAGTGAAATGACATGCCCAAGGTCATATAGCAGGCCAGTGGAAGAGCTGGGAATAGAACTCATGCCTAGTGAGTTGAAGTTCACTCCCCTAGCCACTGAACCACACCGTCTCAAACCTGCGACGCTTAAGAGTTGAAGCAGGAACAGAGCAGCTTGAGAACATCAAATAGCTGTTCCTCACTGCCCTGGAGAGGTAGGGATTGAAAGGCGAGTCAGAGGTACAGAGAGAGCAGAGGACAAAGAATGGTCCTCATCCTTGGCGGTTATACAGGAACACCACGAGAGAAGACAAAGGCAGAGAAAGCTTTTGGGAGCAGAGGACAGGGGTTGATCAAAAGCTCATAAAAGTCAGTGGAAAGACTGCCAATTGACTTCAATGGAGTTGGGATCAAGTACATGAAAAGAACACAGTGATAAAGAAAAAGAGTGGAGCTGGGCCTGGGGGAATAGGTTAGAACATTTAATGAAGGGCCTGGGAGTAGGTGAAAACAAAGGAGGGCCTTGGGGAAAACGAAGTTGTCTCCCACTCCTCCCTTTACGGTAATGGCTTTTCATGGGGGAAGGGAGGATCGATGGCTGAAGAAGGGAAGAGAGAAGAGACAGGTGTCACTTTGGAAATCTGCTCCCTTACCTGTAATGCTTCACTGGATGAGCAAGGTCTGCCTCTCTCCTATACATCAGAATTCTCTGCATAGGGGATCCCAGACAGAAGCTGGCTAAAGTGTCTGATGCTCCCTCCTGAAAACATTCTGATAACAGCATTGATCTAAGCACAGCGTCAGGCAAGTGTTTACATAAATCAAGTGCACTAGTGACACTGGAAAGGCCTTGGCTTTGGGTAAAGGACGAGCCATGGGAACTGAAAATATGAACTGCACATAGGACTAAGTGCAGGAAGGCCTGTGTTGGGATAATTCCATGCAGCTCGAATTCGTATTGGGTGTCACAGTATGTCGGTTCAGAGAGAGACTGGGAACTGACTGTTAAGTTTTCGTCCAAGTCAACCCTCAGGGTGATGTGTTTTGGATGAGCTTGTTATGCACAATGTCAAACTCTCCCTTTTTAGAGATCGACAGGACAGGTTTGGCAAACAGAGAGAAACCCCCCCACTATGCTGACCATTCATGGCAACCCCTGACATGGTTGGGTTCAGCTGTCAAAGGACAGTGTGTGTGTGTGTGTGGTGGGTTGTCTCTGCTACTCCCTGACACTTGTCACCTCACTTATACCATGTCAAACAACATGCTGAAGCCAGGAGTGGGGAAGTCAGTGTTAGAAAATCAAGATGAGGGAGGGAATATTTTTATTGGATCAACTTCTGTTGGTGTGAGACACAAGCTTTCGAGCTATACAGAGCTTTTCTGGAGATCTGCTGAAGAACAGCTCTGTGTAAGCTGGAAAGCTTGTCTCTCTCACCAACAGAAGTTGGTCCAATAAAAGATAATATCTCACCTGCCTAGTCTTGCTAATATCCTGGGACTTACGTGGCTATAACAACACTGCATACAAGAGTTAGAAAGCAACGCAGCTTGGGTTGGTTTACATTTTCCAAACTGTAACATTCAGCTCCACCAACGGCCCATGCTAGAGAAGGAAAAAGTCTGAATTAGGATTGGTGTATAAACCCCATCCATAACCTTTAGTGGAGCTGGACACAGACAAATACATTCAATTCGATACAAAATCTGCAAACCGGAAATGGAAAAGGGAGACAGTGTGATGGGGAGGGAGGGAAGATGATGTGAGCAATAAGAAGGGATGACAAGGTGAGGAGAGGGTCCTTTGTGGATCCTTTATTTCTGAAAAGCAGGAAAGAAGCCTGTTCATCTGAGCATGCTTTCTGAACTCTGAACAGTGGCTGCTGCTGATTTTTGTCTCCATTAAGATTTCCTCAGGATCAGAAAGCCCCAATTTCAGTAGCCCAGGAGTGGCAGAGTCTGGAAGTGCCACCCCTGACGCCTGGTCCCTGGGGAGAAGCATTTAGAGCAGGAGGAGCTGTGTAAGCAGGTGGTACGGGAACTCCAGCAGAGGTGGAAGAGAGCAGGAATGTTGCAATCTGGCTGCTCCTGGATGTTGCATCTCTCAAGGCACCACTTGGTGATGGCACACTGGACGTGGCACCTGGGGTTGCTGACGTCACCGTGGGTCTAATCCTGCGGGACGAAGAGGCCATCCTACTGGACAGGAAGTTTCGGCGGGCTGGCACGAGGGCACTAGGAATCCGGCGAACAGGAGCTCTTCTCATGGTGGGGCTTGGATAGGCCAGGGAGGAAGCAGTCAAGACAGCTAGGCCAGGGACAGCCTCCCTCCTGGGAATTAGTACTTGGTTGGCAGGTACTGTGGAGTTGTAGAGGAATGACCAGGGCCACATCTGAAAGGGCAGAAGGGAAGTGGCCATAGGCGAAGGCTCCATTTCAGCAACGTAATTATTCAGGTGGGAGACGAGTCGTAGCCGGATAGGATCAGCACCGTTTTGTCCCTCAAGGATACCAAGGTATCTGACAACTTCAGTGAGGCATTCACGGAAGCCGATGCTCCTGTAATCCACAGCCAGGGCTCGGGCATCTAAGAACCCTGTGAGAAAAAGACATGTCTGGTATCACGTCCACCAAAAGCACAGGCACGTGCTCTGATTTCACTACTCACTTTAATGTAATTGTGTATTTAACCTCAGGAATTTGCTGCCTTATGATATTATTGAAGCAAATAGCCAAGTAAGCTTCAAAAAAGAATCTGACATTTATATGAATAAAATTAGCACCTGCTGTCTTTTTCGCTAGGATTAAATTATCAGAGCCATCAATGTTCTTAGATCAGGGCATAAACTGATCACCAGCTGGGGTCCAGAAGAAATTTCCCTTAGCACCTGTCACTGGCCACTACTGCAGGCAATATTCTGGACTAGATGGGTCTCTTCTTGTATGGCCACTCTTCTTGTGTGGCCATATGTTCAGGAGTGGTCCATCCATTGTTCTAACAGGACAGCAGATTGTGTGGTTTCTACTTCTCAGTGGACAGCTTAATGGCCCCTCCCTGTGTTTATCGACAACTCTTTGACTTGGTTCCTCATATTTTATTTAAACAGACATCCAACTGAAGGATCTCAGATAGTCTCAGAACCAAGACTATTGGAATTAGAAGGCCCAAAGCCTTGGATTGTGGAGATGATCAATGAGGCACAATAAAACTACTAATTGTTCCTTAGCTCTCTTTCCTTCTGGAGCTTCCCAAAAGGGTGGGGAATACGCCAGAGAATGCAAGCAGCTTGGACAAAATATTGAACTGCTTCTTGCTTTGCGGAACCTGTTGACCACCTGTTTCAGCGTTGTAGGGTAGCCAAGCTGAGTATTTAAACAATGTTGCTAGACGATGAAGCAGCTCTGCTAAAGTCCACAGTCTGGTCTCATCTACACAGAATTTTGTCTTAACCGAATCAGAGGATTATTGTGTTGAAAGTGAGATCCCTACCAAGGTCACTGGGCCAGTAAAGAATGGGACCTTTGCTGTTTTTGGAGGATGGGAATGTTTTAGGAACCACTAGACAAAAAGGAAGCTTGTATGCAGAGTCACTAACCAGACTCCAGACAGTGCCAGGAAACATATCCCAATTTACAGCGGAGGCGGCAGACTTCTTTTGGAAGCAAGGTCCATTTGCGAGCGTGACCAAGTGTGTGCTCTTGCCTGGGCAGATTTCCGTGGCCATAGCAATGCTGCCGCTATTCGGGGAGGTGACTGCCTTTTCCGTGGTTACACAAGGCATACCATATGACATACCTCAGACTGCCAAGGCCTAAATGTGAGACCTGACCCATATGCCGGACCACAAATAGGAGCACAAGACGTGGAAAGCCTCCACATGGGAGAGCCACTCCCCTTCAAAAGCAAACACAAATATTTTCCGTAACCTTGGTTTTAACGATTTCTGAAGTAAATAATGGACAATAAGAGTGGGATGCTTCTCCCTGAGTCAAGGGTGAATTTTCCTCCCCTCAGAGCAAAATATTGTCTCCCTTAGGGTCAGTGAGAGCTTCACCATTGCTTTCAACACAGCCAGGATTTCACCCTCGGTATGCACATTTATAGAAGTTCTCACCTGTTCCTCCAGTGGCATGAAGCATTTTTAAATGGTCCACTGTCATTTGCAGGATCTCTGCCTTCTCCAGCTTGGAGGAGCCCTGTGTAGTGAAAGCAAGGAGGAGCAGAGAAAGACAGACCATCAATCCACCATTTTAAAATCTAGGATCCCATCTCATTAAAAGAGTCTTCAGCAAGCGGGCCCAAGCTTTCCTGAGATTCGGTAGTGATTAGATG
This sequence comes from Mesoclemmys tuberculata, assembly GCA_007922155.1. Lineage (NCBI taxonomy): Eukaryota > Metazoa > Chordata > Testudines > Chelidae > Mesoclemmys > Mesoclemmys tuberculata. Next base: position 10,588,217 of record ML675715.1, on the reverse strand, counting down.
AACAGAGTCAGGGTTTGGAGTCACACTCATCTCCAGTCAAGTGATAAGGAAAATGGATCTCCCCACAAAAGGTGCCGTGACGCAAATTGAAAATCTTTATTTCCACTCAGCCCTGCTTCTGCAAAATGTTTTTAGATTGATTTTATCTTCCAAAAGATTTCTTGGAAGATGTATTACTTCCCTATTTTACCACCTACTCATCCTCTGGAAGGCTAATAATTTAGAGGGTATACAGGGTTTTTAATCCTGAAGAATCCTAAAAGGATCTACAGACTGTATATACCCTTTCACCCATCAGTGAAATGCAGCCACCTCTGAGGTGGAACACGGCAGTCATTGTGCAGCATTGACATTACGGGACACCTTTGAAACGGGCAAGAGAAGAAGAACTTCTCCAAATGTCGTTGCAGAAGGAGTTTAGGAAACCCTAACGGCATTACCCAAGTTAGAATTTAAGCACGACTCTTAGATTAACACCCCTACTGGGAAAAGTACCGTGGGAGGTGTGGAGCCTTTAGATAAATAGATGTTAACAGGGGACAAAAAGAAGCACAATTAATCATATGTGTAGGAGAGGTGACTTGGAATTCGGGAGATCTTTTTACAGTGAATGGGCAGGAAAAGGCAGCACCCACTTACGCGTTAGGTCAGCACTGAGTACTCAAAGAGAAGAACGTTACCTATGGAATCACCAGCATCTCTTTCAACAGCCAGCTATGGCTCTTCTAGCCAAGCACGACCCAAGCCAAACTGCTCAGCTAATGAGAGCTAATTAAATTAAAGCCTAATGTGGAATGGCTGCAAAAGCAAGATGCCTCCCAACCATCCAACCACAACTTAGCTTTGGGCTGCCTGGAGGTAATTTCCTCTGCTGTTACTAGTCCTCTGTGTATGTTTGTTCATAAGCACCAGAAGATCTTTCCTCTCATTGCCTTTCTTAAAACGATAAACCCCTGGGGAAAAGGGTCACGTCTAACATTCTGCACGTACCTGCTTCTCAAAGGCGGTGGGGACTAAACGCCTCAGTTCAGACAGGCTGCTGTTAATGCGGTCACGGCGCCGCTTCTCAATGATCTACAAAAGAATTTCACTTAGAGGAGCGTAGCTGGGCCCATAGGCCATGATCAGTTTTACATTTACACCTTTCTAGAACGCCTTCCATCTGGGGATCTCAAATTCTTTAACAAGCATTCGTTAATGGAGTCTCAAAGCCCTCCATGAGGTAAATATTGTCCCCCATTTTCAATATCCCCATTACTATCTACAATTTTAGATAGGTACTTTTAATCAAATGAAATAAATCAGTGTTGCGGATGGAGAAACTGAGGCAGAGAGAGATTAAATGACCTGCCCAACAGTACTTGTGGTGGGATCCCAACCCCTATAAGCCAGATAAAAGGGCCAGTGCAGCATTAATAAGCCTATAAGCCTCAGCTGCTATTGAGGAGGATTTCCCCAGGGAAGGCAGGGTGGAGGACAGCTATAGGGTTGCCTTCAGAGGACCCAATTACAAGGGACATGCTAGACATAGGGCAGCATCACGCAGCCCTACGGAGATTCCAGCCAGTCCTGTGGTCCACAGGGCAGCTCAGGGAGGATGCTGTGACATAGAAAGGCCACCAAAACTATCTAAGTTATGCCTGGGGCCTCTCCAGCCCCCAGGCCGGCCCATCCCTGGTGTTGGGGAGTTGGAAATAGAAACCAGCAGCCCAGGATCCTCTGCCCTAATCGGTTCCAAAACTGCTTCTCCCTTGGGATATTGGCGCTCACCCTCATTATCAACAATAGAGATCCATGAGACAGAAGGGTTCCTTCCCAGCTTAAAGAAGCACAGTTCTTTGGTGAAATATAGCTTACTCGGTAATGAGCAGTAGAAACCTTACAGCATTCACATGTCCTCAATCTGTGCATGCCACGGCCACTGACGGGCACCATATGGCTGTTCGATTTTGAAACATAAATGCTACTCACCCCTCTCCGCTTCTTCCTGGCTTGTATCTGAGATGTTGTGGTGGGAGAAATGGCCCTGGATACTTGACTGTATAGAAAAAAAAAGGGGGGGGGGGAGTTGGGCTACTGTGTATTTATAACCACGTGCACAGACACACACTTTACACCCACTCCCCACATGCGAATTCCCACAGGGAATGGAGTTTAGAGAGTCTAGTACCATTTTAAGCACAGTCTACTTAGAGCTAAGTAAAGGGGGAGCCGGGCAGGACTTAGGTCTCTCCTCCCCAAAATGCCCATCGGATTGTGAGAGATTTCCGGCAGGCCGTTCTGCTAACAGGCACATCTTGTCTTTTGATATCAAAATAGATAGCATCTTCTGGAGGTGTTGGAAAAAGCCAAGATCTAAGCTTTAGAACCCCAGGGTTTTCTCCGTTCCTGGGGATTTCAGATCTCTTGAATAAACCCTCAGCCCTTTATACAGTCGTTGTGATAACACACCCCAGCACCCACAACTCCCACTGAAGGAAATAGGAATTAGAGCACTCATGCCTCAGGATCGGGCCTGGTGACAGCATTATGTGGTTTGTCAGGGCTTTCCTGGATCATGTAATTATTTCCCTGAGAAAAGCATTTCTTGCAGCTGCATGTTTGCTTCTCCTGTGGCAGACAAAAAGTTATCCCTGATTCCATCGGACAGTATCTGGTTACATGGAACACAGCTGAAAGGTGCATTTTTAAAACAAACAAAACCAGTTGCTCCTCCGAATGAGAGGAACCGGAGCACCAAAGTGGTGCTGGTGCTGCGCTCAGCTGCGAAGGAGAGTGTGGGTGGGAAATGCCATATGTTACATGACTCATCAGTGATCACTGCCTGCCAACAGACGGTCCCTGAAGATGCTGTTGTTCTGTCCTCCTCAACCGGATGTCACAGGCTGCAGTGCGGAGGTTTAGGAAAAAGAGGGCTACAATGGGAAAAACTGGGGGAGAATGCTCTTCGAAGCTTTCAGCTGCTGAGACCCAAAGGTGAGACAAAAGACGCAAAGTAATGGTGCAAGCAGCACAATACGAGGGGAGGTCAAATCTTTAGTGTAAACAACATTTTCATCATCTCCGTGTCCCAGTTCTGCTTTTCTGATGTTTAATGCAAGATAATAAAAGCAGGAGAAGAGCAGCTTTGCAGGGGACATAAAAATTTGTAGATTTCAAAGGAAGGCTATCCTTTATAGTAACAGACAACTGGAAGATGGGGGACGTCACCTCATGGGTGCAGACCCCATGTTTATGTTTGACAGAGCGGCTACAAATGTCCTCTGCTTGGATGATCTCTCTTGGTCTTTGGGAGCTGGGGATGACATTTCTCTCAAGCGCAGCTCCTCCAGCTACTGAAACTAACTGGCTGGCCTGTTTCTGCCTCTCGAGAAATTTGAAGCAAAGATAAAAACTGAACACAGTTTCTAACATTCTCCAGTACAGGTGTCCTGCGGGATCTGAAGAGCAAATAAGAAATGTAAATCTGGAAAGGGATTTACGTTCACTCCATCAAAGCGCAATATTTTTCTGTTTGACAGAGCATTTTAATAGCCGAGCTTATTAAATACATCGCTGTAGGCAGAGTGTATTCTGCACAACAGGCCAGACCCTAGAATAAGCAGGTCCATTAAAAGTACATTTTGTGCGGCACAAGGTGAGGGGCTTCTAGAAGGTGTTTCATATTATAATTCTTATTGTTCTTCCCTTCCATATGGCAAGAGAGTTCATCGGCAATGTTCAAATAACCAAGTCCAGATTAGTGACAACCTTCATGTGTTGCTCCTGTTATGTGTTAGTGATTAACACAATGAATGTCATAACTGATTTGCTGATCTCCCCGTATGATTAGCAATGTTTCACATAAATCACACACAACGGCAAACTCTTACACTGAGTACCATCCCATATACCCCATGTATTTGTAATCTTTCCATGTCTGCTGCGTTTGGTTTCTCTGTGTGTATACTGTGTGTGCATGCATGGTGTGAGGATGTACATGGGAGAACGTGTGCATGTTCTCACAGCAGGGAGTATTTATTACTATTATTTGTGTTGTTGCATGTGGTGTTGTATAGGGTATAAGGATGTGATTTGATGTGCAGCATGGGGCATGGTGTATGTATCCAACAGAACTCACTAACAGAGAGTTTGAATACAAGGGAACTCCATATATAGGCAAGTAGAAAGCCCCATATTGTTTGAATGCATTGTACTTTGCAAATTGCAATTCCAGACACTGGATTGATAGATCTGGCTTACTTCAAAAGGGTTTTCCATTTGACTGATAAATATGAAGAATTTACGGAGATCTGGCCTAATTTCTGGAGAATCATGATTCCGATGTTTCTTGTTGCCTGTCTTTGTCATCGGTGATATTGTTCTGTTGGCTCTTCAGTGAAGAAAAATAATTGTTTTCACGTCTCTACCAACTTTCATCTGAGGATCTCTGCACTTTACAAACGTTAGTTAATTAAGCTTCACGGCACCAGCAGCTTATCCCCAAAAATCACACAGCAAATCAGCGGTGGAGTTGGGAATCATATTTACTGTCCCATATTCCAAGCTCTAGACAACACTCCCTACTTGGAGGTGTGTCTCTTTGCCTGTTATGTTTCTTACATTAGTACATTACTTAGGTTGTAAAGTTGTCAGGGCAGGGACTGTCTTCTCATTATGGGTTCCGCTACACACTGCTATGTCCGTCAGTGTGTTGGAAAATAGAATGTGGTATCGTGCTGTATAGATCTGTGACGTTTTATATTACATGTGTGTTGGGAGGGTGGATTATATACAGATGCTCTCCCGTTATATGCCTGGTGCATGTGCGCGCGCTTTGTATTTGTAGAACGGTGTTTTGCATGTTGGGTAAATTGTACTCTGTTGCCTGTGCAATATAACACTGATTGCTAATATCAGCAAGCCCTAATGTTGTAGGGCCTAATTCTGTGAGCTCCTGGGCATACCATGCAGAGGCGCCTAGCAAGAGATGCTCACAGAGTGCGGCCACTGGTAATTTCTGTATCAAGTAGCAAAGGAATAATTTCTGTGGGGAGATACTGGGCTGTATAAAGGAGTGTTCAAAAGCAGCCAATGTATAGTATAGAGAAGAAAACAAGAGTTCTTCATACATTCCTACTCTGTCTGCATCTGCACTTACACTGCCTGTGCGTGTTGGCAAATGGATGACACAGCATGGGAACGCAGTCCTTTGAGGAACAGCAGCAAGGCTCCTTTAAAACAGAGAACTGCAGTCCTCAGGGACCTTGCACAGAATTAAAATGCACTGTAGAGGAGAAAATTGCACATGGCCAGCTCCTTTCCTCCCAGTCTTACTAAGCTGCACAGCCCTCAAGCTGACCGTGGCTTGACATGAGGAGCCCAGAAGCCGAGACTCGGCTGACCAGAGGCCTAATGGCCAAGGCCAAAGTTATTTTTTAGTTTGCACAGTGTAAAAAACCACGCTGGGGGAAACCGCGTAACCGCCCCCATTTAATGAAGGGCAAACGAACCACGGCCTAACCGGCCCGCGGGGGCTTTCGGACTCCACCGGCAGCGTCGCTAGCACAAAACCAACTGGCCCATCCAAATGTCTCTGGGGGGGTTCAGAGGATCAAGCCGGGGGCCAGGCAGTGGCCCCGCTATGTCTCGGGGACACCTTAAAGACGCTTCCATTAGTCCCTGCCTTAGCCGGGCGGGGGAGCCAGTGGCATTAGCTGGTTGGCCATGTCCTGCCCGGCTGGCACTTTCCCCGGGGGCAGCTCCAGGCGGGGGATGATGGGCCCTTGCCAGCAGCCCCTTCCAGCCCCAGGGATGCTCACAGGCCCCTCCGTGGCCCTTCTGGGGTCAGCCCCGACGGCTGCTCCCAGGGCCCGGCTCTGCCCTCCCCTCCCCGGCCCTGCTGGGCCCCGACCCCCCCGCCCAGCCCGGCCCCCCCTTACCCGTATTCCTCCTCTTTGCCCACGTCGATGGTCCCGTCCGACTCGGAGCCCGACGAGCTCTCCTCGCCCAGCCTCTTCATCCTGGGCCGGCCGCTGGGGCAGCCTCCTCCGCACTGGGGGCGATGGGGAGCGGCTGGGGGGGGAGGCCGTCCCGCACCCTCCCCGCCCGCGTCTGGGGGGGAGCCGCTGTCCGCCCCCCGAGCGCAGCCCGAGCGAACCTGCCCCGCCGCCCCGCGCCCCTTCTCCCGCCGGGCGCCCCCTCCAGCGAGCCGCCCCTCTCTCGCCCCGGCGGGTCCCCCGCCTCCCGGCCCGGCCCGACGGCTTGGCGAGCGAGCGAGCCCGCTCCCCGCAGCGACGGATCGAGGCGGCTGCTCCGGCTTGCCCAGGTTCCCACCGCCCGCCCCGGCGGGGTGAGATCCCGAGGCTTCCTGTAAAAGGAGCCGTCTGTGTGAACGCTCTCCAGCTCCCCCGCTTCCCTCCTCCCCGCCGCCTTCCCCTCGCCCCCCTTCCCCGCCTCGGGGCTTGGTCTCCGCAGCGGTTCCAAGGGACCAGTGACCTCACTGGCAACAGCAAACCGTGGGAACGAGATGGGCTCGATAAAGCCCTGAGTTGTTACAGGGAAAAATCAACAGCCAGCCCCACAGGCGCAGCCGTCGGCGGGGCTCCCCAGCCGCATGACTCAGATGAAAACCAGCTTCTCCCTAAGCCCTCCGCTGCTTGAGAAAGCTTTTCAAAGGGCTGCTGGCGGGGGGATCAATCACTGGGCCAAGGGGAAGAAGGGCACAGATTGAGCTGGCGCTTTCAGTCCTAATCAGGTCCCCAACCCCAGCAGAGCTTGGAGGTGATACGCTCCCAATCCCATCTAGCAGCAATTCAGATCAGGGGTTCTTGCCAGCCAGCTCTCCTGGGCCACCTGCCTCCTGGCGTGTGGCTCTTCCTTTGTGGCACTTGGGCCTAGAGCCTCAAAAGTATTTACCTTCCTAATTTCCATTGCAATCGGTGGAAGACAGGAGCCTAACTACACACCCTTTTGTATTCTCTCTCATGAGCAATCACAGACTCCTTTGATAAATTGCTTTTTCCATCCTCTGCCCCCCAACTCTGAGTGCAGGGCCCACCTAACCTTGCAAATCCCTGAGCAGTTTCCAAGCAGCTGCTATTAAAACAAAACAACCGGCCATTGAATTTCTACATTCTTTCCCGCAAAAGAGTCATTTCTTTCAGAATTACCCAGCCTACCTTTCAGAGCAGCATCATGTTTAGTAGAGCAGGCTGGGGAATTATTTTCCCACCTCATGGAAGTTTTCGATATTTTTAAAGTTTTTCCCATCCTGAATGGGGACATCAAGTCAAAATCTGAAAGCATTTTGTCGACTGAAAAAAATCCAGAAACCCTAGTTTGGGATCAATAAAAATGTTTTATTTAAATAATTTTGAACTGGTGTGTTTCAAGTTTGATGTTTGTAAACTATGCTTTAGCTTAGATTTGAAAACAAAAACCGGAATTTTTCATTCGAAAAATGTCAAAATGAAACATTTCAGCAATTTGGAAACCTTTTTTTCAAACTTTTTTTGAGTAGAACATTTCATTGAAGCTGACCTGCAAACAGCTTCGCTGTTGATGATTTGGCATTTTTTGACGAAAAAACATTTTATCAAAAAATTCCCAGCCTGTTCCATTCAGTGCTGAACAGATTTAAGGTTTGGTTTCCTGTGAACCGTTAGGACAAGAACCAGGGAGAGGAGATGACATTCCCCACTATCCAAAGGGATATAGTCTATGTTTCTAGCCTTGATAGATTGTGAGGTATTGGATCTTAAAAGCGTGACATGATTTACAGAAATTACACATTTTGTCTCTCTTTGTGACTTGTGCCATTAGACTCAGGATACGAAAGCGTAATCTTTATATGCAGAAGGATATGAAAAATAGTGCACCAAACTTTAAACAAACTCTCTAAAGCAGCCTCTATATACAAAAGGTATGTAATAAACAGAATAAAGGCGGGTGTGCTGTCATCTAGAGGCTTCCTTGCCACTTCTTTGGGTCCAGCTACATAACTCACTCCTGATTTACCCCCTCACAAGTAATGATGTATGATCAAAAGAAAATGTTAGTCATCAGTGGTTGGAACAATTTGCAGCCCACTCACTCCTTGGAGTGTCATCCCTAAAATGGAGATTGTGTTACTCCTTTGGACGCTAGTTCAGTTACTGTCATCTACATGGCGATCCCATCTCTAATTAGATTAGCCCCAGGATATACATGGGAATCTGTCTCAATCCCTGATTTCTATTTCAATGGGCTAGAGAGACAGGCTGGCATTCAGTCTGGCATCCATCCGTTCCCCATTAAACAAACAGTGTCCCCACCTGCCCTGGCGGGCCCCCCTTCTTCTGGGGAAGAAGGGAATTTACCCTCCCACACATTCATTCCCAGGCCTTCTCTAAGCATCTTATCTGGGTTCAACTGGATTGTAATGGCCAACATGTTCTTCTAGTGTTACTCTTTATTACGGACGGAGCAGAGGCCATGAAACTCACTTCTCTTGTAATCAGCGCCATAGCCAAGCATGTGCTCCTGGACACTAATTTATAATCACTCCTGCTAAATCACTGGGGATTGTTAGAGCGATCGGAGCCACGCCAGGCAGCAGAAATAGAGCCTGTGCCAAGCCCACTCATGGTTCAGTTCAGCCAAGGCTACAGGGAAAGATCAAGGGGAATTAGCTGCAGGTGAGGGGGGCGCAAGTGTATGTAACTGGTGTTCCTTGGTCTGGCTAGGGAGGGTGCGTAAATGTATGCACCTGACACGTGGAGAAATCGCACAGGAGGCTGAGGCGAAACACTCGTTTTGCTGCCACAGCTGGATGCTTTCTTCTGGTCTGTTTTGAGCTGGACTGGGTAAGATTCCCCTGAAGGCAAAATAAACAGCACTCTGGGCTCTCCTACTTACTGGGGGCTAAGGATCTACTGGCTCAGAACATCTTTTCCTGCTATTAAGTGGCTAGCCCTAGTCCCAAAATCATGAGAAATGTCTCCGACCCGTAGTGCCTTGCTTTGATTCAGCGCTCTCTGGGCCTGCTACCTATTTGCCTGCAATAGGGTTTATCTGAGGAAACAGAGCTCTTGAAGCTCCCAGTTTCTCCCCAAAAGAAGGGGATTTGTGAGACGCTCATTCCCAACTTCAACAGGAAGAGTGTAGACAAAAGGAGACCAGCACAGCCTTGGCTAGCTGAGGGGATCCCTGTAAGTAAGAAGCTTTTAGGACACAAGGCTATTGCCTGGGACTCCATGTGCCAGCAGAACGGAAGATCAGTCAGAGCCTCCTGCCAGACAAGAAACTCCGTCACCAAGGCAATGAGTTTCCCCTGCTCCTTCCCGCTGCCAGGCAGATCTCTAGTCAAACGTTTCAACTTTCAGGTATTGGAGCAGCTTCCCCTGACAACTGGACATCTCCTTCCTGCATACTCTTCCACCTCCGGCGACTCGTCTCCTTTTCACAAACAACCTGTCCATCCCAGGTGTTTCTAGAGTGCCAACTCCCTTAGTATCACTGCCCCCCCCTTGCGCCCCTGCTGCCCAGCTGTGTGCGAAGCTGGCCATTTCCCATTTGCATTGGCTCACTGACAGGTAAAGGGAGACCGGAGTTAGAGTTGCTCATGAAAAACCCACATCTTTCACCGCTATCTCTAGCGCAAATCCAGCTTAGGTGGGCAGCCGCGGTCATCCCCATCCAACAATTGTTTGTGGCAAGTTCATTTTCCAAGGGATGGGTGTCACCAGAACAAAACCTACTCATCAATCACAACTGACTCTAAATGGACTGCCCATTTCCAAGGCCAAAATGCCAAGGAATGAATAAGCCACCGAGACTGATGTCCCCACCTTCCTGTAGAAGTAGCCCTCTCCAGCTCACAGCTGAGGGTGGAACACTGTCAGGGATTCTGTGGATAAATGAATCCAGTCGCTAGGACTTTTCAAGCTGGCACCTTGGACTGCTACTACAAACAAACCAGCCACAGCTTTGGGATTCCTGCCTCACCTCTCTCCCCGCCTCCCTCCTATTCAGCTCTGGGAAATGTCCCCAGAGAACTGCCAGCTGTGAAAAGCTGCAGCAGCTGGAATGTGGGAGTGAGGGCAGAGCTGATGGAAATAAAGAGGTGGTAGGCAGAGCGTATCTGTTACCTTCTGGTGAACTGCTACCTCCGGTTTAACCCCGTACATGCCTGGAATACCCTGTCCACACATCTTCTGTAAACATCAACTCCTAACTTCAGGTTCCACCACGGACTGCCAGATCAACCACTGTAATTTCAAGTGTTGCGGCCTCACAGGGATATTTGGGACAGGATTGCTGGTAACAAGCTCGGCACCATGGTGGGGAAACTTCTTTTTCCATGCTATTCTTGTTCTGTGGATAAACAGAGGCCTTCATGGTAGCTGGGAGAAGCATATAGTGTAGCAAATGATTTTGGATGAAAGTTTGCATGAATGGACAAAAATTTAATCTCTCTTTGGTCAAGACTGGAACACTGCCAGAGGGAGATTGACACAGATCCAAAGCATGGGGGTGCTAAAAATGTTAAAGTCCCTTACCCACACACCTACACAATATGGAGAAGGCCCAGTAAACTGTCAGAGACAGACAAGGGGGAAAATTAAATCTCCGTGCCCAGGATCACCTGTGGCTGCACAGTGCCCAGCTGAAATGATGGTCACCATTCGCCTTTTGGCACGCTTCTGTTGTCACTTTGTGTGCGTCTGTCGCTGTATGCAGTGCCCATGTTTGGGTCTGGCTTCTGAGCCCATCCTTCCTGCTAGTGTTACCAGAAAGGCAATTGCGCCAAGGGCAAAGAGCTGATCAGCTCTAAGGCCACTGGAGCAGCCAGCGTGAAGCTGCACCTGTCAGGCTGTCACCTCCTGGGGTGCTGGATCAGTGTGGAAGGCTCTGTTATCGCGGTACAGAGGAGAGGAATTCTGCCAGATAAGATGGTGCTTGCCCTTAATAGCCAGTGCCCAGGGCCTGTCTAGAGCCCACTTCAAAGTTTATGTCACCAGCACTTGCCCAAAATGCCTGACACGGAGCTGCTGGCAGCTGTCACTGCGCCTCTCAGATGAGGTGTCGTAGAAGACAGAACAGTGGATGAGCCCAAAGCTATACAGAAGCCTGTCTTCAGAGGCTAGCTCACTGAACTGGGACCCAGGAGAACCTCGTTTCTAGTCCCAGCTCAGCCACAGGCCTGCGGGGTGACCTTAGGTAAGTCGCTTCCTGTCTCAGTGTCCTCATCTGTAAGATTGGGGTAATGATACTGGCCTCCTCTGTAAAGTGCTCTGAGATCTGATGAAACATGCTAGGTATTCCCATCCTAGGAAAGGTCCCTAGTGTCAGCATGAAACTAGCATCCAGAGGCCCCAGAAAACGTTGAGCAAACATAAAACAAAAGACAGGCCCTGCCCCAAGGAACTTACTAAGTGGAAACGGGCTGCGGCTCCCTTGCTTGTGACACATGCCAAGTAGTAGCGATGGGGCCTAAAGGCATGCTGGAGGGCAGGGGGATGAGGATTTTCCAGGGGAACACTGAACGCTCCGTGAAGCTGAGTCCTCCAGCTAGCAGGATGGGATCAGCTGCCTGGCTCCTGGGAAGCCGTCCTGGAGATCACCCGCAGGTCTAGGAGACAGGGTGGTTAGAAAGCCAGCAGGATCTATTAGCACCCTGCCAGTGCTACTGCAAAAGTGAGAGTGTGAAGAAAAAAATCTAGTGTAATCAAGACCTAGGCATCCCTCTAGGACCAATACTGAGGGGCTCCCGAGAACACAAGGCCAGAATGTGTGAATTTGCCCCCAAAACTGGATCCCTTCCCTACCTTAGCCCCAAAATACCAATCAGTCACAGAGCGACGGATCCCTCCTCCCCACCCAAGTGCTAATTCTCCAGTCCCTTCTCAAGGGCTGGGGGAGAGCTCAGACTGGTAGACAACTTCACTGCTTGTTAAGTTTGAGTCCATAGATCTTGGGAGGCGACACACACAAACAATTGAGGACAGAAGATATTCCCCCCGCCCACCCCCCTGGCATGGAATGCATCAATCTGAGAGTCTTTCTTCTCTGACCACTTCAAACTTTCGTTTCTTCTGAAGCCACAACAAGGCACACTTTGTAAAGCACATTAGTAAACATCAGTTTAGCTTGAACAGAAAACAAAGGGGAAGGGACTGCTTTTAATTACTGGATTTTTTTAAAAGGGCTTCATTCGGTTAATTACTTTCAGTTGTAAAATGTTCTTCTGTATACAAAACCACTCCTAACTGCGTTGCTGCTGGCCAGATGGCATTGGAAAGGTAATGAGGGCATGTGCATTTACTGGGCGTGTACGTGAGCATCCATGTATTTTCTCGACCACGTTCCCCCCCCCCCCCCCAAATACTGCTACAGCCCAAGATCTTCACAAGTGACTAGTGATTTGGGATGTCTCAGTTCACTTGAGATACCAAGATGGGTGTGCGGGAACAGACGTCAGCTGAGAGCACCCAAGATGGCTAGAGACTTTTGAAATTCTTGGTCACAGCTCTAGACTATAGGGTCTTTGGGTCAGGGACTATCTTTTTGTTCCACCTAGCCCTAGGAGGGCCTGGCCAGGACTGGGGCTCCTCCAGGCTATGTAATACAAATAATAAGAATGTAATATACATTCCTGGTCCAGAGGACACTATTAACACTCTTGTCACGCTTGGTGCTTGGATCAATACTACCCAGTACTGTAGGAACTCTATTACCACAGCACTAGGAAAGGAATGAAGGGTGTGTGGGTGAGTTTGTGCATTAATAAGTGTGTCTACCGCACAGATTCGAATTGCATCACTGATGTGTCAAAGCCAGCTCGGAATACAAGTCTGTGTGACTCTCTGGGACAAGGGGATGATGAGAGCTAGCGAGCCAGCTAAGAGCCATTAAAGGAATCTTTAACAGAAACACCAGCAGCATGGAAGCTGCTGAATGAACGTGTTTAATGCTGTAGCATTGTCACGGCTGTGGGTCCCACAGTATGGAGTAAGAGAATGGGAGAAAAAGGTCACAGAAGCAGAATTAGCTTCCATTGCAATTATGGGGAATTTTTCCATTGACTTTAACAGGAACTTATTGACTTGAAGGGGTGAGAGGAAAGCGAGAGATGGGGGGGAATAGAGCTTTAGAGACCCCAAGCAATGAAGGTACTGGAGGGTCTTCAAAACCCTTGGGGTCTCGCTGCTGCAGTGAAGGGGTGGGGAAAAGAAACTGGACACAGTGGAGGTTTCTGGGGGGCACCCACCAAGCAGGGTCCAAAGCAAGCACTTGTGTGAGCTCACAGTGAGGGCTGGGAGAGGTGGGTTTCATTAGCAGAGATGGCTGTGCGTCAAGGGGAGGATCTGGTGCCCGTTGACGTGGGTTCTTTCTGGAGCTGTTGGCCAGCAGGTTTTCCCCCGAAGCAGGGAGAGCATCCATTTCCTCAGGCCGTGAACCTGCAGCCTCAGCCCGGTCAGTGATTCCAGCTCACTGAGGGGACACGGCCTTCCCTCACTGCCCCCCGCTTTTAATTAATACTTTCCAGACAGCCTCCTCCCGCCCTTCACATTTGCTTCCCCTCAGTGGCCCAAAACCACTAGCTTCTCTCAGGCTTAACGAGAAAGCTCAGCGGCGTTTGTTGTGGGACCAACGCGGAGTGATTTCAAAAGGCAAACATTTGGAAGCTGTCTAAAGCAGCTGTGGGATCGAGGAAGGGAGCCTGGGGGCAGGGAAGCTCTGGGCTCCCTGTGTCGTAAAGACGGGGCCGCATGACAGCTCCCCACACGTCCTCACTCCTCCGATGCGCACGGGAGCTTGCGATTCCAGCCAGGCTGGGATTAAAACATCGGCGGGGGATGAAGGCTTGATTCCCCAGGGGCCACGTTATTTCCCTGGGCTTTTCAAAAAGCCCTGCCCACTGCAGGCAGGCGAAGGCTGTGAAAAGTTTCATCATTAAACCCAAACTGGAGCTAAGGGCCCAGCCCCACCAACCTCCCGAAGGAGCCAAAGCCAGGCAGAAGAAGCAAGGTTGGCCAAAAAAAGGCCAGGCCAGTGAAGGGCGGAGAAAGATATGCTGTCCCCAGTGGGACTCACAGTGAGATGCCGGACACAGGCAAAGGGGGCTTTCTGTAGCCACAATTCCTTGCCAAAGAGATCAGGCTTCAGCATGAGTGCAGGGTCCAGACTGAAGTCAGTGCTTGTTTGATCTGAAACACTTCAGTGGGCCCAGTTAGACGACCACGCCGCGGGCCCCCAGCGCGCGGTGTGACTGTCCCATAGCTTATAACCCCACTGGCCAGAGCGCAATGAGGGATACTGCCCGCTGCTAAGATGGCCACTCCCCTACCAGCCACGGCTACTCTCTACCAGGCTGGCACTGTTAAGCACGGTGGCCCGTGGCTGCTTTAAGCAGGATGATTTAAAAAGGAACCCATACGACCTCAGGTCAAAGTGTCAACTATTCAGGGCTCTGTTAGGATAAGAACAGGAGGAGCGTCTGGCTTACCTAGCAAGCTTCCTCCCCGCAGTGCCCTGCCAGTGCCAGCTGGGACCTCAGGGCTGTGAGCTTCCTCCCCGCAGTGCCCTGCCAGTGCCAGCTGGGACCC